>CM038703.1:27150561-27546683 GCA_021613375.1 Megaleporinus macrocephalus
GCTCCTCCATCACTAATCTCTTATACAACTGTTCTTCTCAAAGCACGTACATGGTGTATACGTAATATCGGTATTAAATAAAGCCTCAGACTGAATGACAGTGATGGGTGGAGCAGCGTGACTTAAGGGCATAAACTCATCTGAGGCATAACTATAGCAAATAAACACGATAATTACACTGTCATTTTTTTATTGCCACTAACTCTCATATGGGGAGCATTATTTGTTTATGCATTGAAGACAATAAGAACCTAGTTATGCCACTGCTCTTGTGACTGAATGCAATCGAAACCTTAAAGTACAGTTTAAGTCAAAAATGTATTCTGAAAGAATTCTCAAAGACTACCAAAGCTGGCATTTTTAATTACAGCCTTCACTATTTTTGTAAATACCCACATTGTTTTTTTTAAAGGCTCATTAACCAAATTACACAGAGCTTGTGAACCACCTGTAGATAAATTAAGATGTCTGTGCACTTCAAATGACCAAAGAACTAAATAAAACCCAACTACCAGCAAACACACAGCTGTTAATGTACCTAGAAGAACTCTGTATATCTTAGTACTGCTAAAAGCCCACTTTGTGCAGGAGACCAGTCACAGTGAAATGGTGGTCTGAGAATGAATGACTAATTGATTAGAACCAATCAGCAGGAGTCTCAGAGCAGACAATGCAGTGATTAGGAACTGCACACTGTGCCACATGAGCTCAGCCCAACACACCACTTTGCTTTAAACAAATAAAAAAAATGTAGTGATCTAATTTCATCTTGTTTAGTGAAGTTCTTTGCTAAATTATGTGTAACAAATTGACTAGAAACAATAATTAACTTCTGCATTTAATATCAAATGTTATACTTTCAGGTGAGCTGCTCTGTGTTTTTATGCAGAGTAAATATCAAAATATCAGAGTATCTACAAACTCTGTACCATCTGTTTAAAATTTCTTGTCATACTGGTTTAAACACAATGGGACCCTAAATACCGTTCTGATTATAAAACGTTGAAAAAACAGTTGAAAAGAGGATTCATTTACTAGTTGTACATTCCATTACAACAATAACAGGAAACACAGTATTAAAATCTACTAAAGCCACCTCACAGTTATTACATGGAGGAGGTTTGAATACATTGCTTGATTGTCTGACACATTGTTCTACAGTTTTCAGAAAAGATTTTGAGCTGAATTTTTTTCCTTTAAAGACTTTCACATTGGTGGGGCACATGCAGAGCAGTTTAAGGCAAAACAGTACTAAAAAAAACATAAACATAGAACACAAAGACATGTAGGTTTACTGGTTTCCCTAAATCATTACTGTATACGTCAACTAGATGGTCATCTACATACATGCATACATACAAACATGTAATCTTAAAAAGATTGTAATAACATTGATATGGCACCAACATGAATCAGCTGAAAATGAACAGCTGTTGGAGGCACTTACTTTTCGCTTCACGTCAGACGCCACGCTAAACAGAAGTGACATGTAGAAACCCAGTTCAATCATATAGTACCAGTACTGAGAGGGCAGCAGAGTCTGAGAAAGAAATATATACAGAGTGAGAACATGAAACAGAGATATTGATCTCATCATATTAGGTCCACAACTTTTAATGAAGACTTTCAATCAGGTCAGGCAAACCGTAAGAAACAGTTTTCTATTCTGATTCCCAGAGGGGCCTAGCCAGCTTGTGTCAGGATCCCGTTTAATTCTACATACTTAGCGTGTCATCACATCCCTCAGAAGAAGACTGAGAGCAATAAGGACTTGTTCGAGCAGAGTCTGTTGAACACTGTACTGTGTTCTAGAACTGGGATCAGGAAATTGTTCTGTATAACTCTCTCCTGAGTCCTAAGTTCATATAGATCAGCACTCTAGATCAGTAGTTCTCAAACCGGTCCTCAGACCCTACGCTTTGGTCCACAACAACGTTATCAAGCATCTCCGGCAGTTTCCACCTAAAGAGATCATCAATCAAGTTGGATGATTTAAATATCCGATTGTAATGATTGTAAATTTCCATCTGTGGCTTTAATATGTCCAGAATAATTTTATTCATTCAAAATTTGTTTTCCTCTTCCTTCTAACAAGCAAACCTTAGAACACTCTTTTATAGAGTGAGCATCACGCCTCGTCTGTTATGTTAGTTGTCTCCTCAGCCAGCACTAAGCTCTGTGTATACTAGAGGCGTGTGGTTCTGTTCTATAACATTACTGAAAAGCCTGATATGGCAGTGAAATACAACTGGTACACCTGTGTACTCTGTAGTTACGAGCAGAGAGTTGGCATTGAGCAAGAATGTAGGCCGACATAGAGGGCCTTGATAGGCTTGCACAATATACTATGAACCTGTTCATTATTGAAAGACAATGCTATCAGGGTGAGCGGGGAGGGTTGGAGGGTCTCTTTGCCGCACCACCAGTGCACAGACAAAAAAAAGGACATGTACAATTGAGAAGCACTGCTCTGGATCAGACTGTAAAAGCAGGGGTCTCTGCTGAAATGCAAGTTTAAGACAGGAATGCAGTGATGTAAACATACCAGGGTTGGGAAGCCGTTCCACATCTCCTCCATTTTGTAAAGCCAGGGTTTCTGTACACGTACACACACACACACACACAGTTACACTAACAGCTTCACATCAAACATGCGTACAGCACAACATGTAAACTGTGGGAGTACTCACGTCAATGAGGGCGCCCAGGCCAGCAAGGAAAGCAAGAAGGTAAAACGTAAATCTCCAACTGTAAGAGAACGCACAGTCACCTCAGCACAGTCTGCTCCACAGCCACTATGTAGCACATCACACAGAAACGTACTTATCCTATCTTCTTTTTAGGAGGTGGCCTTTTAGTTAAATGTTACTCATTTATGCTAAAATCATAAATTAAACAAAAAAAGTGTACCTCCAGGATAACGCTAATGCTCCTATGGGACATTGATAGTATGTTGATGATAAGCTAAGTGTGAGTAGCATTAACACTTTAGCCAATTCTAGATTAGCTGTGCTGAAATCCACAAGGAACAAACCAAAAGGAAGAGAAAGTGTACAGCACCTTTATACTATTCATGTATTTATTTGACTCACAAAAAAATGTTATCTCTGAGTCAGATAAATACATTGGATAGTATAGGTGCCCTATGATTTCTCTTCTTTTCAATCCTAGATTTTGTAAATGTTATTAATATACATTGTGCCTTTCACATATGAGTTTTACATAGGGCTGTACAGTTTTTATTCTAAAACTATATGAAAATGTCTGTAAGATTATGAAAAACACACATTCACTCAGGTGCGACAGAGCTTCTGACTAGTGGAGGGGTCGGCAACATAAACCTTAAGAAGAGCTATTTTGTCCTGTTCAACTGAAATCATTCCCGCCTGGAGCTGTAACGGTTTTTCTCCATTTTATTGGTGTAACGTTTTACATTGCGGCTGTAAATGTGTGTCCGTATATACTAAACACTGAGGGTTGACTTAAGCTTTGCCACCTTTTTGTGTTTGAGGGTGTCTAATCGCAGACTAAACAAACGTAACAGTAAATAAATCTGTCCATTCGTCTAAATGTTCGTATTAATTAGTTCTATTCTTTGCCATCTCGTTAGCTACTAGCTTAGTAAGATTGTTGTTTGTGTGGCCAGCAGTCTGTGTGCCTATCTTCAGGGTTAAAGGGTCGAAAAATTAGCAGTTATTAATTACTTAATATACTCAAGCACTGTGGCCCAATATAGTGCACCCGCTCATTCATTCATATCATTCATTCATTCATATCACTCTTACGTTACACAAATTCAGCAGTAAAATCATAGTTCTAAATGAGAAACAGTATGTCTTGTAAATGTTATACTTTGCTACCTCTGCAAATAATGTAAGGCAGAGTAAAGCTTGCAAACATGCATAGGATATTTTCAGTGCAGTCACTACATTATTAGCAACCTAATGAGTCGCTAGGCCGCGGAGCTACTTGCTCTTAGAAACAGTGCTGAGAGAGGAATGTGTGTAATTCAGGACATGAGGCAGTCTCATGCCTGGGCATCATTGTGTGTGTGTGTGTGTGTGTGTGTGTGTGTGTGTGTGTGTGTGTGTGTGTGTGTGTGTGTGTGTACCTGGCCTCTCTGAACTTCTTGAGCTGGTTGGGCCGCTCCTGGTTCCGCCGTCTCCGGAACCATCTCTGGACCTGCTGCTCTGAATAGCCTGTTTGTTTACTTAAACTCTCCACCGCACTCTGTGCAGACAGAAACAGAGATGAGAGAGTGTATGTGTGGGGGAAAAGCAATACAACACAGTCTCACAATGTGAAACCTATTTGTGGCCTTTATAACAGTGAGGAAAACATATCCTATATCCTCTATACCAGTACAACAAATATGGTGCCACACAACAGCACTGACTTTTATATTTAGACGTATTGAAACATAACATGAATGCATGTAATTTGCCTCAAAGTAATTTAGTAGTTTGTCCGAAAGAGTTCATATATAAACACTAAAATTTAATTTGCAATATATTCATCAGTACATTCCAGCACTAACTGAACACACAGACAGCTGATCTATTAGCTCCTCTTATTTATGTTAGTAATTGTTAGTAGAGCTATTTCACACACACATACATACATCCGCTTCAGACTTGTGTTTTTGGCAAACTAGACTTGTCAGTAGACTGCTCAAACGTGAGCAGACTGTGTGGAAGGTCTAGGAAATCCCATGTTTTTTCCAGGTCTTTTCCAGGCCAGGAAAAACAGATCTTTATATTCCAAGACTTTTCTGTGATTGTCATGACTGTATAAACCCTTGTTTAAAATGTTTGGAAAAAAACAACAACTATTCATTAACTTCAACATGAACAGTAAGATGGAATAGAATCCAGTACGCATACTTGGCCAGATGAGACCAATCCTGTATACACTTAAGTTATTTCTCATCAAATTTACAGTTAAAACTGAACTATGTACATGATTAACATGAAAGAAAACGCACTACCAATTTTTGAGGTATACTGTAAAGTCTGATAATAATAATGCACAAATCCGAAGCTTCAGCTCAGATTCATAGATGTCTTTATGTTTTAGCATCACACGTACACTCTGAAAAAGAAGCTCTGGTTATTATGCACTCATTCACTCAATATATCTCCATAGAAATGGGTCCAGAACACAACCCACAAAACAGAATGTTTTCTAATGTGGGTTGTAGTGAATGCCTGAGTGGATGATTGTGAGTGTGTAAGGAAAAGGAACTAAGAGAACTTTGGGAAGGATGTAAGGGAAAAATCTACTCTTGTCATTAAATTTTCATCAGTGTGATACTGATTCTGCATTTGAGACCGAACTTTTTCTGAGCCTGTACGTATGACATCGATATGCATGATGTGGTTTGACTGCTGTAAAATCTAACATCTGACTTTAAAGGTTTTTTTTAGGTTTTATAGGGAAACTTGCAGCACATGTGCACATACGCACGCACACTGTAGCGGCTTTGTTTTTCTCCTCATTCAGTATTGCGACTTCTCTCAACTTCAAATTAATTTTCAGGGTATTAATGCTATTGCCGGGTAACTTCAATGACACATCTTTAGCATCTTTAGTGTACATAAGTGTACAATGTTCAACTATAGTTACATAGTTTTAAGAAACACTCATTCAAGGCTTTGCATTTTATTATTTTCACTCAAAAAAGGTACAAAATGTGCCTCTTTTCTCTGCAACAGCAAATGTAATGTGCTTTCAGGACCATGTACCTTGAGGGTACATTTACAGAATTAGCCAAGGGTGGTGGTAACCTGCAACAGGTTAAAAGGTTATGCATATACCCAGTGTTCCCTAAAGGTGAGAACCAAGGTTCAACACATTCTGTATAGAATAACATGTCATTGTGTGGTCACACACTCACAGGAACAACAAAAGGTTTTTAATTGACACTGGGGCGGTCTCCTTACAGTACGTCTTTATTAGCTACAGTCAGGCAACATACCTTTTCATTTTGTTTGAGCATGATTAATGTATGTACCCAGGCCAGAGCATGTGCAGCCTTTACTGCGTCTCAGCTGTCCAAGGAGGAGGGGATGAAGAAATCAGCCTGAAAGCTGGTGAACTATTACACAGGCAGCACCTTTGGTATACAAGCTGCACAGAGTAACCTGGTGCATACTGAATACATGAAGGTTGCACGTGATAGCGCATAGAGATCACCCACAAGCTTTGTAGAGGTTCGAGCGAGAAGAGGGCCGTCTTACGTAAATCAAACTTCACTTCCACTGACTACAAAGGCTTACGTTGGGCCTCAAGCATAACAGTCCCACGGGGGAGTGCAGGCCGCCTACATACAGGCTTTAAACGCTGCACAGCCCAAATGAAAATTACAGTAAAAGGATGTTTATCTGCCAACAATCCACCAAAGCCAAAATTACAGGCTGGCGTAACATGGCTTTGATCAGCCCTGGGGGGGATACAAGTGGTAGAGACAGGTTCTACTGGTGCACCCTCTAAAGAGATGGCCAGATCAGCTCTGTGGGAAATGTATAGAAAAGGAATGTTGGGCCCTAGGCGTGCCGGTGAATCCACTCCCAGGGGCGCACTGTGATCTTGCAAAAAGAAAAACGAGATGCAAAGAGACCTATGTTGGCCCTGCCAAGCCGCTCTGAAATCTGGGTCACGGAGTCTCCATTATCACACCTGGGGCTGGGGGTCTGCTCCTCTATAGAGGAGGTTAGCGTCAGATTTAGGTGACCTGGGACGTGTAGCACTGAGCAGAAGCAGACAAAAGACTGTTCTACATCAGAAGGGAGTAGGACAGCTTTAGAAGAGGAAGTAAATGCGTGTCTCCTTGCCTGTTTCTGGTTTTCTTTGTCCTTAATAAAACTTGTGTCTTCTGAACACTGGAAGGAACTGCTGTAAGGACAAAAGAACTGCCAGCAGCTCAAGATACTGTACGTGGAGTGAATGCTATGAAGCAAACCAAGCCCTCTTCACTAGTGCTCCGTCACACATGCCCTGTACCGTCAGCGAAGCATCCATCAACACCATTTGGCAATACAGAATTCTGCCTTTTGGCGAGCTTTGATGCAGCAGGTGGAGATCCCTCTGCGGGGATAATGGTGTCATACATTTAGGTTAAGAAGCCACCTGCACGACACGTCTTTGAACACAAACCTCAGACAGAGTCTTTGATCCAAACGGACTGTAATATTAAAAATATGGATACATGAGTTCTCACACTTTCAGTGCTAATGCCACCTCTTTCATGGTGCTCATAATAGACATGTGTATTTTGCAGAGGAACATAAGACAGCATTTTTGGAATGGTAGGGGAGGTTTGGACCCCTGCCCTCTCAGCCCTTTTCTAGATTGAGGATCTGCAGATAACCAGGTACCATGAGGAGAGTCTTGGCTTAACCTATAGTGGTTGATTTTAACTCAGTGATAAAGTCCGGGGACAGTGGAAGATGATGCTTCACTGCTGTCAAGACCAGGACAAAACTTTGCTGCCTTGTAAGCTGAGTGGGGGGCAGATCACTTCACACCCACCTTCTGAACCATGTAGCAATACAAGGAAATGAAGGAGCTATTAGCCTCTAACTATTTCCTCTCAGCAACCACCGAGGCAGAAACAGTCATCTTGACTACACAGAGATAAAGAGACAGTCGTTTTCTAGATTAACTGCAGATTCGGGTACGTAAGACGTGCAGACAATGGCGATCTGAATTTGAATTTGCAAATTTTCTTGACGAATGTCACAAGAAGCTTGAGGGTCAACCACTTGAGCCAGCGACAGAATGCAAATGCATCAGGTTGTGCAAAAGCCCTCTTAGCATGAACAACTCCCAAACAGGCTGGACATGGATCATGTTGGTCTTTCTCACATAAAGCAAAAGCCCACTCTAGGGGAACCGCTCAGGCTAGCAAGAGAACTGTTCAGACAGCTGTTAGCAAAGCTAAGCAGACAACAACAGAGACTTTCCAAAGTGGATTTTAGAAACTTTGAAAAAAACAGGAAACTCAATCAAAGGGTGTTCTGCGGGCAGACAAATCACAAACAAGCAGTTGTTGCCGTTCTTGAACTACATGCTGTTCTAGTTTCTTCTGTATCATTTATTTATTTTTGCTGGGCTAACCAGCTAACTAGATTAGCAGAGAAGCCATCAGGTGTTCTTTGTGAGATGAAGATCATTAGTTATGGAATTGGACCAGCACACCCAAACTTTAGGTGTATGTGCTGCTTCAGAACCCAAAATGATTTGCCACATCTTCCACCCTCCATCTAAGAGGACGCATTAACAGAAGAGCCAGAGTGAAGTAGAAGTGTTGTACCTGTGCAGGATGTCTACTTGCAGTGCAGAAATAAGACTCAAGTGTGGGGTTGGGTGCTGCTCGCACTCGCACTTTCTCTGTCACACCCATCATTGAGGCCAGCCGAAGTGCCACTGTCCTGCAGACGTCAATTCACCACAATCACCAAAAAGCTTACAATCATTTAAATCAATAGTCTTCTTTTACAGACAAACTGTTTAGGAGATATTGTGAAATGTTCCTTAGAAGGCTCATAATTTCTTACATTTCTCTGCAATTTCCCTGAAGTGATTAGATTTTTGTGCGAGGGACGTAACGTACAAGCTTCTACTCATACCAAGGAGTCTAAACTCTATGCTAATCACTTGACGTTAAACCCTTTCCTGTGCCATACGTTCTAACATGACACTTCTTAGAAAACATACCTCTCGAAGATCTGCCGTACAATAAGGAAGACAAGTGCAATGGGCAGGGTCACCCAGAGGTCAGATCCTTTGGCATAGGTGCGTCCATCTCTGTCCTGAAGGTCGGCCCAGCCCAAACCCACTGGAAACCACAGCCTCTCATTCCAGAACCACTCACTCAGTCTGGACAACATATTGCTGCAGAGGAGAAGAGAAGAAGAGGACTAATCAGCGCTCTCTAGAAAATGCTACAACGATTAACAATGAATGAAACTCAGCAGAAACCATTCAGCAAATCATTTACAGAAGGCTAACCGTCCTTACTAGCTTTTATTTACTATTAGCTGCAAGTGTAGTATTCTGTTAATACTCCACCTTTTCTTGATTGTGATGTTATTTTTACATGGCCTGAGGGTAAAGCTTCAAATATCTCATTACCCACCAGCCACAAGTAGCGTGAGTGACTGTGCCATGTGGCTACAAGACCAATTACAAAACACAATGCAAAGCTTATAAAAGTCTAACTTAAATGACCAGCCTGGAAATATTCTCAGACTGTGATGAGTGTACAATGTATAGACTGTACTGTAAAATATATTAAGCAGCAACGAGGACTGTGTCAACAACTCTGCATCAAAAGGCTTGTGTTTATTTTTGTAGGTCTATACTGAAAATAAAAATATTCATATTTGTTTGCGTGTGGAGCCTGATTAGCAGCTGTTCATAGACTCCTGACCGTAAAGAATCCTGGTAAAAGGTACGTATCCCACATCCCACCAACCCAGTAGCAACACGGCTGGTCACCAAAAGCGTTAGCATGACAACTCATTTTACTGACGCAAAAACACATGCAGTATAATGCAGTAGACCAGTCTACTAATCTTATATTTAAAACCTGCTATCTAGTGGTAAGCAGCCCCCCCCACACACGTTCCTGGGACACATTCAAATAAGGACACTCCTGACTACACGTTCCACTGATCACACAGGCCTGACACTAGACGCTGGTATTGTGTAAAACAGCTGATGACTTTAGCCTAATGTTAAATTAATCTACATTGATCATTAAACCACTTCCTTGTATCTACACACACACACACACACACACACACACACACACACACACACACACACACACACACACACACACACACAGTCTGTTTTACCAGCTCCTTTTACTATAGTCCATCTGTTTCTCTGTATACTTCGTTTTCCCGTTTCACCCTGTTCTTCAATGATCAGGACCCCAAAGGACCACCACAGTGCAGATATTGTTAGATGTGGTGGTGTGTGTTGTGCTGGTATGAGTGGATCAGCCACAGCAGTGCCGCTGGAGTTTTTAAACAATGTGTCCACTCACTGTCCACGTCTACCTTGCTGGTCCACCAGTCAGAGATGATAGCTCATCTGTCGCTGCACAGTTCGTGCTGGTCATCCTCTGGTTCTTCAACAGTGGTCACAGGATGTTGGACACTGTTGGCTGGATGTTTCTGGTTGGTGACATTGAGGTGTTTAAAACTCCAGCAGCACTGCTGTGTCTGATCCACTCATACCAGCACAACACACTAACACACCACCAGTGTCACTGCAGTGCTGAGTGGCCCTGACCACTAAAGAACAGGGTAAAAGGGGAAAAACAAGTAAACTGAGCACAAAGAAAAAAAAAAAGAATCTGCTTTGTGCAACATCATTTACTAACTACAGCATCACACTCTCAGACCTCAGCTCAGCAAAAACATGCTTGTTTGCGGGAACGATCTGTGCGATCACAACGCCACAACGCTTCCTTACAGGCAGGCACAAAGAAGGAAGTAAGAAGAGATGCCTCGCGGTAGATTCTGTTGTAATGTCTTGCAACATACCACGAGCACAGATAAGATAAACTTTCACCTCTGCTAAACGAGATGCAGCAGAAGGTGACTAGAGGAATTCCTCCTGTTCTCGCACTGCGAGTGGCACATATTGAGCCAACAGGCCGCCGGCTCGGCTAAAGGCCGGCTCTATCAATGGAGCCATTCTGAGAACGCAGCATGACATCATGGCCCCAGTCATTGGCTGGCAGCTCCTGAATGCCAGTACTGTCACCTGTAGTCATTAGCACTGCCTAGAGCCAGCAGAGGAGAGAGAGGAGAGAGAGGAGAGAGAGACAGAGACAGAGAAAAGAGAGAGAGAAAAGAGAGAGAGAAAAGAGAGAGAGAGAGAGAGAGAGAGACAGATAAAAGAGGGAGGGGGAGGGAGGGAGAGAGAGAGAGACAGAGAGAGAGAGAGAGAGAGAGAGAGAGAGCTTGTGTCACTCAGTGGACAATACTGACACACACAATGGTGGATATCGGAGAGGAGCTAGGAAGAAAGAGAAAGGATTTGAAAAGGTAGGGACAAAGGTCAGAAAAAACTGAAAAGGATAGGAGTCTCGAGAAGCAGTAGGCAGCATGGCCAAAAGTTCCTATCACGCTGTCTGAGATATATCATTGTGAATAAATATTTACAAATCTAATGACTTATCTCGACAGAAAGAGGCTTATTATTCTGGGATTTTGTGGCTTGTGGTTTGCATTTTATATTCCACCTTAAATGGAGCAGTAATCGCATTTGGCACCTGTACAGTAATTCCTTTACCTGTTCTGTCACTTCAGATGCAATGGACTACACAGTGGATGGTGACTTGGGATCAATTTTAAAGATGACTGAACCGCCCCTGACTTGTGCTAACGCTAGCATGGTTTGCACTGTACTGTACATTGTGCTGCCTGTGACTGCTGAATACCAGTTCTGATAAATTTATACCTCTGGACGAATTTCAGATGTTATACCAAACAAACCATCTGATGTACCATCTCCTGTGAATGTGGCTGAGACATTTACCTTCTTCTACTGAAATCACGCTGTAGAGAAGGGGTGCTTTTTCTTTTTACTACAGCTTACAATATAAACAATGTTATCTTGGGTTTTAAACTGTAAAATGTAACCTGATAACACAGAGTCTGTGGACTTCCTGGAATTCTCCCAGACTGAAGCATCAAAACATCCACGTGCCGTGTACATGACAACACGACCACAACTCACCGGCAGCTTCCTGTGTCCAGGCCTGGCCCTCTATTTACATAATGGCAATTTATTTTAAATCACAGTTGAGTAATACAAGATGGCTCTACTGGAAGGGACCATGCTGAAACAGCTCAGCTCGTGATTCTGCTCCCAGCATCTACATGTATGTTTATTTTCCATTCATCAACACAAAGAAGACTAATTCACTCGAGAGGAACCATTTCTGATAAAAGGCTTCTATTTGCAAAATAAATCCACACTCGTAGCTTAATCTAATCTTAATCCCCTTCCTAAAAATAGCTGACAAAAAAGACATAAGCTCATTCAACCAGCACTCAAAGATTTCCTGACAAAGTATGTTTTGGCTGTCACTCCTCTCCTGAGAAACAAAAAAAATCAGTCATTCTTCCTCCATTTATCTCTCTGAGGCAAGGCACAGTGACAGCCTCACCTTTCCTTCACTGGCTACCCCGGCGTGGTCGGCAGCTAAATTTTGAGAGCAGGCGAGTGGACTTTGACCGTTCTAGCGGAGGCCTTGCTGGCAATGTCTGCTTATGTTTGTGCAAACTCAGCCTGACTAGGATTTAGAAAACAAAGCCAAAGTCGTTTAGAACCTGTTTTGTCCTTATACTAACCAGGAACAGCTGATTGAACACAACCATTTTCTCCTCCTCTGAATGAGGTTCAGCGAGGCACAGCTCTGCTTAAGGAAGAACTACATCACTGCATAACATTCCTGTAAATCTTCTACTGAACCAGCACTGGTGGTGGCTGAGAGATGACAGTTTGTAGTAGGCAAATGAGATCATGTTAACACGTCCCTCCATACTTCCATTCACGATTAGAAGTGGTGGACACACTTCTTTGTCTCAAACAAACAAACAAACAAAAAAGACAAGATGTCACACTAGCTTGGCTGAAAAACATTAGAAGCACATGATTCAGAAGCGACAGAACTTCAATCAAATACAGAAGTTAATCAAGTTGTTCATTGTAGTATTTTCATCTTCATGTATGAATGTAAACAATTATTTTTATTATCAGTTAGGGAAGAAACCTGTGTATCGATACTGGGTTTTTGAGAATCGATACAGCATCACAAAACATAACATCCTGATATTCAATATTTTCTTACACCCCTAATGTACGGTTTTATAGGCATGGAGTGCAGATGGCACAGCATCACTTTTTCTACTGCTGCCCATATCTGTATTTCCACTCTGAAGCTTCTTTTCCATACTACACGTTAAAACGAGCCATTTAAACATAAGCACTTAAAAGAGGCACAACATGTAAAACTGAGTAATAATGAATCACTTTGAAAGTTTCCAAACGTACTATCAACAGATTTTCCCTTTTTTATCCAATATCTGATCCAGTATTTCCTGCTAATGCCTGATATCTGACTGGTGCCATATTATTCTCAAATCCCAAAGCACGTTCCTTCTAATACTCATGAGGCCTGATAGAGAAAACCTCCACAGTGTATGGAGCATTTCTCTAACTCGGATGTCGGAGCTGGGAATGACATCACACCACAGTTGATAGTGTTTCAGTAAAACATTCAGAAAACCAAAACGGATGCCTCCACGAATACATTCGATTTGCTTATTAGCCAGGTTAGTGCTTAGCCATTTGCTAATGTTACAGATACCACTTAACTATGCATTATACATTTTTGCCAATTCAAACCCTGTAACAACTCGTCCACAGATAAAAGCTGAGCAGTATTGTGTGTACGACTGACTTAATTACACACAAATAGACAAAAGTGCTAATAAGCAGATACTACAGCTCTACAGACTTTTGAGCTAGAGGTTGGTGAGACGTTTAGGGCTCTGCTGTGGAAAATTCCTATTGGAAACTTGGAAATTCAGACTCCCCAGTTCAAACAGAACGTCCAATTAATGCTGATCTCCTCAAATTAGTCCAAGGTTTTTATGGATCTCTGGCTCTTGAATCACTGAAACAGATGTAGACAACTTTGTTTAGCCTTGTGCTCGGTTTCAACCTTATGGGACCAAGAGTATCAGGTGGTGTGATGGTGTTTACATACAGGATTTATTTAACAAATGTTTTATGACACACCTTCACCAACCACAAGTTTTTGCACACAATCAAAGTTTTTCTCTTTAACACGCAATTAATTAACAAGTAATTATGCTGCCAAGATTTTTGGTGTCCTAATTTTACTAGCTTAGCACTGGAGATACAAAGCTAATGATTTGTCACCAGTTAGCACTGCATAAACTGTATGTCTAAATCAGCCACTGTTGAGTAATCTGGTTTCAGATACTGTACGACATACAGTTACCTAATAAGTGTATGTCATACAGTAAGTGAGGCAACTAATGTATAAGCTTTCATTACTTATTATCTACATCAGCCTTGTTTGTTCCAGCGCAAAACTAAGCCAACTTTAGACACTACACATGGTTTTGGCCAACTGACCACATTTGGGGTAAAATGGAAAATTAGCTAATTTCTTTCTTCCTTCTACAAAAATTGCTCTTTAATCTGAAGTGACGGACTAGGAAGATCACTACAGATATAAAAATGGTTACCTGGACGTATACCAGCAGACTACACCGATAGTTGTCTTGCTCACATTCACTTGTGAAACCGAACACGTTCCAGATCAGGACAGTTATGGAAACAGAAAATCTTCTTCAAGTGTCTGCAAGTCTTTTGTATCTGGATAATTTGATAGGAGTGGGCCGTGTGAAGCAAAACACATCCTGCCTAGTCCTGCCTGGACAACTGCTCCTGCTCTAAAGAAAGAAGGTTCCACAGTGAACAGATCAAGTGATGGTCAATATTGTAAGGCCACTTGGCATCACTTCAGCAGTTTCCAGTAAGAGAACATCCAGAAAAGGGGGAAAGTACATATTATCCTGTATACACTTCTGCATCAGACCGTGCTAGCTCCACCACCAAACACACAGCTGCTGGAAAAAAAACCTACTGGCACAACAACGAAACAGACGAACTAAACTAGAACATCACTGACTGTACACACAACTTCACATATTCAAGTTATAATACCTACAACATTCGACTCTTTACTGAACAGTCTTTACAGCCCTGGCTACACTGTCAAGACCATGCGGACAGTTTCGCCTTTAAAAAAAAAGAAGAAGAAAATGATGATTACTATGGGAACACCTTTTCCTGACAATGAAAAGCTTAGAGTATAATACTGCTGTAAACGTGCATTATTTGTTTCATGTAACCTTTGACCCAGTAATAGGCCGGCTCCGCATTCAGTCTGCACCTCACTGAAATGCACGCCCACTCAGGGGAAACACGAGGCAAACAACAATGGCGTACAGGTGATGAGTAAAAGCACGCCTAAGAAAAAGGACAGAGGTGAAGTCGTTTCCTGGCTGATCTAAATACAAACATTTTTAGATCTAATCTTAATCACATGATTATACCATGTACGCAAAGTGGCCATGTCCAATTTTTTCCCTATAATTTAATACCCATTTAAATACCGTGACCTATTCAAACAAGTTTTTAAACCTGTTTTTTTTTAAAACAATAAACCAACAAACAAACTATACATCTGTATTCTTTAATGTGTGCCTATTTTTACCAGGAGGAAATATAAAAGTATCTACACTGGAACTTTAACTGGATTAAATGGTCAACGCTGAGCATCAGCAAGTACATCTTATCAGTACTAATATTGACAAGTATCAATAAAACCCATTGCACAATGATGTTTGGCCGTGTCTCCCATCACTAGTTAGAAGTTTCTTTTTCAGGAGCTAATAATCTCAGTGTTTTACTAAAGTCAACAACAGTTTATACAACTTATAGGTAAGAAGTTAGCACTCCACGTTCTTCAATTCCATAAAGGCACAGTTGAATCCTAGAAATATTACAGACATCAGGCAGTATTTGACTAAAAAGCCTATTCTACATATTTCACACAGTATAGTGAGTTATTGGTAGTCTTTTAATTATTCAATGGAATTTTGTGACCAGCCTGTAATGAGTGCCCTTAACCAAGTCAACTTGTCAGATCAAACTAGTTTCTGAACTTTACTAACACATATCTTCCATAACGACCTGCATAAACCATAACCATACTACGAAAAAGCCACACAAGAAATGCTGCTTCTCATTCTGGCCCATACAGTTTGACATGGGCTGCGTATTTACTACAGTGATACAGACTTACACAGAGCTCCATATCCAGAAAATCAATCATTTCTAAATATTTAATCATTAACAAAGACAATAACAAACATTTACTGGCACTACAGGCCTGTAGAAGGCAGAATGAATGACAGAGATAAAAGTACATTTGTCTATTGAATCAACATCATGATCTGAGAGCTTATTCGTGCAGCATGGCATGATTTCTGTTGCTGAATCATATCTGCACCAGTCTTTGTAAGAAAAGCCACTGAAAGTCCTGATATATTTTCTTTATACTCACAAACGCTACGTTTCTCTCTACTCAGAGCTACGTAAACAGCTACGTTTACCTCTACTTAAAGGGGCAGTTGTGGGCTGGAGGTTTAGGAACGAGCCTTGTGACCAGAAGGTTGCCGGTTTGATCCTATGAACTGACGGAAGTGCCCTCGAGCAAGGCACCTAACCCCCCACTGCTCCCTGGGTGCTGTAGTAGGGCTACCCACTGTTCTGGGCAAGTGTGCTCACTGCACCCCTAGTGTGTGTGTATATGGGAGTGTTTTACTGCATGGATGGGTTAAATGCAGAGATCTTGAATTTCCCTCTGGGACCAATAAAGTATCTAAAAATAACAATAATAATAATAATTTTTTAAAAAAATCAATAATAAATTACTGATTCCAAATAATTTGCAGTGGTGTTTATGGGAATCAGATGTCTGAAAGACACTTAATACATGCAGAAGATTCTAGGGGTGTGGCGGGGAAAGCAATAAAGTACGATACAGCAATATTTTGCGTGCTATCTACGGACACCAAGTACTGATATTTAATCACAGCAATTACACACATAAATTAAACTTTTGGTACTAGAATAATAAAACCAAATGGATTGAGTCAAATGCCAGTCGAACTGTGCAAAGCTTTTCTCAGAGGGACATAAGTTGCTGTTGAGAAGAGGTAATAAATCACAATATATGAACGACTAAAATACTCAGCGTATCACAAATTCACAATAATATCCTAACGTGACAAGTTTATCATAGGGTCTTCTGTGATTGCCACCCCAGAAGCTATGCCATCAAGTTATGGTAACAAATAAGCTGTCTGATGTGCCGAGGCATTATTTTCTCATAGTTGTAACATCACTGACATAGATGCTGTTGTAAAACGTATTTTAAAGAGCCATTTATGATAAATAATGATAACAGGTACATCCAGGGTGTACACAAAACCTGACATGACACTGTTTTATCATATAAACACATATAAAGACACGTGTAGGATATCCAGCAGTTTAGTAGTTAATAAAATGTCTGTGTTTGTGTTGTAGACATTGAGACCCCTGGTTCCTACCACCACTATCTACAGCCTATAGCTTCTTATCCATTATCTGTGCACTGAACTTTTCACATCACACTAACCTGAAAACCTGTGTTTACAGCTCAGTTATTAGACTGGGCAGTGTTTTTGGGCAGAGCCCCCCTTCATACATACTGTCAAGTAATATAAAAAAAAAAAAAAAACATAATCAGAATCTTGTTTCCAAACCACATCTGATCTGGTAAAAGAGAGTTAAACAGACATGTCCGCACAGAGTGCACACAGTCAGACGGTCGGTCAGTCAGTCGGTCAGACAGACAGTCAGTCAGCGTATCCGCTGTTAGAGTCGCTGTTCCTTTAAAACAGGCCCGAGCTGGAGCCTCTCCCCCCCGCGCCTGTTACAGCGGTTAACTGAGTAATGAAGAACTCACGACTACACGGAGAGGAAACTAAACACGGCACAAAACAAACACGTCCCTTTTTACAGCCACAAAAACAACTCGAGAGCGGAGGCAGCGCTTCGTGGTCGAGCTTCACCTAACGGTACTCACTTCCGTCCCAGTGTTTCCGCAGGTAGGAAGAAGAAGAAGAAGAAGAAGAGGGGGATGAACTCGTGATTCGGCAAAGGGTGGATATTACACTGAAGTAGAGGAGCTGCTGCTAAACACAACCACACTGCTGCTCCCAAACCGCCATTAAAGAGAAGTCAGGAGTTCCTGGAGTCGACTGGAACAACTTCGTAAGCCCTCGTTCGCATTTTCCTCACGCGCCCTGAAGGAGAAACAGGATAGAAGGAGAAGAGGATGTTGGACGTCTCACTTTGTTGCTCGCTTCGGTTTCATTCAGCGGCGTCCTAAACGCATTTCTCTGTCCTTCCGCAGATAAACGAAGTACATATCCGACGTTTCGCCGTCTTCTCTTCTTTTAAAGCGTGGGAGGTTTTCTCACTCTTTCTGATTACACGCATTTATCTGCTGAATCTGTGGGACAGATGTTTGTCAGGTAGCGGCCACCGCGCGAACCCCAGCGCACTCCTCCTCCACTCCGAGCAGATGAGAGCACTGGACGGGGCGGGGCTTCTGGCTTTGGGGCGGGGCATCTGGTTATTTGGGGCGGAGTCAGGCGAATAACAAATTACGTTTTACGGCACCCGAGAGGCAGCAGGTAGAGAGCGTCCTGAAATAGAGCGTGTCCCAATACTGCCATAAAGCGTTAGCCTGATCTGTAATCTGTGGCGTTTAACTAGCACATGACTTCTACATCAGGCAAAGCAAGCAGACGCCTCGGTACGATATTGGGACGCAGCCCGCTGTGGAGGCGGCAGACTGAAGGAATTCGTAGCCTGAATGTCAGAAGGCTCCTACTGCCTGCAGGGCACTGCGCAGCTCAGAAAGTAACAGCTTCCACACCCACATTTATACATAATACATCGAATTAAAAGCCATTTACAGTCATTAGCGTTATCTGTACGTAGTCCCTATGTAGAACATTTAAAACGTAGAAGCCAAAGTTTCATAGCCTATGTAGTGCACTTTATAGGGAGTGATCACAAGGAGTGTCATTCAACTCATAAACGTATAAAGAAGTATGTGAATTAGCAGTATATTTTTGTGTTGATTCTTTCTTTCTGTCTTTTTTCTTCTGATCACAACTTGTTTTATTTATTTTCACTACTGCTTTACTATAGAGAAATATACATGACTGTAAATTTAAAGATTTAATCTGCAAAGCATTTTATTCATTAAAGTCACATTTTCTAATTTGGGCTGTATTTTTATTTATAATGTATCTATGTATCTCTTGCTTTTTAAAAAATCTCATAGACAAGTAGCTTTATGTATATGTAATTTTATTCATATGAGCTAGTAAAACCATAACTTCCTTGTAATATATATGTGGTTTGTGCAGTTCTACTGCTGCCTAAGCTCATAGCATGTTAGTTTTTGTTTTATGATATTGCATAAGTTCAGGTTCATTTTACTGACCAACATGTGATCTGAGCAGAAACTGTGAACAAAAACTGTGAACAAAAACTGTGAACAAAAACTGTGATGGAAGATGCACGCCAGTTGCTAATCCAATGTTAGGGTACAGCATTCAGTGTATTCAGTAGCTAGAAGTTCAGTAAATACCGACCCGAAATGTGCTGCAATATTGAAAAACTGCTGCTAACTGACTGGCATAAACGTAATTTCAGTGATTTAATATAAACAAAAAAGTGACATACAATCTCACAGCAAACATCACAATTCAGAATGTACTTTTGATCCATGTTAAAATGTTAACATACCAGTGACAACTGGGAGTGGCTGTCAGTTTATGTTTACTGATTTTATCAGCAGCGCTCTCTACAATATAGCACAAGTTTATCCACTTCAACCTGAGGAGCGCTTTGAGGGTTTTGGGGTTTGAGGACTAACGTGTTAATGCATTAGGGGTCATTCTACACTGAAATACCCTGAATCATTGTTAAATCCCAAGATAATTGACTAAAGTCTGAGTCTGATAAAGTCCTGTGGCCCCTCCTCAAGGTCTGGACATTAGTGTCGCCTACATGTGGACAGACCTGTGCTTTGCTCAGGTTAACTAAAGTTCACCTACAGATGCTTAATATAGATAATGAGTGTAATGCAGGTCAGTGACTATGCAAATGAACAAAGAAATGCATTTTGTCCACCTGTGGTCTGACTGCTGTAAATAACATGTCCACTCTAACCAGTACCCTCTTTCAAGGACGTTTCGGTAATAGGCCGTTGCCAAGCCTGCACTGATGCAGTCCTGGCTGAAGTCTGTAGTAAAGGTACATAGAGGGCACTCGTGAGTACTGCTTGAGGGACAGCCTACAGCTTCATGGACACATGCAAATCAGCAATGCAGGACTGCAACTGCATCAGATGGACCAGGGCTTCAGACAAGCAGCACCATTACGGCATACCTGTGTAGTCTGTGAAGGTAGCCACCATAGAAATACAAACATTCTATTTACTGTTGCCACTCATGTGGGTAGAACAAATTAAACACACACACACACACACACACACACACACAAACAAACCAGTCAGATCATTAAACCAGTCAGATCATTAAATCAATCAGATCATTAAACCACCAACGTACCATCTAGGTGCACTTTGTAATTCTACAATTACAGACTGCAGTCCATCTGTTCTCTGAATACTTTGTTATCCCCCTTTTACCACATTTTTCAATGGTCAGAACCTCACCGGACCACCGCAGAGCAGATATTATTAGGGTGGTGTGTCCAGCAGCCCTGATGTGTCTGATCCACTCATACCAGCACAGCACACACTAACACCCCACTACCACACCAGTGTGCTGCAGCGCCGAGAATGACCCACCACCCAAACGAGACCTGTTCTGTGGTGGTCCTGTAGGGCTCCTAACTATTGAAGGACAGAGTTAAGAAGGAACAGCAGAGTATACAGAGAAACAGATGGACTACAGCCTGTAATTGTAGAACTGTAGGTGCTCGTGATAAGTGATAAGTGAAACTGCTGAATCGGATGAGTGTTAATGTTATGGCTGATCAGTGTACACGTCCACACACGCCTCTTATGTTTTTGACTGTTTTGACAGGAAATTAAATAAAGGGTCGTTGAGTTTTGCACAGTACGAGTCGAGTTAGATTCCTGTGTAGTTTCTTCCTCTGTTTGATACTACAGGTCATCGCTGGCCATTGTTTTGTTAATTAAATGCAGCAGCTACTGTTTCCATTGTGAGAACATTTTACGTTGAATGGACCAATAGAAATGCTTCAAAATAGCTTGGAAAAAAAATCTAGTTCTATTGACTTACACTGAAACTGAAGACAGTTTTTGTCCTCTCCTGTAAAGTTGCCATTTTGGAGATACTTGTTTTTTATTGGACAGCGACGATATCGAGATCATATATATATATATATATATGGGTATTTTGCAACAAAGCAGCTGCTGGCATTCTCAGAAATCTGACTGACCACTCCAGAGTCCAGACCTCAGGAGCACTGAATGTGTTTGAGGTTACTAGGATCGTGAGAAGCAGAACTTGCAACCAATTTCTAAAACTACTCAGGGCATCAGAAGCAGGCTGGTGGTCTTCTCTAGTCATAGTTATATCCCTTCCCGACCGTGTTATTGGGATCACTTGCACTACAGAGTTTAGAGTTAGAGATTGTCAACAGATATGAAGTGAAATATCTGAGGAATGATGGAATGCTTTTATGGACATGATTTCACTTTGTAGAAAAAAGCGGAAAACTGAAATGGATCACAATGAAAGACACTTTGTTATTTAAAATTTTATTTAATTTTTTCTGGTAATTGACAGGTTGCGAAACAAGGGTTGAAGAAAATAAATAGAGAATAATGATTGTTCATTAATTGTCATTCTGTAAATAAAAGTTCTAAAAATACTTTGATCCACAGGCACGCGTGCCAGTGAACCTCTATCTTCATAAATAATTTAAAAAACAGCCTTCATCAAGAAATCAATAAATTAATCAATTGTTTAAAAAAGGAATAAAAAAGTACCTTTTTCTGAACCAAGGAGAATACTATAATAATAATAATAATAATAATAATAATAATAATAATAATAATAATAATAATAATAATAATAATAATAGTAATCATAATAATAATAATCAGATTCTTAACCTCCATTTTCAAACCATGATATATACAATGAAATACATTATTTTAAAATGTTTTTCGCTCTATTTTCCCCACGAGTTTTCCCCCAAAATCATCCTAAACATATCTGAAAATGTAAAATCTAACTACGGTCTTACTGTGATGGACAATATTCATTTTCTTACCCCTCCTCCCACCCGTGCCCCCCCCTTTCTTATGTCTTTACTTTTCTCTGATCTTCCTGAACTCAGATTTTCCCTAATAAACTCACACTTGATGCAGATCAGTGCTCGCATGATACCTTCACCTGCGATGCTCTTTCTCTAGCTAACAAACCCATTGGTGAGCTTACAAAAAAAAAAGTATAAACCCAATCGATTCCCCACCACGACACCGCTGATATGCCTTCTAATGGCCCAAATAAGTTTCTATATACACGTAACTGGCGCTCAATAGACTTCAAGAGTCTAGTGTAAGCACGAGCCAGTTTTATCCCCCTTTGTGTGGACGTGACTTATTCGTGTTGGTCCCGTTTTATGTGCAGAGTGATGCTGTGATGGTTCCAGACCTGATGGAGCCTTGAAACCACCTGAAACACCCAAACACAAACACACACACACACTTTCAAATAGTGCGCATGAAACAAGTGTGCAAGTCTGTGACATTGCATCGATAGTGTTTAAGCCAGAAAGAAGCTGTACAGAATGTGCCTACAAATAGTTCTCGCTCATATACTGTATACTGATGAGGTTGTAAATGAATAATTTGTCTTTTTTTAAACCCAAGCCTTGTGCAGCGGATTAGGTCAATCTGTTAAATGTATATATTCGTTCTGATTTTCTTCGTACGGTATTTGAAACAAGCAGTTGGTCCCGTAAATTTGCAGCTGAGGAAAAAAAAAAACATTTTTTTTTTTATTCTCTCCAAACTTCTTCAGTCCTCGTTTTTAACCTGAGATAGAGAGAGGGGGAGATGAAGAGAGAGAGAAAAGGAGAGAAAAGAAAGAGGTTAAGGGCATTCGAAATGACTTTGGGTCATGACAACAGGGGGCAAGATAATACATGTGGTGTGTCTGGTGGGGGCATTTTAGCAGTGATCTTACCATAACGTCCATGCAATTTAAGTATTAAGCCAGTGAATGGGTGTATGGTCAGTCATGTGTGTTCAGGGTGTTAGTGGCTGTTTCAAAGTGGGAAAGATTTCTGGCAGGCAAACAAATTTCCAACATGCACCATAGGAATTCTGGGCTGCATGTCTGGATGGATTCTGCTTACGGTATCTGCTGGAATTGGTAATGTGTTGAGTGAAATCAGAACCTGAATATAATTATATAGGAGAGCTAAGAGGAAAGTGGTTGCATGTGTTTGTTTTTGTTTGTTTTAGTAACTTCCACACTAGAAAACCCAGAATTCCTACAGAGGAATGCTGTTCTTTGGTCAGCACAATGCGTCACTTATGTCACCATAACAATCACAAACTGTCAGCTCAAACCTCACGTGAGAGGTTTGAGAGATAGTGGATGAATTTTCTCTCATCACTCTCTCTCTGTCTCTCTCTCTCATACACACACACACACACACACACACACAGGCACACAGACTCAGGTGCACGTAGTAGTGGCTGATATTCCAGATAAAGAGGTATACTGCTTAGAAGGACTAGTTCAATTAAAAATTGAATTCGAACCTTGAGAAGACACAAGGCTGAAGTCAGTAGTCACCCAAACACACATCCCAAAAATGTCCTAAACAGCATCCAGGTCTCCATGAAGGTTCTGCACCCTTGTCACTGCGGATTAGGACACTATATGACTCACTTTAAGCTATAAACATGAGCA
Organism: Megaleporinus macrocephalus; assembly: GCA_021613375.1. Classification (NCBI taxonomy): domain Eukaryota; kingdom Metazoa; phylum Chordata; class Actinopteri; order Characiformes; family Anostomidae; genus Megaleporinus; species Megaleporinus macrocephalus. The sequence continues at coordinate 27,174,240 of CM038703.1, forward strand.
ACAATGTACCGCTCCAGTTTCTGCTTCTATTTATAAACATTTTACAGCTATTTATAAGAACAAACAATGAGGATAACAAATGGAATCTAGGCTTCATTTGACTGCATGAAAATGATTTGCATATGCACACTTGGGCCACTGAAGCTTCAGGATAACACCTGTTGTCTAAAGTGGCTGCCTGAGGTGTGCGGCAACACAGGGCTGTTTGGTTTAGTTGTTATTGTGTCCTAAACCACAGTGAGAAATCTGCAGGACGTTACTGAAGGCCTGGATGTGACTGAAGTGGACTAAAAGAAGACTTGGGGCTGTATTAACGAGAAAAAGTTGGGCTTGTTCGCCGAATAGCTGCAGCACTGAACTAAAGAAGCAAAAATGTCTAGTCTGATCAACTACATGTTTGTTCAATCGTGCGAGGGCGTAATATGAATTCTAGCTGTCTTTCTGTTTTACTGGTATGTACAATCAGTACAAAATACTCACAAGTTATCTGCAGTTAGATGTAATGTGTAGGCGTCCCAATGCTTTTGTACTTCTGTCCATATACAAACACACGTCGATCAGCTACAATATTAAAACCACCTCCACGTTTCTACACTCACTGACAGTTTTACCATACAGGAGCATTTGTAGTTCTACCATTACAGACTGAAGTCCATCTGTTTATCCACATCCTTTATCATCACCTTCTCAGTATCAGACACAGCAGTGCTGCTGGAGTTCAGCTCAGTGTCACTGCTGGACTGAGTATACCACAAACATAGCACAACCACAAATATCAAGCCAAATGTGTCCCCTGACCCCTGATGGAGTGGTGGATGACAAAAACTGTGGAGCAACAGATGAGCTACCATCTCTGACTTTACATCTACAAGCTGGACCATCGAGATGAGCATTAAAGAACAGGGTGAAAGGGGGCTAATCAAGTACGGATAGACTACAGTCTGTAATAGTAGAACTACAAAGTGCTTCTATGTAGTAAGTGGACCTGATTTTCCATTTTATCAGCTCCACTTACCACATAGGAGCACTTTCTCATTCAACAATTACGGACTAGTCCATCTGATTCACTGCACACATTGTTTATGTCCTTTTACCCTGTTCTTTAATGGTCAGGACCCCCATGGGACCACCGTAGCAGGTACTATTAGGGAGGCGGATTATTCTCAGCACTGCAGTTTCACTGACATGGTGTGTAATGTGTGTTGTGCTGGTGCTGAGATACAGCAGTGCTGCTGGAGTTTAGAAACATCTCAGTGTCACCAACCAGCAACATCCAGCCAACAGGTTCATGTGGGCAGAGTCCTGTGTCCACTGAAAATGACCAACAGAAACTGTGCGGCACTGGATGAGCCATCATCTCTGATTTTACATCTACGAGGTGGACCTGGAAGGTAGGCGTGTCTTTTAGAGTGGACAGTGAGTGGACATTTGCAGTTTAGTCGACCATTTTGTAGTGTTGTCCGAATTCTTAGTGGACAGTTAGATTAAGTATATAGTTCACTATATTGTCACCCACAATGCACCGTAAAACTAGTGAACAACCGCTGTACACTACTTAAAGGTTGACGCCCCACAATGCATAGCGGCTTCTTTGGAAAGCTTGTCGTCCGAATTCCCTCTACTGTCTCCCTCACTGCTCCCCTGTATAGTTTTCTACAGAGAGCAGTGTATGTAGTGAACAGGGAACAAGTTAATGATGGGACCATTTGAGACACACCCACAGTGTTTAAAACCTCCTGCTGTGTCTGATCTATACGTTCCAGCACAACACACACTAACACCCCACCACCACTCTCTGTCAGTGTCACTGCAGTGCAGAGAACGACCCACCATCCAAATAATATCTGCTCTGTGGTGGTCCTTTGGGGCTACCTGATCATTGAAGAAGGGTGAAAAGGAGATAATGTATACAGACACACAGATTAACTACAGTCTGTAAGTGTAGAACTACAAAGTGCACCTGTATTGTAAATGGAGGAGATCAAATGGACAATGAGTGGAGATAGGAGGAGGTGGTTTTAATGTTTTGGCTGATTGGTGTGTGTTTTGTGATTGAGCTGTTGTGTGTGTGTGTGTGTTTACAAAATGTTCAGATAGCATATAATTTGCACGCCCCTGGTGAAATTACATATTTTATACATATTACATCTGTTAATATAAAATGTATCATTAGTATGGCACTGACCTTTTTCACTCTAATATGTTACATTTTTATAGCAAATACATTTTCTATAGTAAATAAACACTAACTGTACATTAAAAGGTGTGTTCTTTGTGTGTTCACTCAATTTAATTTAGAAAAACACATTTTACTAGTTATTTTACTCGGGGCGCCCAAACTTTTGCCTACGTACGTGTAAACTTTCGATATACTGAAACCCTCATAAATTAGAATTCCAAGGCGATAAGATTTTTTTCGGTCATACCGCCTGCTACTACATGCACACTCACTCATGCTCATTCGCTGAAGAAGTTCAATCATTCCTTCCATTCCACTCATTGCACAAAACAGCATACCCACTAGCACAAACTTTCTGGTAATCAAATACAACCACACTGTATCCCCCACGGTCACAGTAACTAAAACACCACCAGACTACGCATGGGAATAGTTGTAAGAAATAGTCATGACCAAACAAAACACAGAGGAGACTGATCAAAAACAAAATCCGCCCAAACTCTAGAGCATTAAAATAGCTAATGCAGTGCTTATTTAGCTTTGAGTTACTTTTGCGTGATTGGCTACTTTAGCTATTTGCACTTACGCTACGTTAAAGATCTTCCAAAAAATAGTGTCAGTTATTGATCAGTATTTACAAAACAAAAGAGAAAGTCACAACGCACCAAACACAGTCCATGGTCACCACGGTAACCCGCCATGCACTCTCAGCATGGAGGATAGAAGACAAAAGGGCCAAAAACAAAACTTGCTAATGGCAACCATCACAGGCAGGAATATGGCCACAGCAACCAACACAGGCCAATCAACTTACAACAAACGCTGTGAGAGGAAGGGGGGAGCTTTATTGGTTGCTAGGCCACCGTAGCCATAGCGACGTGGTCTCCACACGAGTTATGATTGGACGGGGCAGCCTTGGGTGTGGATGAGGTTTTGTTTGTTTGTTTGTTTGTTTGTTTTCAGGAGAATGAACAATGACACAGCACAAAAACAATAAATGAAAAGTAAAAATTAATCAACTGGTTATCGTCTAGCTTCTCTTTCACTTTAAGTAAAGCATTTCTTTAAGGTGTAATTTACATGGATGTAGACAAGAATTACACAAGCGCTTAAGTCTAAGCAGTACTGAAACAGAGAGAGCCTGTCCTTCTGTTTACGATATACAGAATTAGCAGTGCATTACTGAGAACGAGGGCTTAATTATCTTTAAACATTTCAAGTATATGCAACTCTGTCATTATGATACATTACTGACCCTCACTATCCTCCCCGTCTCATTCTCACCTGGACATTTCAGTATGGACGGTTGGCATCTTTCGGCCTCTTCAGCTGCACTTTTAGTCTTTTCATGCCAATCTGAAAGCCATTCATGGCCTGGATGGCAGTCTGAGCGCTGGCTGGGTTGTCAAAGCTTACGAAACCTGCAAAAATCGAACGGAACGCAGCCCGAAAGCATGGGTCAAATGCTTTCATCATGTCTTTAAAGCCTAACAACCAATAGAAATGGTCCACAATTACTTGTAGTGAAATCTTCATTAAGATACACTATATGGCCAAATGTATGAAGTTCACTGAATTCAGGTGCATCAGCCGTGCCAACTGCAAACAGTCTCACTGGCAATGTCCACTGGTGGTAGAATACGTTGTCCCGAACAGCTGAGAGATTTTAAATGTGCTCCTGTCACAGGACACCTCCTTCACCACACATCAGTTTGTATGATTCCTGCCTGGCTAGACCTGCCCTAGACAACTGTAAGTGCCCTATTGTGAAATGGTAGCATCTAGGAGCAACAACAGCTCAAAGACAAAACAGCAGACCACACCAACTCACTGGGTGGGGTTGCCATGTCTATGAAAATTCCAACTTTGTCTGGAAGCAATATTAGCATGACCGTGCATGAGGAGACTTTATGAAATGGGTTTTCATGGCCAAGCAGTTGCACACAAGCCTAAGCCTCACTACTCGCAATGCCACGCAACGGCAGCAGTGGTGTAAGGCATGCTGCCTCTGGCCTCTGGAGCAGCGGAAAGTCTGGGTTGGCGGATGCCAGGACACGGCTACCTTCCAGAATGCATAGTGCCAACAGTAAAGATTGGTGGAGGAGGGAAAATGGTCTGGGGCTGTTTTTCAGAGTTCGGCTCCTTTTATTTCAATCAAAGGTAATAAAGCTGCAGCATGCCAAGACATTTTAGATAACTGTATGCTTTCAGGCTTTCCTGTTCCAGCATGACTGCGTCCCTGTGCACACAATGAGCTCCATAAAGACGTGGTTTGTTGAGTTTGGTATGGAGGAACTCCAAAGGCCCGCGACAAGCCCTGACGTCATCAAGTCAAACACTGATTGTGAGGAAGACCTTCTCATCCAAAATTAGTGTATAGACCTTTTCATCCAAAATGAGCATATAGACACACGCAGAAAGCCTTTTTAGAAGAGTAGAAGCTGATCTAGCCACAAAATAAAGCCTAACCAAATATAAATGTCCAATTGGCTTTCCAACAAGCTCATAAAGGTGTGGTGGTGAGGTCTCCACATATTTTTGGCCATATAGTGTATATAAAAGTGAAGAACATTTTTCCTCCTCTTAAGGGCTTTGTTAAGACATCAACAATATCAGGCTAATACAACACTACGAGCCCGGGCATGTTTGTTTCATCTTCTAAACTGTAATTCCTTCTCAACATCTCTCCTTGACTCACCGAAGCATTTGCTCTGATTGGTGGCGCGGTCCACAAAAACCTTGGCCGAGATGACGTTGCCGAAGGGGAGAAACATCTGCAGCATCTCTGAGTCAGTAAACTCCTGAGGCAGGTGATAGATGAAGATATTACAGCCTTCTGGACCTAAGAGGAAAACAAAACAGAAGAACGAGAAAAGCCGTTTCAGTTCCATGAACCAAAGGAGAAGATTGTGTACATCTGCATTCTTTATCCACCTTGTGTTTTAATCTTAAACTACATTTACACAGTAAGACAGTCAAGGATGGAGAAACAGCTCCTTTCTATAGAAGAGAAGGGAGAGTAATGAAAACAGGATGTTTGTGGTCCAGAGGCTAGGGACAGGAAGTGGCCACTACCTTCTCGCTGCTGCAGCTGTTGTGGCTGCTGGGGTTGCTGAGCAACCAGGGTGGGCTGATGTGGGAATGGCTGACCGACCAATCCGTAAGCAGCAGGATATGTGGCTGTGGGCGGCGGGAAAAACAAGTTATGCCATTTACTTACGACAGCAATAATAAACATTCTACATCAAAGACTTCCACAAAATAATATGAACCATGACTGTTATTGTATACGGTAATTCAGTGTTTAAAGTCAGACACAAAGATACTGCATGCAGGGGAACACTGCAACTACTGTGTACGCCTCACCAGTGTAGTGCTGCATGCCAGTGTAGGCCTGCTGAAGAGGATCCAGAGCAGGACTCTGAGCTGTAGGACAAAGAAAACATAGACACCCAAGAAAGGGGGAGAGACAGAATACAAGAGAGAACAAATGGATGGAAAAGAGGGTTAATAGAAGGTAGAACCAGATAAGAAAATTGGAACAGGTTACAGTACTGTTATATTTACAATATACAAATACTTAAACACCCAGGCTCAGATTACATGTCTTGTTGATTCTCTAAGTGGTTAATATATCTACAGGGAACAAAATTCCCAAGCTTAGAAATTCCAACACGCCCACTTTACTTAAAGACTCAGTCAAAGACTGCCCCTATTCAGAGACTGCTTCTACAAATGCAGTTTCTAAAACTTTGCCATCCAGACTTTAAACAGAGATTCTCTTAGCTTTTCTTTGGTACTTCGGTGCTTAATAAACTGCAAACACTGTTCGACCAGAGGATGACGGGTCTCCCCTTGTGAGTCTTGGTTCCTCCCAGGGTTTCTTCCTCCAGTCTGAGGGAGTTTTCCTTGCCACTGTCACCTATATGTTGTAACTGTCTGCTTTCAAAACTTCTGTAAAGCTGCTTTGTGACAACATCGTTGTAAAAAGCGTTATACAAATAATCTTGAACTGAAATTGGATATTGCCGTTGGGAATGACGCCACACCAGAGTTGATCGCTCTGGAAAACCGAATGGATGCCTCCAATGGACTCAGATGCCCCTTGTGATAGAGGCTTGGTGAGACGAATGCTACTGGGTGGATAGGTACTTGCCCTGTCCTCCAGAGGGAACACATAGGAGACAGCAGATTGGGCTTTGAGACCATTTATTGGGCTGGGGAGCCCCCACAATCCACTCATCACAATCCAGGATAACATCAGTATAAAGAACGTACAGGCTACAACCTACAGCTAACCAGCATGCGCGCATACCTGTTGGCACGTCTAGTCTCTCTTGTGTACGAGTATTAACATTGTAGAGCACAAGCGCCTCGTCTAAGGCACTTAAAGTGACCGTCACATACTTGAAGACCTATTTTTTCTTGACCAGGTGTGTTAATCAGGGTTAGAGCTAAACTCTGCAGGGTGGTAGATCTCCAGGACTCAGACTAAGCTCCCCCGCTGTAGAGGCTCAAATATGTTCACTTAGAAAATCAACAAAACGTAATTGAACTTATGACGTCTTTCCACCGTTACAGTGTGATAACAAACCCGTCACAAATTGGATCACACTCTCGCTAGCATACCAAAAGCACTCAGCAAAAATATATGAAAGGAGCTCGTAATGCAAATCACTGACTGGTCAAACGTCATCACAGAATTGTTAGTCATTATAAAAACACTGGATTCCCAGTTACCCAAAGTAAAAACACTATTAGAGTATGGGCATAGCTTCACCTTGATATGGGTGGACTCCATTGGTGTATAGTGTTTCAGAAGCTGATTGCCCACTGGGTGGGGCAGGCACAGGCGGGTAACTGTTGACTGCTATTGGAGGAGGCAAAGCAGGCACAGGTGTGGCAGCAATGGCTGGAGGCGTGCTTGTACCTTTAGCAGAGCGATTGCAAAAAATGAGTACTGAGGAAATGCTTCAAATACAAATCAATGTTACGGAGAAAAACATATGCATAATTTATAAAAACTGAGACGCATGCTCTCAGGGTAGCTTTGGCTGAAGGAAAGGGCATAGTCACCTGAGGAGGGGGTGATTGACGCAATGGGTGTGGCTATGATGCTGCTGGGGTTAAGAGCAGCCAATTGCTGCATTTGCACTGCCGCAACTGTTGCCACGGGAGAAAGGTAAGCGGACTGAGCCACCAAAGCCTGTTGCTGAACAAGCTAGATTGAAAAGAACAAGATTTAATATAGTATAGGAGCATAATACTCGCAAAATACATACATTTACTCCAGCTTAGCTAAAGCATAGGCCTGCGAGTCTCTGCTGAGCGATACAGATGACTGACAGAGGTGCACCCAAAATAGGGCTAGGCTAGCGGGCTGCTATGCTTAAGGCTAAATCAAGGCTAAGGCTAAAATTAAATCAAGGGACCGGCGATTCATTGCCCTCCCTTAATAACAATCTGGACCAACATGGACGGAGTGATTACTGAAAGAAGCCCGGCTCAGCCATTCAAGTAGGAGCTCCTATGTTGTTTCTACTACTCTTTACTGAAAGTCACTCTAAAACTTGAACATGGAGGTAGTAGGTATGTTAATGACTGGTAAGTAGAGATGACAGGTACTCAGAGATTTAGTATAACACTGTAAATACACACTCCCTCAGTACCGCTCACTTAAGACTCGCTGCCCGTACCCAGAAGTTTAGTACTCACTGCCTGTGTGTAAGCGTTGTAGGCCCCCAGGTGGAGGCTCATGGGGCTGATGACGCCCAGCTGAGAAGCGACTTGCTGCATGCGCCGGATGCCTCTCTCCTTCTCTGTGTCTGCAAACTTCACCACCAGGCTGGAGGAGGCCCCCTGAGTGGAGGAGAGAAGGAGAAGTCTTCAGCTTCAAAGCATTGTGTAGTTGTGTGTGAAGAGTGGAAGTGTTGTGCATGAGAGGAAATATGACGGGGGTGAAGAAAACACAAAACATCCATTCTGTTAGCAGCATGTTGCTCTGACAGTGTTCCTCTTTGTTACAGCACGCTGGTAGGAGCGACTGTAGGGGGATTGTAAAATCAGAACTTCAAATCTGTTTACTGGAACCACCGCTTCCTCTGCAGTCTTTCCTTCGAGTTTATTTTATTCTCTTTGTTCTGAGCATGTACACGCCATCTTGTTTTATGTTTTCATTTCCTTCTACACGGTTATTGTTCTTCTGTTTTATGACTCTAAGAAAAGACTCTTCGTAGAAATCTGAAGTTGCTGGTATGAAGTCTTTGTGTATGCATGTGAGTTTGTGTGATAAAAAGTGAGAGAGAGAGAGAGAGAGAGAGAGAGGTTAAGTATAACATCACCTGTGAGAGGAACAGATAGAGAGAGAAACTGGGGGAGACAGAGATGAAGAAAGAAATATACAGAGAGAGATAGAGAGAAAGAGAAGGAGAAGAGGGAGATACTGACCGGTAGAGTGCGGCTGCCGTGTAGGGCGCTGATGGCTGCTTGAGCCTCTGCGTTGCTCTGATATTTCACAAACGCACAACCTGCAACACAAACCAGTCAGCCCCAATTATACAACAGACAACAACACGCAGCGCTTTAAAGACCACGCATCCTCAAACACTGCACATACTGAAACAATAACAACGCTCATCGAGGTAGAGCCTCTTCCCTGTTCACACTGATCCAAAACCAGCTCCGGGCTTTGTGTGGCTCACTGACCACCATCATTCTGCCAGCATCTGGAATCTCTCTCTCTCTCTCTCTCGCTCTCTCTCTCTCAGTCATGCTTTATATGATAACAAACAGTCCAAGATGGACAATAAAGGACTTCATAATCCTCCCTGGAGAACATCAAAACCAAACGAGAGATCCTGAGAGACACTTTCAGACCTTTTACTTTCTCTCCACTACATCAATACCCAGTGTCTGCAGGGCTTAGAGGGGGATTCTGTAATGTTAAAGGGGAATTCTGTAAAGTTAAAGGGGGATTCTGTAATATTAAAGGGGGATTCTGTAATATTAAAGGGGGATTCTGTAATGTTAAAGGGGGATTCTGTAAAGTTAAAGGGGGATTCTGTAAAGTTAAAGGGGAATTCTGTAATGTTAAAGGGGGATTCTGTAATGTTAAAGGGGAATTCTGTAAAGTTAAAGGGGAATTCTGTAAAGTTAAAGGGGAATTCTGTAATGTTAAAGGGGGATTCTGTAAAGTTAAAGGGGAATTCTGTAAAGTTAAAGGGGAATTCTGTAATGTTAAAGGGGGATTCTGTAAAGTTAAAGGGGAATTCTGTAAAGTTAAAGGGGAATTCTGTAATGTTAAAGGGGAATTCTGTAATGTTAAAGGGGGATTCTGTAATGTTAGAGGGGGATTATGTAATGTTAAACGGGGATTCTGTAATATTAAAGGGGGATTCTGTAATATTAAACGGGGATTCTGTAATGTTAAAGGGGGATTCTGTAAAGTTAAACGGGGATTCTGTAAAGTTAAAGGGGGATTCTGTAAAGTTAAAGGGGGATTCTGTAATGTTAAAGGGGAATTCTGTAATGTAAAAGGGGGATTCTGTAAAGTTAAAGGGGGATTCTGTAATGTTAAAGGGGAATTCTGTAATGTTAAAGGGGAATTCTGTAATGTTAAAGGGGGATTCTGTAATGTTAAAGGGGGATTCTGTAATGTTAAAGAGGGATTCTGTAATGTTAAAGGGGAATTCTGTAAAGTTAAAGGGGAATTCTGTAAAGTTAACGGGGATTCTGTAAAGTTAAACGGGGATTCTGTAAAGTTAAAGGGGTATTCTGTAATGTTAAAGGGGAATTCTGTAATGTTAAAGGGGGATTCTGTAAAGTTAAAGGGGGATTCTGTAATGTTAAAGAGGGATTCTGTAATGTTAAAGGGGAATTCTGTAAAGTCAAAGGGGAATTCTGTAAAGTTAAACGGGGATTCTGTAAAGTTAAACGGGGATTCTGTAAAGTTAAAGGGGGATTCTGTAAAGTTAAAGGGGGATTCTGTAATGTTAAAGGGGAATTCTGTAAAGTTAAAGGGGAATTCTGTAATGTTAAAGGGGGATTCTGTAATGTTAAAGGGGAATTCTGTAAAGTTAAAGGGGAATTCTGTAAAGTTAAAGGGGGAAAGTTGGTGAAACAGATTACGGACAGGTGTGAGAATTCCTCTACTCTGGACCATTTCACACCAAACACTCTAAATTACTACATTTACAACTGAGCTACTGCTGAAAAAAGCCTGGAAAATAGTAGTTTATACAATTTATATAATTTAATTCCATGGAGGGAAATGAACTATAGCATTAAGCGCTCTCAGGGTCCGTGTCTGGGGAAAAGCAGCACTTCTAGGGAATTTCATTCAATTTCACAATATAAGCTACATACTGTCTATTCATGGTAAGCTGAATTGCATCAAACTGACCTAAATTTGACTTTTTTTTTTCTCGGCCGTGATGTCCTCCAGGCATTTTCTAGCTATTTGAGTTGAACACATAAAATGCATTTCATGCACTGCTGCTAAAAACAAAACGTTTCTCTTCATAATATTTTTAAAATGTATAATTTGAAGAAAACATTGCTATATTAATGGCTTTTAAGCCAGCAGGTTTAATTTAAACATCTCGGCCCAGTCTCAGCACCTAAGCTTTCAAAGGTTACCACAATGTTCTCCCACGCTAATTAATTATACAAGAACAGGGCAGTTCTCTCTACTGATGCCAGTCCAACAACACACAGCGCCTGTACACGAGCCGTCATCCGACAAGCCCAGAGGCAGATTCAAATTTACCAAAGTGGCATCAAATTGGAGCCACACCTTTCCTATGACCTACATACAGCCAAATACTGGAGCATGAGCGTGTTAATGATTTACTACAGCAGGCGCATCATCTGTCCCAGTCACAAAGAGCACAGCACAGATAACTACCTTCACAAACACGTCAAACTAACTCCTGCAGCCACTGCATGCAGCCTATGAGAGATAAGCAGCAAGCTAACAGCTGGAAACCTAAAAAACACAAAATCAACATTAACTTAGAGCTATTAGAATCATGTTGGTTTTAGCAGATAATTGCTTTCATTCTGGCCTGGATTTAGACTAATATTTCAAAACAATATTAGGCCAAAATACAAAACCATCCAATCTTCTCTCCTCTGTTTGGTCACCGAGACATCCCAGTAGTCTGAATTTAGGAGATCAGCTTGATAAGCAGGTTTTAATACTAATGAAGTTTTTCGAGGCCAGGAGGGGTCCTGAAAACTCTCTTGGTGTGGGGTGCGGGGTTTGCTTCCGGGCGAACTCTGGTGAGTCTGCAGTGTGTATGGAAGCTATCTGCTCCAAGCGCGTGTGTGAGTTGTGTGATTGGTAAATTTTAGAACGTGAACTTCTCGCTTGGCTTTAAAACTTGAATGAAACATGAACGACTGCTTGTTTGCAGAAGCTCCTGCATGGTGAGCTGTCATGTGTCCTAAAGGTGCTGCTCTACGCCGCTCGAGTGTTGAAGTAGAAAACGCAGGTACCGTGACTGATGTACAAAACTGCGCAGTCGATCTACGGTTGGGATGAAATTCATATGTGTGAAAGCAAACCGGTGAAAATGAGACTCCCCGCCCCAGACCAGCACAGAATTGGTCCTGGGTGCGAACTCAAGTGTGAAAACAGGCGCACACATTACTGGGAGAACGCATTCACATTATCGAGGTGGGTGAAGTAAACATCTTGCTTTCTTTGGCCGGTCTGATGTAAAATAGGCCAAATTTATTGCCACCCAAATTAGATTCAACAAAAACAAAATATTTGATATAATTTCCTCTCCGCCAGCAAATTCATCACAAAAACGATAGATTATTTAAGAGAATCATGAAAATGAGTAGACAGGTCATTTAATCTAAAGCACTAAAACCTCTTGTTCATCACATTTTAGTTTTGTCCGTTTTATTCACATCATGTTTTGCTGTGCACCAACATTACAATCACTAATCTGCCTCCACTGAGAATCAGCAAAACCAGCATATGTTTTTAGGTGGTCATCCAGTTTGGTCATGATGCTTCACCAGCACACCAGCATCAGACCAACATGGAATGTTCAGGGGCTTCTGCAGTCCAGTCGCAGAAGAGCAGAAGGTTTAGATATACTGTATTCCTCTGTAATGCTAATGCAGATGGACGTCATTCAAATTTTCATATTTAACAGACATGGACTGTACATGTAAAACAAGGCATACCATTCCCACATGCGACCAGTAATACATTTTCCTTTCATAACACACATCTGAGTAAAACAAAGAATCACTGCATCCCGCACACATGATGCAGTTCAGCTTTCCTGCGTGCTGGTGGAGTCTTTTTTAGGGAGAGAAATCACTCTCGGAATAAAGACGAAGAGAACACGTTTCTCACTAGAATAGTGACGTCATGCTGAAACAAGCGTAACCAGGTACATGAACTAACACAGCAAAATCATGAATGTCAGGGTGACTTTGTAGGTATTTATAGTAGTACAGGAGCCTGTGCGCTTCCTGGGCATCTGAAGTGCCGTGTGCGTGCATGGTTGCTGACCTTTGCTGACTCCATCGGGCCCTCGCAGCACAGTGCACTCCTCTATGCTGCCAAACGGCTCAAACATCTTCCTCACGTCAGCGTCCGACTGCTGCTTCCCCAGCATGCCTACAAACAGCTTCCTGTCTATAGCGAGACAGAGAGAGAGAGAGAGAGAGAGAGAGAGAGAGAGAGAGAGAGAGAGAGAGAGAGAGATAGAGAGATTTGCTGAATTGAATACGCCACTCTTCATATTGTGTGTTGAACTTTTTCCACCAATATGTTAAAACTAACTGAATTAAAATGAACTGTAGATTAAATAGTTTGGCAAGTTTAAATTTAAGTGTTCTCTGAAACTTGTGTATAGACATGACTGTACAACACTGCTGCTTTAGCTGCTCTACTACTTTTGTCCACTAGAGAGCAGCACAGATCTTTCACTGATAAAGAGTGTGTGTGTGTGTGTGTGTGTGTGTGTGTGTGTGTGTGTGTGTGTGTGACAAGAAGAAACCTCTTCCACAATATGGATTTACATTAATTGATGTCCCTTGTGATGTGACCTCCAGCTCCAATCTGAACTGTGATTTGTGATGTTATACAGCTTTCTCTGTTTCTGCATCGTATCTAGTACTTCTCCATCACAGGGCCATTGTTGCAGCCCAATTTAGGATAGTAGTGTATATTTTTCACTCAAGTACAAGTACGAAGTAATAAGTAATACAACGGCTTGTTGTTTCAGATAAAGGGCCGATACCATGGAAAAACTAATTGTTTGCATTATTTCAAAAATAAATGTATTAAATAAATATATATATATATATATATATATATATATATATATATATATATATATATATATATTGCACTACATAACCACTCAAAGAGTAGCACTCACACATCCCCTCCAGATCCACATATGTACATTAGGCTAGTAAAACCTATTTAGATCCACACATTCATGCAGACTGAAGAAGTGTTTGTGTTTGTGCAAACGCACTCCCAAACTAACGTCAACAAACTAACGGCTGTGATGAAACCATTAGATGTTTTTGAATGCGGTTATAAACCAGGTGGCGTTTGTTTCTGTATCTTACCTCCGCGGCCCTCGCTGTCCGCTGGCTTCACCTGAATGGGTCGGTTCATCTGGAACACACAAAAACAATTCACATGTCATAATCCTCTCTCTCTCTCCCTCTCCCTCTCTCTCTCTCTCTCTCTCTCTTACTGGCTGGATATATGTGGGATGATGCTGACATTTTTGATCTGCCCATCTGTTCCTCAGTTCCTCTGTTCCTGTGTTCCACTCTCAAAGTGCATTCCCTACCTGCCGCCCTGTTTCTCCAGTTTCACACTCGCTTAAGCTTTTTATTTACCTCTTTTCATTTCTACAGGAGAATTTCACAATTCTTCCCTTGTTACGATGACACTGTTGTGAACAATATCATTCCATGTGGTTTGATGAGAACGTGAGTATGTTGGTGGTGGTGTTGACTGGAACCAGACGTGTAATGTAGTGGTTGTGAACAGGCTGCCTGATGCCAGAGACACAGTTTTGAGATAACAGTATATTTTTAAAAATCATACGTGAAGTTCATGCAGGGTGTAAAATAAAAGCTATTTCTTTCAGTCTGATCACTATTTTATTATATATCACATAGAACATCTGTACACTAGAAAATATTGAAAATACTGTATCGATTCTAAAAAGCACAGTATCGATACACAGACTCCTGGCAGACAGTGAATCATTGTGTGTTGTGTTTAAACCTCTGACCACTAGATGGCAGTGTTGTAATCCATTTTCAGCTCCAACCCAACATTAACAAGCAGCACAAGGGCGCAGTCCTATCGTAGGCATTGACAAACCTCTTCATATAGTGGTGCATTTTAATAGTAGGATTTGAAAAAGCACAATATATCACTTTGCTTGTAGTATCGCAATATATTAAATCATGACCGCGTATTGTATCGCCAGGTTCTTGCCAATACACAGCCCTACTGTACACTGACTGCTGGTTTTGAATAGTATACAAGTGACATCACCACGTTTCACACCAAACTGCTCTGAAGGTGAATGAAAACTCCTTACAGTTTAATAATTCCACCATCAGAAATCAGACCAGTGTAATTCCCATTTAACCCTTGTCTGCCTGTTTTATGGGCCCGCCTCTTTCTCTTTCACAGCCCTCATCGTACATCACATTTGTGCTCTCTCTCTTTTTCTCTCTGCTAATCCCTCTCTCTTTTTCTTTTGGATGGACAACGCCATAAAAAAAGCACACGCCCACACGGGATTAAATGAGTGATGGGATTAAGCGCGCTCGCTGGCTAATCTGGCTTACAGCCCTTCGCCAGATTAAAATGGTGAGAGATTCAGAGCTCGCGCAAGAGAGGGGAAAAAGAGCCATGGGAGGGGTGGGGGGGGGGGGGTGATGGGAAAGGTTTGAAGGAAAAAGGAGAAGAGCGATAGGAAGTGAGAACAGCATCATAACCTTATGACCCTTTCACCTGTTCACAGATCAAAGCCTTTCTTTCTACCTGCAAGCGTTTTAACGCAGTCTGAGGAAACACTGATACAGACTGTATGTACGTTACACGCCGAGAATAAAAATCAGGAAGAAGTGCTAAAATATTAACGGAGGGGAAGACAGGAGAGGAAAGGAGAAAAAACGCAAGAATAAAAGGGGAGAACAGACAAAAAAGTGGCTACAGAAGAGAAAAGAACAGAAAACATGAAAAACCACGTAGTAAGAGGAGAGAAGAAATGAAGACATGATAAGAAGGAGTGAAGTAAAGAAAGAAGAAATAAGAAGATAATGGAAGAGACACGATGAGAAGAGAATAAGTAGAAGGAGAAAAGAATAAATGAGGACAACAGAAAAAGGCATGAAAACAAAATAAGAAGAGAAAAGAACAGAAGAAATGAAACAACATTTCATGACAACAGAACAAGACAGAGAAAGAAAAGAAAAGAGAAGAGAAAGAGAAGGAATGAGAATAGAAGGGAAGAAAAGACATGAGAAAGGAGGAGAATATGGAAGGAGAGAAAATAATAAATGAAGAAATGACAATAGAACAAGAGAAGCTGTGAGAACAGAATAAAGAAAAACGAGAGATAAAGAGAGGAGAATAGACAATAGAGAAGAAAAGAAGTGACAAGAGAAGAGAAAAAACATGAAAACAGAAGTGATTATAGAAGACAGGAGGAAACGCAAGAACAGAAGAAGTGACACGAGAAGAAAAGAGAAGAGAAGCTGCGTAATTATGATGTGTAGTTATAGAGCAGGTGATTGTTGGTATTTGTAAATCATTCACTCTGATCACGCACACACACACACGCACACACACACACACACTGTAAAGGTAGAAAACCTTTAGAAATTACTCATTAACTAACGTAGACGCAGACGCGCACACACATGCGTGAAATACCCAGAGGGCCGTTTATTACTGTGACTAATGAGGGATGTCGCATTGATTACTTCAGTCATTTGTGTGGCTGTAACATTTCACCACACCCGGTGGGTTTGCCTCAGGGTCACTTCTGATGGGGGTCCAGGGTCTATAATGTCAGCAGCTGCACATGCAGCTGAGCTGCTTTACCATCAGCGCTGACAGTAGAAGGCCGCTCGGAGCTGGGTTGAGCTGAACACACGGCCAATTCTCTCAGCAATTTAAGCCACACTCGGCTCTGTTCTCCTGCCGGCCTGTTTGGCTGCAACACTGCTGCATCACTGCTGCTCCACGCCAGTTAAATAGCCGGTCACGTGCCTGGAAATTACTTTTCATTTCAAGCTGAGCGCCACGGCCTACAAAGGCTTCTTCCTGAGCCCAGATCTCAGCCCGAGCTTCATTGTAGCGACCAGAGAGAGCGCGCTGAATTCTTCATTGTGAAATTATGTGAAATGAGCTTCTCTCAGCCAGATCACACACCGGCTTACGCTTCTGCTGCCCACAGTAGATAAACCGCAGTAAACGCAGCCATCGCTGCTGCCATGTTCATCTCCAACCAGCGGCTCTATTTAAAACCAACATCACTCCTTTTGATACGGCGCAATCTTTCAAATTGAAATTCACGGCTAAATTGGAGAGCCGCTTTATTCGGCTGCCTTTTGTGGCGACAACGAGCTTCCGAGATGATGAAGAGAGGAGGAGGAGGAGGACGGGATGGAGTGGTTGGACGCAGAAAAAAAGGAGACAGAGGAGGGAGAGAGCATACAAAGGGAGTGCAAGAAAGAGAGAGAGAGAGAGGAAAAAGCGTCATGGCACTGCCACTTCAGGTCGGCACGGCAACCAGACTGCGGTCACCATGACAACAGGGAGCCGAGCTCTCCAGCAGGTAAACAAGGTTGCCCCGGACAACCGCGGATGGGAGGAGGGCGGGTTGGCTGGGGGTGGCGTAGAGAGAGAGAGAGAGAGAGAGAAACATAACAGGAGCACGAAGGTGAAAGATAAGTGGAAGACAGGAAATTGGATGAGTGTTTGGGAAAGAGATAAAGGGAAAGACAAAAGAGTCTTAGTATGGCTTAAGGAGAAAGAGAGAGAGAGAGAAAGAGAGAGAGAGAAAGAGAGAGAGAGAGAGAGAGAGCGCATCATGGAAAGACAGAGGATGACAGGAGGTGAGAGGTGGGGACAGAGATAGAGAGAGAGAAAATTAAGAAAATATCAGGAGAGACGCAAACACGGAGGAGAAAAAAATGAAGTGACAAAAGAGAAAACATGAGAAAAAGCAAGAGATGAGGGGTAGAAAAGAAGGAAAACAAAAAAGAAAGGACAGAAATAAAAGAGAGTGAGAGCGAGAAAGCGAAGAGAAAGAAGGAATAAGAGGGTAGGAGAGAGGAAGTGAGAGCACAGCAAAAAAGAGAAAAAGAATGAGAGCAAAAAGGATGAAAGAGAAGAAAATTACAGAGAGAAAAAAAACAAAAAGTGACAGAGAAAAAAGAAAAAGAAAGGAAGAGAAGGGAGAACAGAGAATGAAAGAGAGAGATAGAGATGATGATGATGATGATGATGATGGAAGTGATTCTCGGTGTTGTAGAGCTGTAAGCTGTTGGTTCAGATAAATGAGCTGCAGAAATGTTGATGTTCACGCTCAACAAACAAACACACTCACAGAGTGCCGAACATTACCAGCCCTCATCCAGCACCCCTCTCCAGCCTGCTGCTCTCTCTCTCTCTCTCTCTCTCTCTCTCTCTCTCTCTCTCCCTCACACACACACTCACACACTTAATCTCTCGCGTGTGCTGCAGCGGCGGTGGGGGATTTTTCTGGGATTATAGAATATTAAATCCATAGATTATTCAATCAAATCACATCACTCCACCCCCGCACAACCCCCTGGCCCCCCACTTTATCTACACACAAACATACACACACCTTTGAGCTCTACAGGCTCGATGCCAAATCACAACACACTACAGACCACAGAGATCACATTAAACCCACCACAAACCTAATATTATACAAATCCACACATGCAGCCCTCCTCTGTAAAACGCTTTTACATGTATAGCGTGTGCAGACACACATAAACACACACACACACACACACACACACACAGCTGCCTTGCTATATTTGTGAGTTCATCCATAGGTTTCTATTGCTTTTTGTATTACTGGAGCTAAATAACACCACACCTACACCTAAACCTAAGCTCAAACTCAGTGTCCAAACCTAAACCTAACCTTAACTTCCAAAAACCTATATTTTTCCCTTGCATATACATATACACACTATAATGGTTCTGGACATGGAAATTATCACAGAGGGACATTTTTTTTATTCCTAATGATTTCAAATATTTTGTCCTTGGAATTAAAAAGAGATGAAATAAAAAAAAGTCTCTCTCGTTTCTAGTGTGCAGCATGCAGCCATTTGAAAGGGCAATGACTCAGAACACACACACACACACACACACACACACACACACACACACACACACACACACACACACACACACACACACACAGTGATGTGACTAAATATAACTGTCCACAGACAGAGCATAGGCATAGCTGTGTGTGTGTGTGTGTGTGTCTATGGTTACTGTGGAAACTATAGATCTCCCATTTCTGTTACATTTGTAAAACCAGTTGTTCACACTGAGCTCAAATTAATGTTAAGAATGTTTTTACATTACTTACTTTATAAGTTAGCATTTAATTTCCACCAATAGTAATACGTACACATGTATGTGTGTGTGTGCGCATGCAGGCATGTGTCCATGTGTGAACCAGCATATGTGTGTGTGTGTGTGTGTGTGTGTGTGTGTGTGTGTGTGTGTGTGTGTGTGTGTGTGTGTGTGTGTGTCTTCGGGCGTTGGGCTATTTGCCACAGTGTGTAAATTCATGTTGACTTGGGAGTCTGTGTGTGTGAGTGTGCATGTGTGTGCGTCTACACAGAGCCTAATTCTCACTCTCACTCTTCTCTCTCTATCCAATTGCCACGCATTGCATCGCTCCCGTTCCCTAGCAACCCAGCATCTCTCATCCCAGCCGTCTCCTGGCAACAGGACCCGCGACCATAATCAACCTGCCACCCCACCCCCAATGTCTCTCTCTCTCTCTCTCTTTCTCTTCCAATCCTTTTTCTCTGTGTGCTATTCCCTTTTCCTGCCTTTTCCACGGACACAAAGAAAAAAAACAACGCCTGTTCGCTTACACACTTACACACACACACACAGGTTACAGATGGATTAGTTGATGAATGAACTGAACTTTAATGCTTTAAACAATACAAGCCTGAAAAGAGAGGTAAACAAACAAAACACACAGAGAAAGAACTTCTGGGTGAGATCAATACAGTGTTTTTCGCACACAGGCTGTACTTGGGCGGACCGCCCATTTATATTAAGGCCACCAAAGAATATCTGGCAACCCATTTTAGCATTTTTATTTTGCACTCTGATTTTTTTTATCCTTCCGAGAGGACAATGCCATCTGTAATTGATTAGCTATGCTGGGTTGGCAGCTACAAGACTCAAGTGTGCAGCACATGTAACATGAGCAAATTTGTCCTGTCCGTATTTGAGAACGACTATAGTTGGTTTTCTCTGTGACGGAAAGCACAAATTAACTTTTACTTATTAGCATTTACTAATTAGCATTTACTCAGTAGATATGAGTATTCAAAAACACTTGAAGAGAACACGGCGTGGGGGCGAGGAAGGGGGATGCACAGAACCACAGGTAGCCCACGTTTTTAAACCGTAAACAGGGCAAGTTGATTTTAGCTTTAAACCTGGGTTTTAGTTAACACTGAATATGCTTTGCATCTAATTTCCACACAGCTTGTTTCAAACAAGGCGTCTGTGTTTCAGGTTGAAGGGAGAGGACCTGACTGCATATCGATAAACTGACCAGCACCAGAGGTTTTTCCCATATGTGAGCTCTTCTTCTCTTCTTCTTTGAAAAACCTAGAAAGATGAAGTGCTCTGACGAACAGCACCGTCTTTGTACATGCTAAAGAGTGTTTTACTCTGTTTATTCTTCCCATGTGGGTAGATGGAAAGGAGGAATGGGGGGATGTATCTGTGAGATATATTTTGTGAAATTAATATTAATATTTAATGAAGTAAAATACTGTGTTGAAGGTCACGCATACTTGTTGTTTGTCACTGTAGTACTCTGTTTCTGGGCCAGCTGGTAATTCTAGCTCTTTCCACAATCTACCATCACAAGTGTACTTCAGACCTTTGGGAAACATTTATATTGTTGCTGTCCAACAAAAAAAACATTTTAGGCCATTTTCATTTTTCTACATCATTTGAACACGACAGCTGCTCTTTATATCCCATAGAAGTTTCAGAATGAATGGACAAATAGAAATGCTCCAAAATCACTTGGAATAAAACCTCTTTACGTTAGCTTACATTGTAAAGACAGGTTTTGTCCTCTCCTGTAAAGGTGTTATTTTGGAGGCTATTTTCGGCGAGTAAACTAGGTCTAAACTGATTCACTGGTATCAGTATCACAAAACACTACCAATATATAAATTCTTAGGTTTAGTTCATGATAGATAATGAAAGTTTAAAGTTTTAGACCGAAGTATTTCTATAGAAATCTATTTCCTACCCACTATAGTTCCTCCCTTAAGAAATTATGCTGCCAAGCTGGGAGAATGAACGCTTGCACATACTTTAACCAAGTGTCACTGGACAGCTCAACATGCTAGGAGGAGAACACTAACCGTTAATGCTAATACATCAGCCAACAGACACCTGTGCATTGCGAGTGACTGGGTGGACAGAATGGAATCTCTCTTGCGGCAGAGAAAGAGTTGCCTGTTATGATCATCTGGATTCCTGCTACAGATCATTATGGCATCACCAGGGGGCGCACTTACAATCTTCCATAAATAGGGAGGGAAGCAGAACAAAGGCTTTCAAACACACATTACAAACAGTTCTATTATCTTTACAATGAAAACATAAACATCATCTTTCACATCGAGACATATTTGGGAAAATATCCTGATACTGAACTGAACCTGAAGCTGATCACATTTGTCATGGAACATGATCTGGGAACAAGGTCAGTTGTGAATCTGAAGATTGTTATCAATCGCGACAAAGCTTTAGAGTGAACTGAGCTTCCCAGAACACCCTACTCTCCCTTCACGTCCTACAACATCCCAAAAGACACTTTACTGCCTGGACCAATCAATAAACCAAAATCAATTAGGCTTTTCCAAAAGGTGCCCATCACCAATAATCAATGACTCTGAAAGAGAAAACAAGAAGAGGCCGTGGCTAAGATCACATAACTCCAGAGCGTTAACACCCTAGAGCACTTGATGACCGGCATGAAGATGGATTTGGGGAGCACTGACATTTTGGTGTAACCGTATGTGTCCGCTCTTCTCCAGTGCTTTCTTCAGATTCTCAACATGTTTCAATATCTAACTTTTAGCACATAATGGTGGGAGAATAAACATAGAGTACGGCCAAATAGCTGAGATGAAAATGCTGGAATGTCAACAAGGTGGTGAACAAGACACCAGAAGGAGAAATAAGCAATTCCTAAATGCATCATGATCCTCTGATGAAATCAGTTGTTTTTATATTAGACTAGTAAAGTGGGAGTTATAAATAAACATTATATGAAATATCTCCTCTGGAATCACTCAAATTACAGCAACTCCCCAAGAAAACATCCTGTATAGCAGAGGCTCCCAACTTACTCTGACTCACGGCTCACACAACCAACCACAAAGACTTCCACAGCCCACAAGATGTTATCGACCAGGTCACTTAGAGAGCAAATACAATTAAAGAATTACGGTACCCCGTCAATTCTGCCTGTTAATACAACACAGCACGAGCTAATGAGTTGGCTGATGTTGTTTGCTTTTGGTTGTTGTCGGGTGCTATAAGACATGCTGAAGAAATGACAGTCGCAAAAGGAGGTCTGGATCTGTTGGCTGACAGCATCTTTTTTGGCTCCAAGCTTTATTTAGGAAAAAAAACTCAGAGTACACAGCACAGTGTGGTAGCTACTTGTTCCTGAAGCCATTATGAATATGATTTATTTAAGCAGCTGTTTGGACAACAGTAAATTCATTCAATCGTGTGTAGAAACCAAATAAAGGAGGGTGTTGAAAATAGGACGTTAGTTTATTGACACTCTGCTTAATAGCTGCAAACTTACAGGATTTTCATTTGCCTTTTGTTAGCATCTCCAAAATCAGCTCAAACGAGGCTCAAACGGACATACAAATATCCAACTCTCAACATTCCAGCTCCAAAATAAAGAGCTGGAACGTTCCACACTTTTTTTGCTTTTTACAAAAAAGGAAAGCAGCCCACGCAGCATCATCCTTTTCCTATTTTATAAGGAGTAAAGGACAAACGTACATACATACTTAACAGGCCAGCTTCAGATAAACAGTATTTGTGCTTTAAAAGGTGCAGAAGTGTGTTATTTGTAGAGAACGTGTAACTCGGATCAACAAAACCTGCAATCTGACTGGAGTGCCAAAACTGAAGCATATGACCATAAGCCCTCATTTCCTCTAGAGTAAAATAAAGGCATGCACAGGCAGAACCCCTATAAAGTAAGATGTTTGGTGCACAGCAGGAAAAATCAGGATCTCACTAATGGAAGTATGTTAAATATTAAGAACTGGACAAATCTTTGCGCACACTATATATATATATATATATATATATATATATATATATATATATATATATATATATATATATATATATATATATATATAAAGAAGTAGATTTTATTTAATACTAACCTTGAGAAACAGGTTAATTCAATAATAATCAGAGTTCTATAGAGTCTCAGAGTTATACTGTATACAACTTACAACACAAAAAATAGAAAGATTTTAGATTTTAGACGTTAAAAAGCTGTACAGACTTAACAAGTGCAGTTCAATTTAGGCCACCTTCGAATTTAACTAAACTAATACTACAAAAAAAACAAACAAAGGCGCACCGATAACGTTTTATAAACGTATCTTCTCACTCTGAATCGTCTTCTAACAGCAGCGCTAATAGGCCATCAATTTAAGCTGGCTTACAATTTAACAAGTGAGGGTGAATCTTTAACCCGCACCTGCAGCTCCTTCTTTCACGCGCTTGATTACAATCTTTTGTCTAACTCTTTAGGTTGCTTAGATAAAGGAGCTAATGGCTAACGGCCCCCATATACTTTTAAAAGAAAGAAAACCACAAAGGCAACCTGCTTTAATTCCCCACAGCCTCTTCATCATCTGCTGGATATTATGTATTATTGATCATGGACACATTCGGAGAAGTGCACCGCCGCTGACAAACGAGCGCTGGGCAGGCGCTTGGCGTAAGTGATCTGTTCAAAAAAATAAATAGAGGACAACTCACCTATCAATCAAACGGCGCAGAGGGACGATGCCGCAGAAGTGTGTGATTAATGGTCTAATCATGTGCCAACCGGACACGATTCATTTCCAGCCTGACGTCCGGCAGAAGGTAATACTAACGTTATTCAGCTCTCAGATGCTATTTACATTCTCAAGTTTACTTCAAAGCTCTCCCTAATCGCGTTTCACGCAGATCTGATCAAATACGCAAAACACGTAGACAAAAAACTCATTCATTAAAACAGAACTGAGGAGCTACAGCCTTTCATTTTCACCCTAGTTAGTTTTATTTATCCATATTTATCCATACTTATTCATTTAGTGTTTAGCATCTAAACACTAGAATACAATATTTAATTGTTAAAAAAAAGTGCAAGAAAAAAAAAATTCTTAGTAATTGTGTTCTTTTACTTGCGGGTTGTAAACAGTGTGAATAAATACGTCCGCTGATCGAGATGCACGTCTGATTCAGCTCTACTTTTACTGACTTTAATCATCAAAGACCACGCGCTCACACACCCTAACAGATGTCTGAGTTTAAGCTGATAGATGTTCTCCCTCATCTAACCGCCCCCCCGCCCCCCCGAACACACACTCGCTCGTACCCCTCCCCCCACCGCCCGTAGCTCATTATGTCAAATTTTCATTCATTCATTCACTCATTTCCCCCTTCCCCCTTCTCCTTCTCTCACTTATCCCTCCAATTTCTCTTTAATTATCCTTCCTTTCACCTCGCTCCCTCATTCCCTTCACTCCAACCCTTCAACCCCTCCTTTATTCCAACAATAGATTCATCTTGTCTCGGTGTGAGTATAGATACTGACACTAACGTACACTTAATCTCATAGCTTCTGCAGTGCAAATCACACACACACACACACACTTCATGTACATGTTTTTCAATGTGGATACAAAAAGATTTATAAAATAGGGTGAAATACAGCTGGAGCAGCATTAGCGAGGGTTATAATGATGTGTTTGTGTGTGTGTGTGTGTGTGTATATATATATATATATATATATATATATATACACACACACACACACTCACACACACACACATACTACATACTACAGCAACCCAAAATCCAGTGTTAATAAGTTGTCACATAATTTAATTTAACCATAATTTAATTTAACCATTTCTAATGCTGCGTTCAAATGTCTGCGCCAAAAAACCCTGTCACATTGCCACTTTGGGAAAACTGAATTCCTGACAGAGTGTTACGCTCACCGCTGTGGTCTGCGGACCGCTGTTGCTAGCGGGGATAGAATATTATTTTGTGGCTCCACCGAAAACAATGGAATATTCCGTTTACTGTCATCCATCTACACATTAACACAGCACACACTTCTTCTCATGGCTGCTGAGTATTTTTTGTAGTTAACATCCAGTACCTGTTTTGTCTATTGTAATTCTATTTATTTGTATGTATTCTAATGTTAGATAGTGCTGTTCGGGGCAAAGAACACTTACAACCAAGTGAAACTGTTTTAAACAATTTACTTAGGTGTCCGCCCTTCGCACAACACTGTACCCTGACATTCTCAGACACACGTGTAAACAAATACAGCCTCATTTGCAAATATACGAAGAAAAACGGTTAACATATTAATTTCCCCAGGCGGAAGATACAGCACAACTAATGATGTTTAATATCAATCTAAAAGATTAGACCCACAACAACTGCGTCTGCTCTTATCTACCACACACACAGCATCCCCCTTTCAATCAAAACACCTGCCCTCCCCTCCCCCACCACAAAAGCATGTCGCACACGCTCTTAACCACATACACACCTCAGTGCACAAACACACACACACACACACACACTCACACGCACACACAGTTGTTAAAGTGACCTCACTGCCGTTCTCGCAGAGCTGTCTATGTGCAGACTGAACCGTGAGCATGCTAATGCTGTTAAATGTTAATTAAGTCAGGGCTGGTTGGACAGACGCTGATGAGAACCATGGCTCGGCTGGAGTTTGCAAATGGGATTCTGATCTGAGAATGGGGCCAGAATCCAGTCATTCTGCCTATTAGAGCTGCTCGATAGACGGTTTGTTAAATCATCAACACCACCATATCAGAAAGTGTATGGCATGCAAATCTATCCAATCACTACATGTGAGCATCCTGGTGTTTGGATATATGAGAGCACACAGAAACATCAACACCACAATTGCAATATCGAGTAACAGGCTTATAACTGCAGGAAAGCATTACACAGCTTTAACTATAAAACTAAATCACTGACTTTTACTCTTTACACTGCTTACAGTCATATTTCACTCAAAATCATAAAGTGGACTAGTGTTGGCTGATCTACAGCCAGCCTTGTTATCATTACACAGTGGTTTTGATTAGCAGTGGTTTGCACTAGCAGTGGCAGACTGTAGCTTGAACACCAAAACATATTAATAAGGCCTGAAGCCCACCATCGTTTAGGCTGTCCATGAAGTTCGGTTAGCAGCGAGCTACAGTCAGAACACTCCACTCTAACCCTTTTACAAATAGTCCTTTAACAGCAAAAAGCAAAAACATTATTCATTAAGCACTTTAAGAAGCACTTCTATTGGTCCATTCATTATGCAAGTTTCACACGACATAAACAACAGTTTGGATTTTTTTCGGAAGCGATGATCCAGTAGATCAACCTTTACATGTCTTGCATGAGCTACGGAAAACACTGGTCAAAATTAAAATTTGAAAGCTCACCTTACCGAAACAAACACAATAACCATCCACGCAATGCTGACCCTAACAAGACCGCTTTCTCTCTCTCTCAGCACAGTGACGGACCTGAAAACCCCACTCAACAAATACAGACTGGTCACTGTAGCCACCACAGACACAAGAAAGAGCAACGTCAGCAGCACAAAGTAAAACAGAAACGGAGATGCTCTTCCAGACACCACGCTTCACAAACACGTCTCCACAAGATTTAACAAAAATATCACACACGGCAACCGTTTCTAATGACCGTACTTATCAGGAGAACACAGTGAATGCGTCCTGACCTGTCCCTGTGAGAGGAACAGCGAGTGACCGCTTGAGTCCACACACAAACCATTAGCCCCCATTAGTTTAGTCTAGTCTGTATGTGTCTTTGTATGTATGTATGTATGTATGTATGTATGTATGTATGTATGTATGTATGCATGCATGTCGTCGCTGTCCAACAAGAATCTCCAAAATTGCAACTTTACAGGAGAGACTAAAAACATACTTCACTTCTAATGTAAGTCAATGGCACCAGAATTATTTTGAAGCTATTTTGGAGCACTTCTATTGGTCCATTCATCATGAAATTTGAACACAATATAAAGGTGATTGGTGTGGTGTTCTTCATGTCATGCAGCTACAATATCGGCACTGCAATCGTGAATGTTGCATGTTTAGCTTTACCAGTTTAAAATGTGTTTTTTATTATAACCTGTCTGATTTTTATTCTTTCATCCACAATTTTTTTTTATTATATTCAAACACAGTAGCCTAAGCATAGGGAATACAAATGCAGCAATAAATTACAGGCAAGCAAAGCACATTGAATTCTACTGAATTCTAAAATTCTAATTCAGTCCGAGTGGACTGTGGCAGTAATCTAAATTCAGCCTGTAGTAAACAGCACCATAACAGAAGGGTTCAAATAAGGGTGAGAATATCATTAGACTTACACTATGCATTTCAATGAGTGTGTCATTAAATGTATGTGTGTATGTTTGAGAGAGTGTGAGTGTGTGTGTGTGTGTCTGTGCGTTTTGTTGTGCCTGAATGCATGACGAACACAGCTAAGCAAACATGTTGGGATGGCAACTGGATCCAGGGAACGAGAGATAGCAGAGATGGGCAGAAGATAAGGGGAGGAGAGGAGAGAATGGAAAAAAACAACCGAAAGGAAAGAGTAGAGAGAAAATGAGATGAGAAAACCGAAGAAATGAGAAAAAAAAACAAGGAGCAGAAGACAATCAGGAGAAGGAGCAGAAATAAAAAACAGGCAAAGAGAGAAAGAGAGAGTAGCAGAAATAAGAAGAGTGAACAGTAAAGACAGGAGAATGAGGCAGAGAACTTTACCCCTCATCCTCTTTCTTTGTCTGCTTTCTCCCCCTCTCTCTCTCTCTCTCTCTCTCTCTCTCTGTCCACAATCTGTGTGCATCTCACCTGAAATTAAACATAGGGCCAGGTGCCACTCCAACTATACCATCTGTTCCACCCCTCCCTCTCTCAGTCACTCTGTTTTCTATCTTTCTCCCTCTCCTCTATTCCCAGGACTCCTTACTAAACGCTCCCAGGCCGTTTAGCTAAGCACTTCAATAAATATAGGTGATAGTAAGAAAAACTACCTAGAAGACCTTTAAACGAGAGAGAAAGACAGACAGGCAGGCAGACAGACAGAGAGAGAGACAGAAAGAGGGAGAGAGACAGAAAGATGGCTACGGTTCTTTTTTTTTTCTAAAAACCATCCTGTTTACTGCGTCTATCTGAGTCACGCACACACTAAGCATTCAGGGAGGCACCACATTGTACTGGTGACTCTATATGACTGGCAGGGTGGGGGGTGTGGGGGGTTGGCGTGGCCTACTCCAAGAGGCAGGTGCTGTCAGCCAGTAATAATGCCACACAGCTGGGGTGTGCATGCGGGAGAGCGAGAGAGAGAGAGACAGAGAAAAAGAGAGAAAGACTGCTGTTTAGAGGGGGGGGGGGGTGTTGTTCTTAATAATGTGGTTTTTATTGTAGCGGGGGGGGGATGGGGTGTGGAGTGGAAGTCTGGTCTGGTAGGTTTTGGAGACGGTCTCGCAAGGCTTAGGTGATGAGGGCGGACTAATGGAAGGATGGAGGGATTGAGAGGGAGGATTTAAATGGCGGGGGGGCACCCACTAGCCTCCTCTTTGAAAGGTCATGAAGGTCAGACTACTGTCATGCTAATAATAGGATTTTGAATGGAGCTACAGGGTCTCTACAGGGGCGCACACCCATTTGATATTGATTTAGCAGTATTGATAAATAACAAACTTAACTAGCGGGTGATATATGCTGCAGTTAACTAAGACTGGCTTAAAGAACAGTACACTATGTCCTGGACACAAAACACATTTAAAAAACCCTAACCCTAACCCTAACCCTAACCCTAACCCTAAACCTAACCCTAACCCTAACCCTAACCCTAACCCTAAACCTAACCCTAACCCTAACCCTAAACCTAACCCTAACCCTAAACCTAACCCTAACCCTAACCCTAAACCTAACCCTAACCCTAACCCTAACCCTAACCCTAAACCTAACCCTAACCCTAAACCTAAACCTAACCCTAACCCTAACCCTAACCCTGGTTTCTATACTGTTAACATTTACAATAGCGATCGGTTCTTTTTTGTGTCATTTTAAAAAAAGAAAAAAAAAAGATCCCAGGCTTTTTTAGTATGCCACACACACGTACATTAGCAGCATTAATTCAGTTTTAAACATCACTTTATAACCATAACATATATGAAATATAACTGCACCTGCACTGAAGTTCCTGCACATAAACATAAGCACAGTTTTCCTCTGAAACCAGGTTCAGTCTCACCACCTCAATACAACCAAACCGCCTTACATTGTCCTAGAATTCAGATCTCAACACTAGGGAGTCCGTCTACATGCTGTATAAACAGTTGGCTTTCCATAATGTGTTCATCTGTAATCCCCCACTTCTCTGACCCCTCTGTAAGTCTCGGCAGGCTAACGGCATCTGCCAGCACGATGTATGCAAATCAGAACTGACTCGCTTTCTTTATCGTTCGCAAACGGGTAGTGAACATTCTCCCACTACTCTTCCCCCTCAGGCCGATTACATTTGCTCAAATCCAATTTGAAGGGAAAAGCAAATGCCCGCCTGCTCTTCATTCCCAGCTCTTAACCTACTGGAACACAAAGCTAAGGGAGTTGTAGTCCTAATACAGGAAGACTCTGGAATACTACACAAAGCCCACAGCCTCAAAGCATGTTTATAGCAGGAGCCGATGAGCAGTTCGGCTCTGGCTCACTGTCTTCTCTTATAAGTCTGCTTTAGAGTCAATGGATTCCGCTGGTTTACTCAAAACAGGAAACACATTTATTATCTGAGCTAAGCGGCCAAAGCATTCTTTTAAGGCCTCGTTCCAAACCACACAGACCCTCCAGGACCCTCACTGCGAGTCTGGAAGGCAAGGAAGAATGTGAGCCCAAAGGCTTCTGCCATGTTCCTGAAGGCCGTGGTACGACAAATCAGGGAACGAGGGCTGATTTGAGCTAGGACATAAGGGTGGGAGGACTTTAAGCAGGGGGGGATGCGGTTTGAAGGTTTTTCGCATTTGCAGGTTGCTCATTATTGCGCGGATAGAGCAGATGGCCGAGCGAGTTAGCTAATCAACAACTTTAGAGAGAGTGCCACCATCGATGCCTTCTCAAGGATTATGCTCCTCCTACATGCCTAATTAGAGTCTGGTTGGTTGGCAAAGACTTCCACAGTGCCCCCACCCCCCCACCCCCCCATTCTCATCCGCACACAGCACGTCTTATTTGTTACTATTCAACTGTAACCTACAGCATCACGTCCACCGCTCGGCAACACTTATTATTTGTTATATTGACTACACTGACACAGTCACCGTCCAGCCAGTGGTGATAATGGTGTGACATCAGTACAGCAGATCACGAGAAGCCACTCACCCCTGGCAACGTTTTCTGCTCGTGCAATGCATTCTGGGCCTTCAAGGCGGACTCCCTGGCACAGTACGTCAAGAATGCACATCCTGTTGGTAGAAAAAATAAAAAAAAAAGAACTGAAGGCAGAGAATGGATTTATTTTGGTGGTTATGAAATTCAGTACACCTGAAAAACTACTGAAAGCCACACGTATTGTTGGGTAGAAAAAAGAAACAGTTTACCCGTAGCTACATGTCATTAAAAACCCCTAAAGATAGATCCTTCTATATTAATAGACACTCATATTTGATCACGCTCGGTAGAAAACAAGCCGGCACGTGCGCGCATGTGTTTTAAGGTTATTACATTTCACGACACAAATAGCCACGCTGAGGAGAACTCATCCCCAGCTAAGAGCCCATCTCTCTCCTCTCCCCTTGAGGCTGCCCGTTCAATAGTGTCATTGCTGAGCTACCTTTGTGCATGCCCGTGTACTTGTCCTTGATCACCGTCAGCTCATAGATCTTGCCGAACTGTTCGAAGATGGGCTTCAGGTCCTTCTCCTCCAGGTTTCTGGGGATCTGGCCGATGAAAAGCTTGATGGCGTCTGGCTCCTTCATTGCGATGGATTCGCAGTGCCCTCAGCGGCCAGTCACAGCAGAGGGGGAGAGAGAGTCTCCGGTAGAGGGGCTTCCAGCTCTGAGGAGGAAAATGACAAAAACAGAAAACAATGAGAGGGGTGTGCAAGCAAGAGGTGGCTACACAAGACAGAGACTAAAGAGTAAGAAGAATAAAGAAAAACAACAACAATAACAGATATTTAAAACAAATAAACAATAATAACAATCAGCAACAGTACAATTGTATAATATATATATATATATATATATATATATATATATATATATATATATATATATATATATACACACACACACACACACACACACACACACACACACACACATACATAAATAATGAACCACTAGGTAAAGACCAGGATTTTGGGTAAAATGACATTTTCTAAGCCCTAAAATGAATTAAAACTCATATTGTGATGCATCCAAAATCCCATAAATAACCCACATTGCCGGAGTATTGTATAGAGCAGTGTGGTGCCGGGTGACCTGGCTGCTTCTTTGTTTAATCCCGTATAGATGCTCACAGCCGTATGTCACGCTCTTTGTCCCAGAAGCCTCACAGCCTACGTGACTGAGAGCAACAAGACAGCCTCACAGCCTCACAGCCTCTCAGCCGCTTTTAAACGCACATCCCCCGTAAAAGTGCCCCTGCATCTTACATGATCGCCGCTCTCGCAGTGGAAACCTCTGCTGCTCTTCTCTTCTCTTCTCTTCTCTTCTCTTCTCTCTCTCTCTCCTGGTTAATCCTGAGGGGGGATGATGCTGTCTTGTTTTCTTGCAGCCTCTCTCTCGGGCTCTCTCGGGATGCTGTAGATAAAAGATCTACAGATAAAAGAGCTTTGTGGAGATGATGATGGTGGTGGTGGTGACCGAGTCTGCGCTGTGTGTCTCTCTCGCTCGTGTCTTTCTTCCACGCTGGTCGCTCGAGCGCAGTGATTCAGTCTTCTCCGTCTCGAAACGCGATTTTACTCAAAGGGTCGTCCAGCTGCTCTCCGGCGATGTGAGCGGTCTGGACACTCTCTCTGTGAAGGTACCCTGGTGCTTTGACGTCGTAAGCCGGTGTCTCCCCCCTGTCCAGCCCCTACCCTCCCGCAGGGGGTGGGGGAGTGTGGAAAAGCGGTGGCTCTGCTCAAGGGAGCGTCCACATTTTTTCTTAACTGGGACTAAACGACGGCAGATGGGACAACAGTACACATAATAAACAAGAGCAGGCGTTCGAAACCGCGCACAGCAGAGACACAGCAGACACTCATCAGCTATATTAGCAATTTCATTACATTCAACACCATCAAATGCTACTGAAACAGAAAGAAAAGAAAATATAAGACATGTTTATGTAACAGTTAAATAAAGCTAGTCTCATATTAATTCTGAGTACACTGTACTGAAGTAATGTAATGCACTGCAATACATAAGTATTTAAAATGCATACTGAAGACATACACGGTAAAAATCTGCCAGTATTTTTATTTTGTTCGCTCTGTTCCTTACAGGTTGGTAATTTTTCTCATGTTATTCCTCTAATAAAAATATATATTGTCGCTGTCCATGCGTGTTGCATGTCCATTTTTGTCAATTTCTACTTTTCTATATCAAGTAAATGCAGCAGCTGCCGTTTATATTGTGGACCAATAGAAATGCTCAAAAATAGCTTGGAAAAAAATTTGGTTCCATAGACTTCCATTGAAAGTGAAGACCTTTGGCCTCCTGTAAAGCTGCCATTTTGGAGATACCTGTTTTCATTGGACAGCAACAAATTATTAACATAGATTATATATTATATATTATAAAATATTATTATTATATATTATATATTATAAAATATTATTATTATATATTATGTATTATAAAATATTATTATTATATATTATGTATTATAAAATATTATTATTATATATATATATATATATATATATATATATATATATATATATATATATATATATATATATATATATATATAGGTTCAGTAAAAGCCAACTGTGGACTGAATACAGATTTCCATATTCTGTATATCTTACCTACACTTATACTTTCCATATTTTACATCCTAACTCGTACTATAATAAACAAAAAGGACACTTCTCTCGCCCATTTAATCAAGGGTGCCCATAATTAGACATAAATATTACACAGAAACAATTTCCTATAGTAGACCAACTTGTTGGTTTATTTATGAAGAAACAGAAATAGTGGAAATGCTAAACACATATTTTATAGATGATCACATTTGTGTAGAATATGACAAATAAATGGTCACCACAGGAAAAGAAACAGAATATAACACATGGCACATCAATAACTGTATATTATACAGAATATTACACCTGTAAAATAGTGAAGCAGTGCTTAAGGACTAGTGTCGTATCGAGGTGAGGCCTGTGGTTCACTCCTTCACATATGGGAACTGAACATCTAGTCTGTGTTCGTTTGGGAAGGTGACGGTAGTTTACAGACGGTGCCTGACTTCAGGGACGCTAATCCGCCTTTTGTTCTCTCAGGCTCTGACCGCGGTGCTGAAACCGTCCGCCTCGCTGAGGTTTTCTGTGGCAAACCCATCCGAGCAGCTTCACAGGCCCACCGTCAAACAACCGCCCCGGCTCTAGAGCCTAAACCTCCCTCAGGACTGAGCAGAGACACCAAGATGTCCACTGGGGCTGTAAACTAGCCGTGCAGCCGAACGTTAGAATAGTTAGACCAGGAGAAAGTATCACAAACAGACCAGCTACTTCACCAAAATCACACAGTCGTGGTCTCGTTTGAGGGGTTTTAGGCGCGTGACCGGGAATTTGCTTTAATTTGAACGGCTTGTCAACCATCTGCTGCTCCTAAATCCCACACAGTCCGTCCGTCTCTGTCCAGATCCCAAAGTCCACACAAAGGGCTTAGTGGGCTCACCTTTCGACCCCAATTTAAGGCACGGACCACCGATAACAGCGCGAGGGAGCGAGCATACAGTCCAAATGTAAACACACAACACAATGTAAACACAATGAAACCTGGTTTTACTCTCATAAGCACAGGCGCCATTCACCAGGCCGCGAGCGCAGCGACACCTGGCGGTCATTCAAGCAACGAGCAGCAAAACACTGGCGGAACATCTCGGTGCTGATCTGAAAGAACACATAGGACGCCAAATCCCATTTTCCTCCATTTCTTTATTAAATTAACGTGATGCAGTATATAGACATCACCTGGTCATGTTAGATTACAATGTATAATCTGCTTCCACACAGATTTCTGAATGAGCCACAACTACAGCCTTGTATTCATTTTGGATGGAAATGTCATGTACCATCGGTTGAAACTGTTGTTGCAACCACACAAATGAATACAAAAATAAAATACAACAAATCACATAGAATATGGGGCTTTAATAGTATATGTATTGAGTTATTGTCACACATAATCATGACCCCATATAATTACCTAAATAAAGGCACAGTACATGATTTTAATCCAATACACAACACAATCTGTATTGTGAATTCAGTGAATATTTCTTCACAGTGTTTGCAGGTCTGGCTCTGTAAATGGTAAACAAACAAAAAACACTCTCCCAGCCAATCAGC
The DNA here is from genome assembly GCA_021613375.1 of Megaleporinus macrocephalus. Taxonomy (NCBI): domain Eukaryota; kingdom Metazoa; phylum Chordata; class Actinopteri; order Characiformes; family Anostomidae; genus Megaleporinus; species Megaleporinus macrocephalus. The sequence continues at coordinate 27,208,673 of CM038703.1, forward strand.
AAAAGGAAGCGTTCATGCTGGAGAATGAGGAAAGGGGAAGGGGAGGGGATACGTGCTGAATTTCAAGTACTGTCAGGAGGACAGATTTCTTGTTTGAAGATGGGCTGGAATGTAACTGCTGGACAGGTAGACAGAGGCATCAGAAGGTGTTTTTTTCCGCACAAATTAAGGTGGAGCAGGACAAAAACGCAAACATGAAGTTTTTGGAGCTGTGAAAATGGAGCTGACTTTAACTACATGGAGAATTAAAACCAATGAAAAGGGAGCAAGAGGAGTTGCTATGTTCCTGCTTAATAGGCAGTATAACATTAGCTTATTTTTTGCTATTTTACAGAATTAATTGGTCAGTATTATTTGCTAATGTTTGTGATAACAACTGGTAAGCATCGCTGCAGCGACTGTAGCATCAGTTTTCTAGCCCAAAACACAGCTAGCATTAGTTCATTACTGTTGTTATTTGCACTAACGCTATAACACTGTATTTGTCAGTACAAATGATAAAGGGTATTGAAGTTAACCATGAAGATTAAAAACAAACAAGTTTGCTAGCCTGGTGTCGAAGGAGGATCTTCTGATGTAGCACTAAAGGCAGGGGTAAATTAGTTTTGCTGTTGAGTTCAAATGTCTTTTTCAAAATTGTACACTTACACCTTAAATTATCAGGGTTTACATGTTATCACGATATTGCATTAGGACAAAAAGCACTACATGTACTAGATATGTACATTCAGGTAGTGCTTTGAATATATATATTTTTTCAATAGCAGGAGCGGGTTAAACATCATGGTTATACATTTCCGTCTATGACAAAGCTACCATGATGCATCTTAGTATAAAAGGCACAGCAAGTCTTCAATCATTTATGAAACTGTGTTTTTTGTGGACATCTAGTCATACATGAGGCAGACTCACCTCCCTAAGCAATGATGCAACATGCAGGAAACGATTTTTTAAAGTAATGCAGATTAACAGAGGGAAACAGAGCATGATGCCTTATGGGCATCTGTACGGCTCCAGTGCAGAACAGTGTTACAAACATCCAGACTCAGATGATGATGATGATGATGCTGCTGATGCCCTGCCTGGGTTATTTTAAGATAAACACAAGCACTCTCATTACAAACTAGGAGTTTTATACATACACATATACATACTTGCAGGCAAACAAACACACAGCGTTAATGTTTTTGACATCACTTGAAAATATTAGACGCCCTTTACATTTTGTGAATATCTCAATGTTAAATGAATGGGTCAATGAATTATGGTCCAATAGAAAGCATGAAAACATCAGGAAAGTCAAACATTTCCTGAAAAAAAAATACATTACATTAGGGGTGGGGCTGCGGGGGACTATACTGTGCTGAACTCTAGCCCTCAGGCCCCCCCATTCACATTAACATACATTGAAAATCCCCTATCTTACATTGATCTTGTATTTTACTTTATTTACGTATAATATTTATTTTTGTAGGTCATAAATAATTATAATGACCAACTTTTCTTTATCCGCTAAAATGAAACAAGCTGTTTTTGTTACTGTGGCTTTAAGACTGTTCCAAGATAAATCTGTCCTGACTGGCTGTCCTGTATTCTGCCTCATTCAAACAGCGCTTGGAGCTGAAATGCTCTTTATAACATCAGCATAAACAGGGGGAGTAAAACTGCTGTAGGCTAAAGAGGTGAAAGTATGTAAATGAGTTGCTTGTCATCACATCACCAAAACAATGGATGCAAGACATGATGATTTTCCATAAGTGGATGGACTGAGGTAAACAGTACAACTGAAACTATTTTTGACTCAAATTACTTTAATTAAAAAAAAAATTGAGGTGCGCGTCTATGATAAAGTTGCTGCCACCTTTTAAACATTATCAGAAGGTGGATTTTCTTCATCTCCTGTAAAGGTACCATTTTGGACATATTAGTTTTATTATCACATTAGCAGCAAAATCTAAAGTAGAATTTGATTCTCAGAGAACGTGACCAGGGTACCACCTATCCACAAGCTGTAAGGACATATACAAATTGAAGGATGCCTTAGAGGTGAACCAGGGGACACTAAGGCTGTTTATTCAGCCAGTCTGACCCTCTGTGTACGCAGTTGTATGCAAACTGTGAAGTGAAAATAAATTAAAACGTCCTCCACAGAGAACACACTTGAAAATGTCATTCTCCTTGACTTTTTAGCACATACTCCTATTTATTAGTTTAACACAAAACATATAATAATGTCAATAAATGTAAAAAATTAAATGTGCCATTGCAGAGGCCAATGCTTTACTTTTCCCAAATTAAATAAATTCAGTAGTCAGTAACATGCAATAAAATACAACAAATGCTCAACATTTTGCATGACTGTATTAATAATAATAATAATTTTAAAAAATAATAACAATAATAATAATAATATTTTTTTAATAAATAAATAAATAAATAAATAAATACCGGTCTTTTTTTATCTAGGTCAAATTCAAATAGCAACCGATCATTTCAACAACACATCACATCATATCTAAACATGCAAATCCTGAAACTAATCAGTTTACTGTGCAGTCTAAATGTGGCCTCATGGACTCTGCAGCACTCTGTAGATTAGTAGATCAGTAGATGATGCAGCGCCAGCAGGGAGCACCAAAGCTCCAACCTCATAAGAACTGTTGGTGTGTTGTTTGAAACTGCCTCTGCTGAGCACGACTTTGAACTGGCTCGTAAAGGTATCATGGCCATCTCAATCATATTGCAAAGAACACAAGACTCTGTCCTTGATCATTTAAACTTCGTTTAAACAGCGTCTTTGACATCAACCAAGAAGACGCAGGCTCACTTTACTGATAACTTCAATATCACAAAAGGTTCCAAGGACAAAACAAAGCAGCTTAGACTTACAAATGTGTGTAAGTGGCACTTTGCCTAACAGTGTACAAGTTACCTTGAATTTCAAGCAGGTGAAACATCCAGGCAGTTGGTGTCCTCTAACCCTCTGTTGTCAGGCAGAAGTAATCATTCTCAAGAATAAGGAGCTCTCCTGGTACAGCTGGAAATGAGAAAGAATAGGAAAAACTGATGAAACACAACAACATGCAAAGAGAAATTTAAGAAAAAATAAAAGGGCAGAGGTTTACATCTTCATAGAGAATATCTCAAACGAATATACAGTGCAAAAAATGAGTGCAATTTAACACCACATATGTAAATTCTTTAAAAATTGTCTCTTCATTGGTACACTCCAATAATCAATCAATCAATCAATCAATCAATCAAATACATGGTACATTTCCATATTGGAAAACCTGCGGTTTACGGTTCTATAGCACCAAGAATGTCTTTACTATTGTTAACACACACCAGACACAGAAGCTATCCATTCAAAAGAATTCCAAATTCACTTAAAAGAAAATACAGTATACAGATGCACTAACATATATATCATGCATCGGTGTACTGTATTTCCTTTATACAGTTATTAAAGTTATTAGTGATTGTATGTTTTCACTGTTATTCTGCCAATGTGCACATCTCTCACGCCCAGTTACTGGGTCGCTGTGTGGGCGTGGCTGCTTAGCGCAGGCAACACTGATTGGGCGCTGTGGTCGGCGAGTTAAACCAATCAGAAGCGACGTGAAGGAAAAACAAGCGAGAGGCGGGAGAGCGCTCGTTGCTAAGCTGCAGCGCGAACAGCAGCGACTGAGGAAGAAAACCAAGTCCCGCTGCTGAATAACGAGCCGGCACGGTGCATCACTTACATCCTGTTTCTTCTACACGGGTTTGGTTTAAAACGTCTACTTACATTCAAAACAACTTAAACATCCTCTCCTACATTTATACCAACCGCGACACAGCACTGTTTTAGTGAGAACGTGTTCAGCTGAGACCTTCCAATGCCAAACCCAGTAAATAACCCAACATCAGTTACCAAACTGACACTAAACGCAAAAGACCTAGGCTAAGGTCATCCCCTGCACTGTACGAGTGATAAGGTGTCTTACACAAAAACCTCAATGGGAAGCATTTCTAATGGTTCATTCATCTTAAACTTTTCCCACAATATAACGGGCAGCTGTTGTATTTAAATGAAAAATGAAAATCAACAAAAATGGAGATTCATGTTTTTCTTTGGACAGTGACTGTATACATAGGAGCCCAAAATGGACAACACACTGGTTTTAGAGAGTTTGCAACAAAAATTTGGTGGCACTATAGCACCAGTTGGACGATACAGAGAGAAAGACAATCCTTTCAAAATGTCCTACAGAAGCGCATATGTATTATTTCCTCCATGCATAAAACTACCAGTAGGATATTTTGGTATTTAATTTAAAAAATACTACCAGAAAACTACAAGGCTAAAGTCAGTTTCTTGTCACCAACTTCTTGCTCAAATTATTCCATTCCATCTTAACGGACGTAGCAGTTAAATTACAATGCCTAAAGCACCAAAAAGTATCTGCAGCACTATTTAAGGTGAAAAGCGAACGTTCGAACAAAAAGCTAACATCTTTATCTGAACAGACTATCCTCATCAAAAGGCTAATTAGGAAGTTTTGGTAGCCTAAATCAGCTCATCACCTGGAAGTATCAAGGTGAGTCTGCACTGAAGTCACATTAAAAACACAAAACATTTGAAACACTAAGTTACTACGCTTCAAGCAACACACAAACACTATTTAGTGTTGTTAGCTTTTAGAGGCACTGAACACTTAAGATGCCTCGTTCCTACCACCAGCAATCAAACCACTCTGAACAACTTCATTTACATCCTTAATTTACATAATGATTTAATTATGCAGAAGATTTAAACAATCAATGGAATTGGCCTTTAAGTGCACTTTGCTGGACTGTTTGCTACATTTACCAGAAACCAGTATGATCATTTGGCACTTCAGTGTTCTTTCTCTTTGTCTCTGTGCTTGTAACTTCCTGGTTAGTGTAATGAGGTCAAACACCTCTTTAAACATCTCTTTAAATGTAAACTCGGTGTACATGGCCAAGACTCTGTCTGTTTTTATATTTCACTTATTTATTTACAATTTTGGACTACTCAACAATCGTGCCCATCAATGGCCTTATACTACTTATAATGGGAGTCCTGATTAAGGAGCAGATTCTCTTCTCATTTACAGATTCTAGATCAGCATTTCTACTCTGAAATGCTATATGAATGCGGACCAATGTCTTATCAAAGGGGCATGATAAAGCCGCCAAGATGATTGTGCAATGGTTGGTCTTTTTTAAGGTTTAATCCATGTTTCGAGTTACCTAAAGATGAATTCAACAAGTTAAACTTTAAGTCGCTCAATGTTAACGCCCCTGGTACATATTAAGCATAATTCTGTGTATAATTTAAAATAAAATTATGCAGTCTTTTCTCAAAATTGATTGACTTATGTCTGCCTCTAAACCAGCATTAGATTTTTGATTGCATCACCGTGCACCAGTGGGCATAGAAGCCCATAGACTACTGAGGTCATGTCATCATTTTTTATGCCCATATAAGGAACTCCTGGACCAAGGGGAACAGCTCAACAACAGAACAGTTCTCAAATATTGCCTCTGTCACATCTCACAGTAACAAAGTTTCAAAGGTTTGCTATATTTTTTTTTGTGAGATAGAAAGGTTAATGAAAGAGTAAAAATGTGAATATTGTTGCATGTAAACTAATGCTACAACACTGAATTGACATCAGTAGACTAGCAGCCTCCCTAAAAACACACAAACAGCACACTTTGCCAATGTGGTAGTTTATTACCAAGTACATAATCAGCTTAATATCACTACCAATTCCCTGATAAGCTGATTCAGACCATCACAAGTTATTCTTTTAATGCTTGTTCCAGTACTCTCATTCCACCTTAAATAGCGCTGTGGTTTGGGAATTATAATAACTGTTGCACCATTTAAGGTGGAAAAAGAAAATTTGACCAAGAAGCTGCTGAAGAAAGGAGTTACAGCTTCATGGAAAGTTAAAATGCATGTATGGATGAGGAGGTTGTTTCTGCTGAACAGGTGGAAGATGTTAACGTATTGTTGCTATTTTACAGAACAAACAGGTCAGTATTATGTGACTGCTGTACTAATTAAAATCGAACAGGAAGATCTAAACAAGAAGCTGAACCTCATAACACGGACAGTATTTTTAATAAGGGAACTTAAGCTATGAAAAAACTACTAGAGGTTTTATGTACAGAGCGGTCTATAAATGTTTGCTGTGTTCAGAAAAAACATTGACATAAAATGTATTGGGTTTTGAACATTTTTATTCACCACAGGTAGTGATAGAGGTGATTAAAAAACCCTCATGTATTCTTTTCTTAGAGAAATCTAGTTTAGACTTTTAAATATGGGCATAATGCAGACTACAGAATAAGGCACATCGTCAGTTGTCTGTGTTAACCAATAATATGTTTCACCTCCCACTCATCATCATCGGTCTTCTGCGTTTCTGCATTTCTCTTTGAAATAAGTTACAGGAGTCATGATGTCCGACCAACTCCAATATAATAGGCCAGATTTATTTCATTTACGTTAAAATTTTTCATTTGTATTATTTTTTAATATAGTATATTGGAATATCAGTCAACTTTAGCCATGAAGTGTTGGCTCAGAACCTGAAAAACACCCTTGTTGGTTGATCACTAGTGAAATAAAGGTTTATTTGTAAAGTTTTGGGAAAATCTTTAATGCAAAACCTTATAACGTGGCCCTCTTTACACGCACACTTCATTCATAAAACGTTAAACGAAAATAACCAGCCATTGTAAGAAGTCTTCAAATCTAGACCTTGAACTCAGTTTGTTGTCTTGTATTTTGTTTTCATTGGTAGGTAACTGACCTGTTGATGTAAGTAATTGGAGATCTTAAAAAAAAACATCCAAGTGATTATAAAATCCCAGACTGGAAACTGAATTTAAGGTCCACATTTTAAGATCTACTTTCACTTACAATAAATGTCAGGAAGTGGATTTCAGATAGTCCAGCAGCGTTTACCAAATGACAATGTAATATTTCACCCATAAACATTTCACTTATTGTATCAGCATTTTTTTGTTCATTTAAAATCATTCACTGTTTAATTGAAGTTTTAGTGGTAACTCATAAAAGAGTGCAGTTTAACTCTTTCTTTGTCTCTCTGGTACAGCATTCACACGGGTATAATTTTATTCTAATAGCTTCAATCAGCAGGCAGCCAGTTTATATGTGGGAGACAGAAACCAAAGGTCAAGAAAGAGTGGCATGTCTAGTGTCTCTAATCTGAAGTAAACTTGTTTTTTGAGTCAATCATCTAGAACATAGCCAACAACATTGCCACAGTGGTAGTAGCCTTGAAAAGAAAGACTACTTTTTCCCAATTTTTAGGATAGAGAGTACAAGGAGTGTATGACTAGGCAAAGCATGCGTGAAATGTCAAACACATTCATATCACTGCACTGTTTACTGAAACATTTACACCAACACCTCAAGTCCTCAAGTCATGCCGCCATTTCTAAAAAAAATAATAATAAAAAAAAAAACTTAGTCTTTGTATGACTGCGTGGCTGTATGAATTCTTCCATCAGAAATTGGTAAAATTTAACTTCATCACAATTTTGTCCAGCACCAGTACTCTACCACAGACTGCTAACTCCGCTCACTAGTGCTAACAAGACAATCAGAATTTTAAGATAATCTTACGTCTTTCTGTGTAAATATCAATGTTGGTCCTATTTTCAGTCTTTCTATTTGTATGTTGGTGATTTTGGTTCACTTCTAAAATACAGTATGGCACAATATTGCTTTAAAAATAGCTCACTTGTTAAATGTTAGGAAAAATTTGTTTCTGCTTATATTGTTTTCCTCTTATTGTATGCAACATCAGATGTTCTTCGGACCCCCACAGGATGACCACATATCTTCATTAGTATAATAATCGAGTCAGACCTACTTTGAGTGTGGTGTCACTAAATGAAATAGTTTGATGTGGTCTGAAAAACTCTGAGAAACCAAATCTGTCCTCTTTTAAATGGTTATTTCAAGCTTTACAAGGTGACTATCTAACCTAGAGAGGACAGAACATGGTCCAGTTAGCGCAAAGGGAGCCAGTTTCCATAAATAACAGAGAGCATGCCGAGTCAGTCACCAATACAGAAACTTATTGTTAGCATATTGTGACATTACATTACTGTTTTAAACTCTTCTGTCCTCACAGACAACTATGTTTAATAGCAGCTGCAATGGTGACAGTGTGAAAGCTGGCTTTGGTTGGTTGAGTGGGGTAGAGCTCTTGCTGTATGTGACACAGCATTAAGCAACAGATTCTACCAGCATGTAGAATCATATTTTATGTTAAGAGACAAGTATGTCGGAAAGAACTTTTGCCTTTCACTGTTTGTCAGAAGGTACAATGACAAATAACATACATGTAACTCTGTTTTGTTTAGTTTTGTTTCCCCTGTAAACAAACTAAAACAAAATTAAGTTGGTTTACTGATTCAGGGATTTATCTGGTTGTACCAGTATTTTCTCATTGGCTCCAGCCAAATATAGTAAATGCTGGACATGCATTGTGATATTAACTAGCAAGATCAGCAACAGTAATGATAAAGTTTATAACTAGTTAGCTATCTAGTATATGCCACAAAGAATTAGCTTAAAATGTACCAATGGGTATGATTTCAGTATAATTTCAGTATAACTTGCCAATGCAATGTGGGTTGCTGTTAAGGAATGGCAGTAAAATCATCTTTAGATTTAGCCATTTTAACATTTGCCTAAGAAAGAGAACTACATCACCATTTTATTTATGCATCTTGGTGTTCATATTTCATCATCAATTCTGATTGTTGTCGTCCAAAGAAAATCTTTATATATAATTTGAACACGACAGCTGCCCTTTATATCCTGTAAAGGTTTTATGATGATTGGACCAATACAAAAGTGGCTCATAACTCAGAATACTAGAATAGAAATCGCTTAGAATAAAACCTTTGTACATTAACTTACATTAAAAGAATGTTTTTGGCCTGTCCTGCAAAGTTACTATTTTGAAGATATAAGTTTTTCGTTGGATAGCAACTATATCCTCTTTTACTATTATAAAGCTCAAAAGCTCATGTTATATGGGCTATGTTTATCACACCACTAGATCGCTTTACAGGCTCAAATACTTGTTTTTTTCTTTTAACTGGCAGAACATCTGAACTGTTAAAAGTATTCATGATCAAAATGACATGTGAAGTTATTTAGTTTAAAGTGCATTTACATTTAACGTCTGTGTGGTTTCATGTAGCACAACCAATACCAGCTGTCAACTACAGAAACTTTTTGAAGATTTTCTTACAGGAATGTTTTTACCACTTTAACATAGATTGGTCATATGTGAATATCTGTTCATAGTTGCAACATAACAACCATGAATTCAAAACAGGCTAATGTTTCCCCCTTTTGATGATTAGTTTTGATAACTGGACTATACATCTAGAGCATCTAAATTGTGCTCTAGATTAGAACTCTAAATTAAATCTCACCTTAAGCTAGAGTAACAGTATGCTCCACTACTTTACAATTTTTAAGCATATATATTTTGTGCATTTAAATACTCATACTGAGCCTAAAATTTTTTCACATTAATATTCAAGGAGGCCACCAATATTTTACTACGCTATTTGTATTTACTTCCTTGTTTTTATAGTTAGCGTGAATAAACTAGGAATTGGAACACAAAAAAGTTTCAACAATGCAGATTTTAGGTCATGTCTGCATTTCCTAGTTTAAAAAGTCAAATGGAGTTCTGAGTGTCATCTGTTTTCAGCCTTGAGCACACATTTTCACAAATTGTTCAGATTTGTTTTTTCTTATCTTGAACCTGTCAACACCAGTAAAATACAGTGTGATGTGTATTTTAGCATTTTAGTTTACTTAAATATTACTATATTGTACATGGCAAAACTGGGGAAAACAACAAATGCAAGCCTGACTATAACAAACATTAAAAATTACAATAATAATTTATTATTCTTTACCGTGAATGGACAAATTTAATGGTTCTTGCATATTATAAAGCCTGAAAAGTACGAAAATGAAAACCTATAGAACTGTAATTTTACAATAAACATTGAACAGTGGTAATGTACTAACATTGTTGCCAATTAAGTTTTCATATGAAAATGAGCTTAATCCATATTCAAACATTTTTAAAAAACTTGTAAGCAAATATAAAGTAAATGAAAACAGCCTCTAAAGAAGATGCGATGAAAAGACTCAGACACACCATGGTTGAGAAACACTCTCCCATGGAGTTTTTCCAAACACTTTATTCAAGTCTGTACAGTAGAGAAACTCCAGGAAAGAACGCTACGTTGATTCTGGCCCCATCGCAGAATAACTTCTTTTCTTCAGCCTCTTCAGTCATTTTAGACCAAAAAAAAATGCCCTATTCAACATCCTTCAGGCCCACCCACCACAGACGAAGTAAGATATTTTTATTTTCCTATGCTGTGGCGCATCTGCCCACTCTCCATGAAGGACAAATAGGGCTGTAATTGTATGTAAGGGCCACGCGCAAATGTGAACACCTCGCATGTCAAATCAAAAGTTCTGTGGCCGGTCTCAGATCCATAACCAGTTTACCCATTACGGTTTAAATATCTACATCTAGACAGTAGCAGATGGTGTTAGTCTACTGAATGCAGTCTCTGTACATAAAGACTGAATTGAATCGGAATGATTTGTTGAACTATGTACTTGGCGCATAACAACTGGCTGTTTGGTAGTTAGAATATAATATTTAAATTAATCTATGGACCTACAAAACTACTGCATCCAACTTTTTACATTTTTCTGCATAGTTAAACTGTACCAATGCGAACAGTCACAGAGTGGATTGAGGTGGAATGGGGCCTTGTAGAGAAACACAGAGTCAGAGCTGTTCAGAGTGGTAGTATTACTGCATTGTCTAACAAAACAAAACAAAAAAACAAAACAAGTAAACCTACATGTGCCTTCTAGAGTTTTATATGCAATGCTGTTAATGGCAAAATAGTTTTCTTAGGATACCCTTTTGCTTTGCAATAACCAGTATGCACCTGTACACCATTAATGTGTATTTAAACTAAATAAATAAATGTTTCAGCCAAAACGTTTTCACAAATCCTTTCAGGCAGTTTCAGGCATCAAGCAATGTATTTGTAACCATGTTGTATATTAGCTTTTTGAGAGGTGCCCTTCATGCTGCTTTCACATGTTTACCGTAGGCAGACAATGACAATTGACCATTAAATTTTACACAAACTCTGCATTATATAACCAAAATGAACATTGCAGAGCATCCTTCTGTCTTTTTCAACCTTAAGAGAATAAATAAATCTATACTGCTAAAGCTCTCATCTGACAATCATCCATTTTTACGATGCTAGTTTGTGTAATTCAATGTCGCCATGGGACACGTACCACTATGAGGTACAGAATAATAGAGCCATTAAACATTTTGACATCTTGTTCCCATCAGCACAACTATGAACAATTCTGACTCAGTTTCTGAGCATTTCACATTAAACCACTCTGAATGACTTTGTTTACATATTAAGGATTTAATTACACAGAAATTTTGAAATAATCGATAGATTTTCCATTAACTGCCAGCGGCAAAGTTTAGACAAACATCCAAACTGTACCAGGCACACATGCACACACTTTTTGTTTGGAGGGATAGATTAACAAAATAAAATCATTATGTATATTGCCTTATTACTAGAAACAAACTCAATGCCAAAAAACACTATCAAATAAAAGGAGGAGCACCTCGTTCTTTCTGTATCTTGGAATTTCAAGGGTCGTCCGCTTGCCTGATCCGTCTTGCCACCAGCATCTCAAAAGGGGTTCGCGGCAATCCTCTCTGCCAGCAATCTTCATTTCTTGCTGATTGCTTCACAGTCCATGTAGAGATTTAAGGCCTTACAAATCCCATCCCCAACTCACTTCAGAGCACATATCTTTAAAATGCCCAAGACCAATGAGTATACATGGGTTTCTGTGAGGTACCTTTCCGTCTAGGCAAGAAACCATTGAAATCCATGTTGTGTGGTTGCCAGCAGACAGCTTCATATGACTGCTAGTCCAATAATATAGCATTTAGACTTGCATACGTCATTAGTTTATAGGTCAGTCAGTAGCGTGGTGGCAGGAAAGGTCTTTTAGGGGGATAAAACGCACCTCCAGCTCTTGGAGGTCCTGCAAAAGGAGGACCATGTCGCTTGCCTCTCTGGAATTGTTGATCACCAGGAAATCCCATTTGTGGCGGAGGAGGACGACGGAGAGGTCTCTGTGGTGGGTAGAGACATGGACGTGGAGCACGAAAGGGATGCGGGAGAGGAGGCCTGTGTTCGAGATGAAGACGCGGCCTATGTTCCGGGCGGTGTTGGGGTAGATCTCTGTTTTCAGCATAGTACCCATGTGGTTGAGGTGAAGGCTCAGCATCATAAGAAGGACGAGGCGGGCTATGAGGGGGAAGGTTATAGTATGGATCAGCGTGGGGCTCCTCAGACTGAGATTGTGGAGGACTATGAACCTCATGGTAGCCTCCTACAGCAGAGGGAGGGTTCATGCGGTGGTGAGGCATAATAGGATGGCGCTGATGGTGCAAAGGGCCTCTGGGACGATGATTATAGTCCATAGGGCCATTTGGAGGGCCTGGAGTGGCAAAGCGTGGTGCAGCAGCACGATGCCTAGGTCCAGCCACACTCATATGGCCATGGAAAGGTTCCTTTGCTTGGATCTGATGGGCGACACGTTCATCATAATCATCATAATTAACAGGATTTTCTGCAACATATTCAGGAACATGACCACCAGCCTGCATCTTGTCAGCAGGATCTAGGTGCTCAACAGAATCTTTTGCTCCACCTCCTGGAGGCATAAAGTCTTTAGGTGGAGGTGGAAGTTGGGGAATTGGTGGGAGTGGTGGTAGTTGGCTGTTAAAGATGTCAGAAGGAGAACTGACATTCTTGAGATCTTGTCTAGGTTCTTTAGAGCAGTATGGTTCTCTTCCATATGCTTCAGAGCTGGCCACATGCCGCTCCTGACCATCTCCATATGTTTTACCATACCAACCATCACCAGCACTATTTCTTATGTTACCACTAAGGGAAAATGGCTTTGCCCCTTGAATTATCGAGCCAATTCTCTCCACAGTGTCGGAGTTTACAGTTGATAACTGATTGTTACTTGTTATGGATGGCGGCAGTAGAGATTCCACATGTTGACTGTGTTGAGAATCTGCTTCTGCAAGAGAAGGTACAGAATTTCTGAAGTCCTGCTTTGCAGTAAAATCCCTCTGGTAGATCTCTGCTCCATTTTGTGACCCAGCACCAAATTGTGAACCATGCATGTTTTGGTTTTGCCATGAATCATTGGTGTAAGTAGCCTGTGACAATCCACTGTCCACTGGGGGTGCAGAGTTGGCTGTCAAACCAGCAGTTGTTGATGGTGTTTGGAGAGGCCCACCTTGATAAGAGAACGGCTGTACCACAGAATCATCCATGACTTCATCCAGAGTTGGTGTAGCACCAGACTCATCCCTCACAGGGGTCCCTCCTAAGTTTTCTGTGCTTGCTGATGGACTACCAACGGTCTTAGGCCAGGGAAGAACAGATGGGAAACCCATATTCAAGCCTCTCACTCCTGGATTCACCTGAAGGAAATTATCAATTTTGGAATCCAGGCTAGAGGTGGCAGGAGGGATATGCTCTACTACATCTTTCTCCACTTCCTTTGGATGATCTCTGGTCTGCACAATGTTTGGAGATTGAGAAGGCTGAATGGAAACAACTTTTTGAGGCGTGGAGCCTCTTACCAATGGAGGAGTTGATGACACTGACGTGGTCTTGGGAGATGCATGAGCATGTGCTAAGAGAGTGGGATCTGGGGATGGGTCCATATCTGAGCCTGAAGAAGTAGAGGTTACTCCACCCTGACTGTTCAGCAGGGATGACAATCCTGAAAGGAGAGATGGATATGGAGAAAAGAAAGAAACAAGGGTATAGGAAGAGTTGGAGTCAACATCTTTGTAAAGTAGCTATTATAAGGATACAAACCTTACTTTCTCCTACCTTTGTCACTCCACTTTTTTTTTAGAAATACCTTCATTAAGCAATTCTATGATGAGATTTAGATCATTAAAAGAGATTCTAAACATAATGGTTTTTATAAGGCGTAATAAGTTTTAAACCATTTGCTAGATGTCAAATGGACCTTTATAAAAATCACACCTCTCAAAGGTCAGCATAAACCATTCCATACCAAATTTCAATCAAGTGTCAGTAAGCAATGCACAATGCTACCAAGCTGGGATCCACTCATGCAACTTCACTGGCCAGCTTAACACACATGGATGAGAAGCCTAACTGACTATAAACATGTCTATAAACAAAAGATAATTAACACCATCCATTGGCAAGCAGCACTCTTTGGGATAAGGGGGCGTGAGGAGCATCCTTCATCATAATAATCCTTCCCGATGATCATGCAAAACCCTAGATGACTACACCATCTAAGAGTTCAGCCGCAATGTATTTAATTGAATGTCATGCATGTTTTCACTAATCCTGTCATTTTTATACAGAGATCTATTTAGATGTTTTCACGCCTGTCCCCAATATGTAAGCCTGTATTCAGGGCAGATTCATTGGCTCTTCATCAGCAATCAGGAGTTTTCTAGACTGAAAGATTTCCTCAAACTTCCCAAAACCCCATGAAAAAAAATGGCCTCTGGCCTAGAAAAACCCTCAAGTGTAAAAACACCTATAATATAGATTTTTTTCTAATCAATATATCAGTAAACACTCATCTAGTAACACGTTTTTTCATCCTTTGGGCTAAAGAGCTACTCTATGTTTATCCAATTAACGGGAGTAAAAAAATAGCTGCCTTCAGTGTTAAACACGTATATATTTTATATATACTTTTTTCTTAAGATATGTATTATTTTAAAGTGGTGTGTGATTAACTGTTTGTTGTTTCTGTATTGAAACATTTTTACCTAGCTCTAGTTTATACACATTATGTATATTTATTTGTTCATGCTAACATAGCAATAACAGTATAAAGTGTTAAATACGCCCAGATTTAAATTTTGTTAACAAAAAAAAAACAAAAAAAACAATCTGCACACCCAACAGAAACTTTGCTAATGAATCCTATAATTCTTTTCCAGTAAAATTTTTAAAGGGATCCCTTCTCACCCTGAAGGCCAGTTCCTTGTGTCTGAGTTTTAGACAAGGCGTTGAGCAGGGTGCTGGGGTTGAAGTCAACTCTGGAGAGTATGCTAGCCAGTGAGTTTGCTGCAGGAGCTGCCCCTGAAGTGGGGGTGGTGGGAGTTTTCAGAGATGAACATGCTGTGGTAGGGGTGCTTGAAGTACAAGTGGATGAGCGGGATGCTGGGCTTACCCCTACAGACGGGAGTGAAAAAACAGAGAGAAGAAGTGAAGCTAAAAATCTTGCTGCAGTGTTTAAGTTCTGTGCTGTATGTGTATGTAAGGGATATATGATCTTACCAGAGTTTTTCATAACATTTGAAAGTGTGCTAAGGATGGAGCTGATTTTGCTTAGATCCACGCTAGCAAAGTTAACAGGAAGTGACGCAGTTGTTGGAGTCACAGATGCAGTTGGGGTTGTGACTTGTTTCACTGGTGAAGCCTGAGGGGCCTGAGACGGTTCAGTAACACCATGTGCAGGGGTTTCACTGGATTTTCTGAAAGAGTCAGGCTGCTCCACTCGCTCTTCCACTGTGGATAAATGAGTTAAAAAATAAATAAATAAATAAAAATAAAAAAATAAAAGTACGTTAAACCTTGCAATGCGTTTCAGCAGTTCTACAATGTCACACTTTTCACATATAAGACTTTACTTTTGTAGTGACTACAGATAAGAATTCACACTATTCTAGTAATTTTTTAATTGACTTACCTATGATGACTGGCCCTTCTGTCTCCTCCATATCAGAGAGCTCCATGTCCTCGACATCACGGTTGTCTTTGTCCCCAGGGGATGAGAGAGGACTAGGGGCATCACCCAAGGCAATGAGGTCCTCGTCCATGGCTTGGCCATCCAAGTCTGGGTCTGGGTCACCAATATGTGGCAGGCTGTGGAATGGTGACTCAGAACCCGTGGGTGAGGGGGCATCTTCAGTGGGGGAGGGGATTGGCGAGTCATTGGGATCAGGTAAAGAGGATTTGAGTGAATCCAGCTTACGCTTGAGATGCAATACTCGGTTGGCAAAAGTTTGATAGGCCTGAGGAATGACAGATAGTCATTAGTTATTAAATATGTAATGTAATACAACATAATGCCTTATTACATGTATTGCGAGGCATCTTTAGTGTAATGCCTCGCCCACACCACCGAATTTTGAAAATCCTAAAAGATGGTAAAGCATAAGGGATCCTACTCAAAGACTTTTTTCACCAATTTTGCGGTCATTGTTGTAGCGACAAGACCTGCCCTGAATGAAACACCACAGACTTCCGATGATCAAAGCCTTATTGGAGCTTCTCGCACACAAGAAGGAGAGTCTTGCATGCTCAGAAATGAGTGCTGTGTCAGTGCTGCACTCTCCTATCTGTTTACTTTCATGTCTGCTTACTGTGTCTAATGTCTGTTAATTTATCGTATTTATTATTTCTAGGTAAAAATATGTCTGCACGTTTACACTATGAATTCTTTGTTCTATGTTGCACCACGTTGTTCCTGGAGGAACAAAATTTCACTCCACTGTGTACTTGTATGTAGAAAGAATAAAAGCCTCTTAACTTGCATACTACAGGTAAACAAATATGGTGGACAGCAAATCCATTGCTATGCTATGCTAGTGCTGACTTCTCAGAAAAACCAAAGAAAATTTGAATCATGGCTGAAAATAAGCAGTCAACATGCCTGAAGTTCTGCATATTGAGCAGGAAGTGAATACACACATACATACATGCATGCATGCATAATACATGTCATACACTATACACTATCAACTATTCATGTACAGGGCTGCCCCGACTGCACTGGGAGAAGACTGGATGACTAAATATTATATAATATAAGTATTATAGACTTCCCACCCTACAGCATAGTCTGGGAAGATGATCATCCAGATAATTATCGAAGTCATTATCCTGTATTATGGGCTAGGCATAACCCAAGTACTTGTGTCTAATCACTCTGCAATAATCTCATAGAAATACATTGTGACTTACTTTCGTAACAATTTTGACCTCTTTGTACTGCATTTCGTAGAAAATGTCCGCATTCTCTAGGTCCTCCATCAAGGAAGGTCCTTTTTTGACCTGTCCATCAAGAAAGGCCACAAAGTCCCGCAACTTTGCACTACCATCCTCAAAATCTTTCGAAAATCGCTTGCCCCCTGCCTTATCTAAAAGAAAAGATGAAGGAAAGAAAGAATTCAAACACTGTCACATAAACAAGACCATGCTGACAGTAGCAACTAATGAGAACCAGTTCTCCAACATATTTCTAAAATTTATCACAGGAAAAATGTTTACATGTAAGAAATGACCAAGTAGTCAGTGTATCAACGCAATCACCTTTGAGTTTCTTTAGAGCCTCTGTGCTGCAAACATCCACTCTCATTGCAGCTAGCTGCTTCTCTCTTAGCTCAGTCTCATCAATAGAGCTCCTGTACTTAGTCAGTTGCTCGATGAATGCCGATGGCTACACAAAGACAGAATCACAGAGAAGTAATTAAGACAGTTCACAGAAATGGTAACATGAGACATAATCAAACTGTTTATCTGTAAATCTCTTCATTTTCATTTGTAACCTTACAGACATGAAATGTACAACAGTTGAATTAAGTTCATTAACTTCTACATTTTATAAAATGTTCACATATTGGCACTGGCAGGTATGTACATGAAAAATGCCATCGAGTTGTTCATATACATCAAGAAATCACTCATTTCGAGTTAAGTCCTCAGAAAAGTATCACCACTTACCACAAACTCAGCTACTATCTTGGATCTTAGTGCTGCCTTTGGGTTGACAGGAGCTAAAACGAAATCATGCATAAAATAAATATCTCCATTCAATCTATGCACATATATAATACTATAACTCCCTTTATACATAACCACCTTCTTGTTGTTACGGTCTCTGTCCATTTGACATGTCCACTATGTACAATTAAAAACTGTAGCCCATCTGTTTCTTTTTATACTTTGCTATCCTCCATTCAGCTGGTTCTTCAATGGTTAGCACCCCCACAGGACCACAACAGAGCAGGAATTATTTGGGTGTGGGATCATTCTCAGCACTGAAGTGACACTGACATGGCGGTGGTGGTGTGTTAGTGTGCATTGTGCTGGTATGTGTGGATCAGACACAGCAGTGTTGCTGGAGTTTTAAACACCTCAGTGTCAATGCTGGTCCACCAACCAGTAATATCCAGCCAACAGCGTCCTGTGGGCAGCATCTTGTGACCGCTGATGAAGAGGATAACCAACACAAACCAGCATCACAACACACACCAACAAGCCACCACCCTGTCAGTGTCACTGCAGCGGTGAGAATGACCCACCACGCAAATAATTCCTGCTCTGTGTTTCTTTTTCTCTGTGGGGTCTTGAACACCGGAAAACAGGGTAAAAGGAAGTTAACAAAGTATGCAGAGAAACAGATGGACTAGAGTCTGACCTCTTCAAGCAACGTATATTGAAGTCATATAGAAAACATTATTCAAAATAGCTGATAAAACACTGTACTGTTTGGTGTGGTCAAAGTCTTCCAACCTGGTGGTTCCTCTTTTTGTATCAGACCACTCCTTAGCTGGTTAATAAGCTCCTCTGAATAAACATTCCTCTCCTCCCAGATGGACAGGATCCTCTCCACAGATTTGCGCACCTGTGAGTCTTTCACGCTACTGCAGACAGATAGAAAATGTAATTTATAACAATAACGCCTACTGCTATGAGTGAACGACAAAGAAAGACAGATGAAAGTTCACATAATATAGGTATATAGACCTAGAATACATGAAAATCAGCATCAAAAGAGGTGAAGATTTGACAGCAAGAAGTATTTTCATTCCAAAACCCTGCATTTCCATTTGAAGCAGATCAAATGAAGTAACAATGAAAATAATGTCAAATTATTTCTCTAATATATGTGATCTTAATTATGATACAGCATTAGCATATATGTGCATTGGCTTGTATGTGTAAAGCCTGACTATATCATGAAAAAGACCTGAAAGTGGTCTATAATGCATTTTGGAATGAATCCCTTCACTTAGACATTTGTCAAATGTAAGAGATGTAGAGGGAAACAAAATGGTCTTACTTGACAAGCTTAATTGCCTCTGGCAGAACGTCAGTGAATGTGGTGCGGTAGACAATGGCATTTTTCCTCTTGCAATTCTGAATGACATCATTAGCCAGGTAAAAGAGATTCAGTCGGTGAGGAGCGTCCGCTGAAAATTAAAAATAATTTCATGTAAGGTAACTTTCATATACAGACAAGTCCTTGTTGGTATCAAATTTCTTAAACTGATAGTGGATCTTATTGACAATGTATTGGGCAATATTGGAAGTAGGCTTCATAAAAAACAAATAAACAGATAAATAAATAAATAAATAAATAAATAAATAAAAGGTATAATTACAATGCATTTATTTTCTACACATACACAAAAAAAGAAATTTATATGTCTTTCCTGTAGAGTTAGTACTAGGTCTGGACAATAGGGCGGTGTATCTGAATTTTTTTATATGTATCTGATCTCATAGTCTGAATCACCGGCTAACTGATCAGGTGCATTTTAATTACCTTTGATGGATAAGCAGCTTAATGGCAATGTGTAAAAGGTCTCTCTGATACGCACTGAACGCAAGCTTTACCATATGGACTCGCCTTGTTGCACTTTTTGTGAATGGAATTGAAAATAAAAGCCAACGTGGCTCAGCATGCCTCACAGTGTTTTGCTATAGAAGTAAAAAAAGAAATAAATAAAAGAAAAAAATGAAACAGCTGCTAAAATCCAGCCAATTTACTTTACTCTAACTTGGAGACAAAGTTCCTTTAATTCCCGTCTATGGCTATGGCCAAGGTAATCAATAATAAATAAAACATACACATAATGTTTTATAAACGTTTACTCTTAATAAACTGAGTAAGAGTGGGTGCCCCCCCCCCGTCTCTGCTGCGTAAATGTGCAGTATTTCCTGCACAGCTGAAGTGTCCTGGTGATTAGTTGAATTGTGAAAATGCATTTGTAATGGCAGAAAACACCTTGCTCTAAATGTGGAAAGCACAAGAGCACAGCTTTAGAGCACTTAAAGTTTTGCAGCTAGGAGCACAATTAGAACTTAAGTAAGCAAGGAAATGAAATGGTTCTCAAAAGGTGTTGGGTTACTCTGTATAACAGTAATTCATTTTATTAAACATTTTCAATAAAAACTGTTAATACTAATACAAACATACAAACCAGAGTAGAATAGGACACTGGTCAATGCTGCTATTTGTTTTGGGCTGTTCTTTTTAAAAAAAAAAAAAAACAAGGAAGCATTACTTTTAGATATCCCCACTATCACTCCATTGCTACATTGCATTTCTGTGCTAACACAGATTTCTTGGGAAACGATAACTGATTATTCTCAGAACTAACCTCAATATTACTCTTCAGCAATCAATTTAGGCGGGACCTTTTATGACTTTTCTCCACGGCTCCAAACATTTCACTGACTGTCCGGCACTTCACAGAGGACTACTCTGGGCAGTTCCTGAAGATCAGCGAAGTTCCAACAGCAGGTTCAGGTTCACAACCTGTACGTCTGCTTTAATATTTGTGAATTTGTGATGTTTAAAACACACAAGGTAGATACAACAAGTGTTCAAGTGTGGAGTTACCGGCTGTAGCTAAGCCCAGTGCTCGGCTGTAGGCTTCTCTGTTAACTTGCCAACGTACCTTAGTGTGTTTTAAAGGTTTTGCAGATCAGTGGCAAACCTATCCTGACTAAACTAAATCTAATCTAAGTTTTTTACACTATAGCGGCGTCCTGTTTCAGGGGCTGCACCCTTCAAAGGATGGCCAAACCGAAATGAGACAGTCCGCTCTCCTGTGTGCGTCACAGCACTGCTGTTCCTGCCTTTACTGATGCATCATGAAATGCCATTCCTGTCACATACCAACCTTAAAAAAACCTCACCAGCACACACTGAACCTTGGGTTGTTGGCTGCTGAAGGATTGATCCATTAGATCCTTCTTTGCCATAGAAAAGAAGGCAGCTATCCTCAGTCGCATATGAAAGACCCTTTACAATGGCACAGGCTAGTCACACTTTCATGATGCAATCGGCCTTCAAACACTTATGACTGTTTACCTAGTCATAAGTCATAATGGTAACTTCTGTATCACAACGCATTACGGGCTAGTGCAAGATTTCTGCCAACTAAGCTAAGCCAAGTTTCTGGTGTTCCTGGTATTTTTGCACATGTATTATGCAGAGTTCTGCATGTCTGTTAAAGGAACTGCCAACAGTTTGGAAAACCACTGGAAACTAATGATTGCACCATTCTCAAGCAGTACTCTGCTCTAGAAATCATTAAGAAACGTGTAAATGTCTTTGTTTCAGTTCTGCGCAGAGCTCCTTCATTAGTTTGTAAAGGTGGATCGGCTCTACCAGCTTGTTCTCTGGCACAAACTGATAAAGCAGAACAGATGTAAGAACAGCCACAGCAGTGTTTCTCGCTGCAAAGCAGAGAAGCATCTCTCTGCAGACTGCAAGATGGGGCAGAACTCAGGCAGTTGACCAATCAGAGCAAATGGGCACATTGGGCAGCAGGACTTGGGTACTTCAGACAGAGATACAGATTTACAGCATGAAAAGGTCTTTTGTGAACATTTAAGCATGTAAATCTATTCTAGTAGACCTGCAGAGCACTGCAACAGCATTTCCCAACAGCCAAACAAACAAAAAGTATTGTGTACTACAGTATACTTCAGTTATTTTCTAAATGTTTCATTAAAGTATTCTGGCATGTAATCATGCAGATCTATATTACTATACAACAATGTTTAATATATAAGCCCTGACTTTATAAGCAGCCTCTGTTTATGTTAACACTTTTATTTTCCCACACTGGACTTCACTGTACTTAGTAAGCAAGGCTTTATTTGGTGTCTAAAGGGAAAACACTAATCTCTGCAGAGCTGTTGTCTGGAAAAACAATTGAAGGAAAACAACCTCTAACTACACCAGTGTGAGGAGCATGTACTCACACTAGAGCTACATTATTTTCTTTCTTGTGGCCACCCCAACTAATGAACTATGAAAACATTGCACTACAACTGCTAAACTAAACTACGCTGGTGAAAGTGAATTCTAATACACTGCATACACTTACAAGTCCCTTACATTATGACTATATTATGGTTGATACTCCTCTATTTTGTATATACACTCATTGTTCATAATATCAACTGCACTTCACCATATTGGTTGTACAATTACAGATACTGAGATGGTAGTGTGTTTTTGCATGTTGAACGATGGTACGAGTAGGTTAGTTTTAAAGGATTTAAAATACAGTGTCCACTAGGGCTGAACGATTTTGGAAAATAATCTAATTGCAATTTTTTATCTATAAATTGCGATTGCGATTTAAAATGCGATTTTTAAAAATGTCTTCTCAACAAACAGAAGCAATAAATCAATCTGTTTAATAATAAACAATGTCAGATTTATTTAAGGCACAGATAACAATAAAGCAAACAAATATATGCTTTCCCTTTTCACCATTTGTTTTTTTTTTTAATAGATGCTTGAAGGCAGCGAGCTTTTAAATTTAAATCTTCATCAATGTAATGAACCGTTAAACTCTGGTATGGCTCCGATGTACGGCTGGACCACAGATCAGTTGTTGTGGCAAAAAACTCCACTGTTTTCAGCTCAGCTGAAACTCTGTTTCGGCATGTTTATACAGCTCAGGTATAGCAACTCGGCTAAAATATGTGCGTGAGGGCATTTGGTAGCGCATATCCAGTGTGTTTAACAAAGCCATGAAGCCGGGCTTGTTCACTATATTAACGGGCATCATGTCTTTCACTATGAACTCCGTTACTGCCCGAGTTATGTCCATAAGGAGTTACACTTTCAAACAGTTCGGTCAGGGATCCCTGTCGGCTGGTACTTGGCGTATTTGAAGATGCAGCACTGGTCGTTGGCATTTTAGCCTTGCAAATATCATACGAGGCTTTGTGGTGTTTTTTAAATTCTGAAAAAGGTTTGTAGTGTTACCTCGCGTCGTAGCAACATTAGCAAGGCACGTTTTGCACAGTACCTGACGTTGAGCAGCATCTTCTTTTTTAAAGCCAAAGTAATTCCACACAACTGATGTGCTGCCCCTCTTTGGTATTAGACTTTCAGTTGTGTCAGCTTCTGTCGAGCCTGAAGCCATTGTGCAACATGTTAAAGTGCGCTGTGTTGACTTCACTTCTCCACCTCCCTGCCTCCTGCTCAGGTTTGCTCCGTTCGTCCTCGGCTCGGCTCGGCTCGGCTCGGCTCGCCCCCAAGTCACGTGACCAGTTTAAATCGCAGCCTGTGCGGTTAGAGAATCGCGTTTTTAAATATCGCGAGATTATCGCAAATGCAATTAATCGTTCAGCCCTAGTGTCCACTTATTGTCCACTCAAATAATACCTGCCCAGTGGTGGTCCTGACCACTGATGAATGCAGTAAAGAGGATAAATTATGTAGCCAAAAGATGGATTCCAATCTGTAACTGTATTAGCACTGGGGCAAATACTTTGACCAAAAAATTATAAATATGACAATTCTGACTATAAATTAAATTAGTTATTTACTTTGAGTTTAGCTGCATACAATTTTTCTCCAAAGACATTTCCTTAGAGTTGCCACACCTCCATGGTATATCTTATTGTCCAATAATTTAAAGCCATGACTCACATGATGTCTGCGAGGCATTTCTGCTTTTTTAGTTTCAGTGGCCACGACACGTACTGAGCCAAAGTGCCGTGGCATCACTTAATGATAAATTACAATATTTCAACATTTTACTTAATGTTGCTAATAAAAACAATTGGTGTAGACTTACTGGGTAAGGTTTTCAAACAATAAACAGAGAACTGAACACCAATGTAACAAACAAATACTGGAGTACATGAATTATTCCAGTCAGCCATCGCTAAAGTAGTTAGCAGTAAAGCCACTCCAGAGAATATTGTCTCTGTCTCAGTCACATCACTGAATTCACACAGCAAAATGTAACTATTTGTACTTACTCACAAGATCTTACTGGTGTGATTGTGCAATTTTCCTGTATTTTCAATGATGAACAGCTGAATAGTTAAATACTGGCCCCTCCAACCTATTATGTGCCTACATGTGTGCATCTTTAATTCAGACTGTATCGACGACAGACATGGCAAAGTGCATGCTCAAGTATGAAGTCATTTGTGAGCTGTTTAAATACTTTAACACAGTCACTACCCCTTGCTAACTGACCAGAAGATGCTTTCAGACAGTTTCCTTTCAGACAGTGGGGCTCTCCTGCACCCTCTCAAAACTGACACATTCAAATGGTCGCAGCAGTCAGGACTGATAAAATGGACTACGAGTATAAAAAAAAGCAGCTAATGAGCGTTTGTGTCTCAACAGTCATTAAAGACATTTACTGATAGCACTCTCATCAGTAAATAAACTATTTAATTAGCTTCACTCCGTCATCAGTTTCTCTAGAGAGTGTGACAGAAAATGCTAGCGTACAAAGCCTTCTACGATGATCAAACATAGTCATTTGTACTGGAACATGTTATAAAGTAACAGATTCAACCCAGCGTGTTACGTATTGGACGTTATCAATCACACCTGAACACTTGCTGTATCAGTTCCACTTGAGCTGGGCGATAAATCAATTATTTTGAATTTATAGTTAAGGAAGAAGTGTTTTCATAAAAAACGTTTTTTCTCTCAGTTTTAACTTCCGCCACCCCCCTTTGGGCTTCCGTAATTCAGAATAA
Organism: Megaleporinus macrocephalus; assembly: GCA_021613375.1. Classification (NCBI taxonomy): domain Eukaryota; kingdom Metazoa; phylum Chordata; class Actinopteri; order Characiformes; family Anostomidae; genus Megaleporinus; species Megaleporinus macrocephalus. Next base: position 27,233,687 of record CM038703.1, read on the forward strand.
ATACTCCTATAGAAATATTTAAAAGGCTTCATCAGTGGCAGTTGAAGACATAATTCACAAGTCCAGATGTTCTGAAAGTACTCTCCTCTGCCTCTCTGTGCTCTCACAGCCCCACAGATTTAACCACACCTATAATATAGTCTTAATATAAAAATAAAGTATTGTTCATTGTAGCGCATAAACAACTGCTTCTATTTTCATTTTTTTAAACATTTATAACTTATCAACATTTTCCTTTTGAAGTCATTATTTCTGTAGTTTTTAAAATAAATACTATCAAACATGTGTTGTACATCTGATGTGTTATTTAATTGTATTGTCACACTTGTATTGTGACATGTATCATACTTTGATGTGGCTAACAACAACCAGTCCCAAGTTTATCCATGATTTTTTGATATACTGATATTCTGAACTCAGGCCTATACTGAAGTGGGTTAAGGGAGTTTGGAATAGCTCCGCTAAGTACTCATGATACATCCAGGCATTCCAGGGACAACAAGATAACTGAAGTGAACAACACCTCAAGTGCTTATAGGAAAGTCTGTTCATTCACACCACCAGCCAGTTATTTCCAGCCATATCCGACCAGGCTCCTATCTCTTTGAACTGTGAAAAACTGAAGGTCAAATTACTGAAGGTCATTTCAAAAACAGATTAAAAATCACTGCTAAACTCTTAACAAAAACACACTTCATAGTTAAAAACAAACCAACAATATTGATCTCCAGGACCTAACCAGTTTTTTTTTACTTTCACATACACTTTTCAAAAGGAGTTCTTTAACAACACCTCTGCACCGAAGTATAAATAAATCAATGCAATTTTTCAAAACATAGTACAGCAAATGAAGCAAAACCAACTGCAGACATTCAGTCATCATCACAGAAACAGGACACCATTAAGCACTTGCAAAATAAATGTCAGTCAGTCACAATCATGTCCAAAGGTGAAACACTCCAACAAAGCCATTTAGAACAGTGGACTGTTAGCATTAAAGTAAAAACATTTTTGGATTATGATTCTATACAGTTCAGTATTTTGAGATACAGTATGCAAATTGAGGTGACCTAATTTTAGGAAAACTTAGGCTTGCTAATGTTAGTAATTATGTTGGAAAACTATTATGGCTGTAGATAGAATACAACGTTACTATGTAGTAGTAAGGGTTCAAACACAATACAAAATTAACCACAGTCTGTCACCAATCTTTTCATTAGGCAGAACAGTGAGGACACCTTGCCACTAGAGATGGACCAATCAGCGTTTTTGAGGCCAATTGCGATCACTGATCACCTTTCAGTGCGATCAGCTGATAGCCGATACCGATCATGCTATCGATCAGCTCTTGGGATCAGCTAAATTGGGAGAAATCAGTCGATCGCCAATTGCATATTTTGATTAAAAATTGCCCAATAGCCGATCCTTCCATCTCTACTTACCACATGTTTATAAACATAATATTTATAAATATTTTTTTTTCTTGGTTAACTTTTTTCCAGCTTTTTCTCTAAATGACTGTAAAGAAGCTGATTTGCCCTGAAGACTCTGGTTTCGTATTGTGTTAATCGTTGGCGTGTTGTCTCTAGTGTGCCCGCTATATGGCTAAGCCCTTTTGTGAAATATGAACATGAAGTGCAGATCAATTCATATTTGATATTAAAAATAAACCTTGTTTTTTCTGCTTCTTTTGAGTTTAACCAATCAGACTGTTGTCATATGTTCCCACCTATTAAAAATTCATCCTGCAATGCATATGTAAGGTTAAATGGGCTCATATGCTTTTCTTTCATCTGCCATTATTAGCAGCATTTTAAAGTCTTTTAAGAGTTTAAAGTGATTATTCTGACAACATAGTACTGACATACATGCAGTCAGGGTTAGGTGCCTTGCTCAAGTGCACTTCAGTCGTGTCCTTTCGGTTAATGGGATCAAACCAGCAACCTTCTGGTCACAAGCCCACGACTGCCCCTAAAGATGCTGTGGAGTGATGTTGGCCACAACATTTTACAGTTTGGACACTAAAAATTCAGAGCCCTGTAGCTCTGGTTCTTTCACTCGCAGAACAGACACACATCAGCTTTAGCCAGATTTCACCAATTGTAACCACCATGACAGCTAACGTAACACTTTCCATGCCATAAATATACAACATATGTTTCAGTAACTCTGGTTTAGATTAATTAAGATGAATTGGCTTGGTGGCCCAAGTTACCAGTGCAAATTGTTTACCCCTGTTTACCCCTGTCTACCCCTGCACAACCCCAGGTTATATCAATCCTGTGTAACCTGGCGTGTCAGTCAAGAGAATGGGTATCAGCCTAACTCAACTGTACAACTGCTAACGTAAACATATTAACCTCCTTAGGACCAACTATAAGACTACTCAGATATTACAGAACACAAGAAACTTTATGAAACTGCCAGTATTTCACATTTCATTACTTTACACTTAAAGAAGAATGATTATCAGATATAATTTTCCAGTACATTACTGTTATACACTAATATGCCAAAAAGTCAATTAACATTCCTTAATTCTTGAGTCCTAGCTGCTTAATAATCGTGACCCGTGAACAAACTCAAGCAAAAAATCACAGAAGGCCTCACAGCCATATGCTGCAAGTCAGTGCAGTGTTCTTTAGCTTCAATGGGATATGGTAGCAAAATACCCACCAGGGTGCCCCTTTTATCACCGCAACACCGGACATAGAGACATTTTTAACTGGACCCTAGAGGACTGGGAACATGTGGCATGGTCCGATCAGTGACCATACCGATTGTTTGAGGCTGATGGTAGGGTTGGGGTGGCATAGACCCATAGATCCAGCAGGATAACACACTCCAGGTTGTCCTACACATTACTAGTTCCTGTCCCATGACTTTTGGCACAACAGTGTATTTACCAAACAGTACTGTACCTGTGAAAGATTATAGAGTCACAAAAACCTACCAATACAAATCTATGGTGGACATTAGACACACAAATCACAGTTAATACTGTAACTAGGGCTGCAGCAACCACAACAAACAACACAGCGATGTAAACAAGCATCAAAATATCCCAACTCCCAGACATCGAATGTCACTCGTGCAAACACGCACGCACCATTTTCACCATCTGAGACCTGAAAGTGCTGCTTGAATGAGCGCTGTTTTTCTGCTGAGACCTTTTCCCTGGACTGCAGTGCTTCTAAAAAGAATTGCGTGCTTTGTAAGTATTATGATACAACTGCCCACCGTAGTTTGTGTAATCACGTGTCCACTTTTTGTAACCTGTCCACTCTTTCGATTTCAGGACATTTCATAAAAGAACGACGCCGCAGTTTATTGTCCCACACAGGGTGTGCAATTATTGCGTGTCAAATTCCGGTAATAGGGTTACATGTCGTTTGTTGCCTATATCCAATTACACTTCTGTAGTGGCAATCAGCAAAAATACTAAACTTGCTGCTGGATCAATTAACAAAGGAATAAACAGAGGATGTGTTGCGTGTTGAGGCACAATGAACTAGCAGACAGGTTTCATAAATGAGTAGATCTGGTGTGATTGCTGTTTGTTTGTTTTTTTACTTTTTGCCAAGGACAAGAGTACAAAGAAACTGGAGTGAACCACCTTTTCTGTATGGCAGCTTTTTATACAAATAACAAACGACTACAGCAACTACTACGGCATGTTTGCCTGGTGCTGGATGCAGCAAATGTCACAATCACAGACTTCAATGCAGTGTTAATTCAACTCAGTGATACAGCAATCACCTCCAGAAATACGTGCAACACCAGCACCTATAAACTTTTGATCTAGTGAAGGTTTACCAAACACTAACCACTTTTAGATGCTGAGAATCTTTTGTTTCTCATTTCTGACCAACAGGCAGGCAGTTCTGCACGTCGTTGTATAGCTATGCTGGCTCAACAATCAAACATACACAGGGCAGCAAAATGGAGTATTTACAAAGTGTCAGACGGACTTCCTGTAACCACTACCACTAGTCAGTCAGTGTAACAGCTTTATTGGCCTATTTTACAATAAAAGAGACGCCACTGCACAGAAATGTCAGTTGCAATTCACAGTCAAGTACAGTTACAATTACAACAACTGCAGAAATTCAGCACATAATCAGAACAAAATGTGGACGGTTATCTAGACTGACCCCTCCTGAATGCCAAATGATCCTACATGCAGAATACCTTGCAACTAGGGCTGCAAAGAATAACTGCCGCAGTTAACTAAAGTCGGCAACCAAAGTAGTTGTCAACACTGTAATCTGCAGCTAGGAAGCAAAAAAATCCAGAAATGGGGATATTTTACAGTATTCCTGTGAGAACAAAAAAGGGTACCATGTGAGCACGACCTTTCACATAGTTTAGTCTACAAGATTCTTAGCATTTGTAATGAGAAGAGTTTTATCTTTGCTTAAAAGTGTCCTACATTTACAATCTTAAATGCTGCATATTTGTGATGGTGACATTTACAGCTGGAAAAATGTGTTACTGCCAAGTGCACAAGTTTCGAGAACACCAGAGAATCTGACACTTTCGCAACCACAAAAATAAGAGAGTCCTGTCTGTAAGTGCGTGCTCCATGTGGGCTACATTTGAATACATTCAAATGATTGACAGGTTTATCTGTTCTTATTTGCACTTGACTTATGGGGAAAAGTGATAGCCCTAAAACCCCAACACCCTCATTTACCACTGAATGTAGATTTTTTTTTTAATGAAGCACTGGGGTAATGGTGCTCTCGTGCCTCACAGATACAGGCACTGAGTAACTGTGCAATCCATAATCTGGAGTTGATTATTCATTTCAATAATCAACAGACTGTTTAACGAAAGAGTCATCAGCTCCAGTTACAACAACCAATAATTCAAAACATTCAGAATGGTCAATCCAGACCTATAAACAAAGAATAGCACTCAAAATGTAAAAAGCAACAAAAACAGAATAATAAAGGCACTTATGCAAACAGCTATATGCACCAATAGGAGCCAATTTAATTGTGGGAACCATATGTATCACAAACTGGTTGAAATTTATTCTAAATACGGTTCTGTGTACGAGCACCAACACATCAAACTACCTCAAACCAGTCCATCATCATTATTTCCCTTTATCTTACTAAGTGTGATTTGTAAGTACACCTGCAGAGAGCACTGCTAGCACTATCTCACAGGACACATCCGGTGTACATTCAAAGTCATATGGTAAAGCAGCGTAGAGGGAATTTTTCTGGAAACAGCCAATGAAACACAGACTGCTGTACAAGTGCAAAAAATCCAGCCAACACAAGCTCAAAGTTAAAAAGCCACTGATCTGAAAGTGGATGGACAGCGTTTACAGAGCTGTGCCCACCTGTACATTACAAAGTTTGTGTGATCTCTCCTCTGATCTGTTCTGAATTGCACTGTGTGTAGGCAAACTTCACTTGGTTTAAATAATAAAAATATGGAGCCATCACATTTGATAGGTAGAGCCCAACTACAGGTTAGTCCTGTGTTTCCTTAATGCAGTTCAGTTTTTACTTGCTGTTACTTTTTAATGTTAAACGCGTCTGAATAGTACTAACCCCTACCACCTCACCTGCAAATACCTGCGATGAGTAATCATCATCAAACAATACATCCTGTAAACCAGCCTTTAAGCCAAACACTCTTCTAGTCTTCATTCAGTCTGACCAACGTTGCTGCGTCCAGCACTGCTAACTAAACTAGCCAACATGCTAAATGACTTCACTTTATGTAAAGTAACGTTAAACATCAACCATGAAATCTTTCAGTCAAGCAAACAGCGCTCGTTCTACACTCTACAGAAAGACGACTTAGAAAAGTGAGTTAGTTAGTTCAACTGCTTGCTCTCTGAAGTTAGCTTCTTATTCGAATTACTCGTTCTGCCTTAAATAGTGCAGCAGTTACATTCTGGCGCCTGAGCTATTTAAGGTGGAACGAGCAATTCCAATAAGAAGCTAACTTCAGCCACGTCTTACTGCAGGTTTACGCTTAATCCTGGGTCCCAAGCTAAACCTCTTCACTGAATCCACACAGCGACGACTAAGTTACTGGACACTCGCCTGGTTCTTGGTTAGCTCCAGCTAACACAGCGACCGAGCACAAAGTCATAGACCTCATTTCACTTAGCCTGATAGCTCGCTCGCTAACCTAAAGGCTATACGGTTATGTGACACTATTCCACTATCCTAACAACAAACAGAGTCTCTCTGCTGACCCAACACACCACACATCACAGATTCAGTGCTTCTGAGCTAGTTTAACGACCCAGACCTATAAGTATCTAACTGTCTAAGCCATTACTCGTAGCCTGTTAGCTGTTGGGCTCCTCGCTGACTGTTAGCTACGAGGACGGACTTGTACTCACATTTTCGCAACCACTTTATCCAGTATCGCACAATAACGCTGTGATGCTTCTTGTTATCGATGCACCAGGACGACAGTCCTTGAATTGACTCCATTGTGTTTGATACTCCTTGAAAACGGCGGTCCAAGCTTGACTCCAGGAGGGTATTCGAGCCGCGGCTATTGCCGCTAACCGCTTCACCTCCAGCCGCCATTTTCTGGCCCTCGGTCCTCCCCCACGGTCCGCTCGTGTTGTGGAGCTGATGAAGCTCAGTCCGCCCTCACTGCTCACCTCCTCTGCTAACTCCCTCCACGACTGGGGTCGCATCGAGTTCGTGTTAGTTTTTCAGAATTATTTTTCAACAATAAAAAAAAGCATTTAACCGCTTAAATGTATTGCCCCACTCTGGGACAACATTTATTTATGTATTTATTTATTTATTGACAGTTTAAATGTACGATTTATTTATTTATTTACTGTTGAAATGTATGAACCCAACTCTGGGACAACATTTATTTATTTATTTATTTATTTATTTATTTATTGACTGTTAAAATTTACTAACCCAACTCTGGGACAACATTTGTTTATTTATTTTATTGTTCTTTACAGTCATGCTGATGATGGGAACCTGCAGTGCCACAATGCAAATACAGCCATTTTATTTAATAAACCACCTTTAATACCATCACTGAACCTACACAGGTCTACTATGTTTATATATGTAAGGTTGAAGATGGCAAAATAATAATAAAATATATTTTCTTTGGGGGCTATTTTGCCTTAAAATACTCGTCATGTAACCTTCTGCAATGAGTGCATCAAATCAATATTATTATCAGTACATTTGTCTAGGACCAAAGCTTTTCAAACCAAACCACCCTGAATGATCTTTTTTAAGTTAATTGGTTGGATTGACATAAAATGGATAGTTTACTTTCAGTAACAGGGTTGAACTTAAACCGAATGTATTACTGAAAATAAAGGAATAATAAAAAAAAACTTTCTTCTTATGATCTTCCTGAAATCCGGATGACATGACTTTTGGAGTTCCACATATTTTATAGGGGTGACCATGTTCAGGTATGAAGGGTGAAGGACACTAAGATGTACAGATAGGCCCAGAAATATTTGGACAGTGACACAATCTCCATGCCACCACATTGGCTTTGAAATGAAAACAACTGGAATTCAATTGAAGTTCAGACTTTCAGGTTTAAGTCAAGTGGTTGAACAAATATATCCTATGAAATGTTTAGGAATTACAACAATTTTTCTAAAAGTCAAGTCAAGTCAAGTTTATTTGTATAGCGCTTTTTACAACAATGTTGTCACAAAGCAGCAGGAGTTTAAAAGCATGAAAACATGAAATCACAACACTTTATCCCCCAGTGAGTAAGCCAGAGGCGACAGTGGTAATGAAAAACTCCCTCAACTGGAGGAAGAAACCTTGGAAGGAACCAGACTCACAAGGGGAGACCCATCCTCCTCTGGTTGAACAGTAGTCTGAGTCTAAAGGTAAGAGCTTTAGACACTGCACAAGTACTACATCAGGTGGATGATACAGCAATGTAGTCAAGGATGTAGCAAATGGCACTAATGGAGAGGAGAACTGGTCGGTGCCAGGTGACCTGGTGGTCAGTCCTTTACAGTATTCGGCGGGACAGGTGGGCGGTTATTTCCTTGGAAAGAGAAAAGAGACAGAGTTAGTTCTGGTTGGGTAAGTACAGAGATAGAGTTGGGTTTGGTTGGGTTAGTACAGAGAAGCACTTCAGAGTGTAGCTGGCGACTCTGGCAGATCTGATTATAAACAGAGTGAACTAAAAGGAGAGAAGCTGCGCAGATGCCACATCTGGAGGAAACAGCAATGCAGTCCAAGTGTAGCAGAAAGAGGAGTGCTGGTTGGTGCCAGGTGACGAGGAGGTTCTGACAGTTGGACCTTCAATGGTATTCGGCACGACAGGTGGGCGGTTATTACCTCAGAGAGAGAGAGAAAAAGAAAAACAGAGTTAGTTCTGGTTTGGGTTAGTACAGAGGATGAGAAGCGTTTGGAGTGTAGCTGGCTGCAGAGCCTCCTCCTTTCAGGCACTCAAAATGAACAAATAAACAATATTGTAAATAAAATTTTCATTTTTAATACTTTGTTGAGAATCCTTTGCAGGCAATGACTGCCTGATATCTGGAACCCATAGACATCACCAAACCCTTGGTTTCCTCCTTTGTGATGCTTTGGCAGGTTTTTATAGCAGCTGTCTTCAGTGGTTGCTTGTCTGAGGGGTTTTCTGCCTTAAGTTTTGTCTTAAGCAAGTGAAATGCATATTCAATCGTGTTGATATCTGGTGACTGACTCGACCATTCCAGAATATTCTACTTCTTTGCCCTAAAAAAACCCTGGGTTGGTTTCACAGTATGTTTTGGGTCACTGTCCATCTGTACTGTGAAACGCTGTCCAATCAACCCTGCTGAATTTGGTTGAATCTGAGCAAAAAGTATATCCCTGTACCTTTCAGAATTAGTCCAGCTGCTTCTGTCACATCATCAATAAACACTAGTGCCATTTGAAGCCATGCATGCCCATCTGGGGCTTCTATTTTTGAGGCTGATTAATGGTTTGCATCTTGTGGTGAAGCTTCTGCATTTGCTCTCATGAAGTCTTCTCTTTATGTTAGACTTAGATCCTGATACACCTACTTCCTGGAGAGTGTTCTTCACCTGGGTGGATGTTGTGAAGGGGTTTTTCTTTACCACAGAAAGGATTCTGCGATCATCCACCACTGATGTCTTCCGAGGACGTCCAGGCCTTTTAGAGTTCCCGAGCTCACCAGCTACTGTTAATTTGACCTCTCTGATGAATTTCTCCTTTGTTTCTTTGCCGGTCTGTCTCACTTTCTTTGAGAGCTTCTTTCACTGCATGTTGTGGGTTCACAGCAACAGCTTCCAAATGCAAATGCCACACCTAATCAACTCCAGACCTTTTACCTGCTTAACTGTTGATGGATTAATGAGGGAAAAGTCCATGAAATAGCTTTTGAGATAGTTGTCCAATTACTTTTGGTCCCTTGAAAAGGAGGCAGCTACATATTAAAGAGCTTAATATTTAAATTAAAGCTGAGAGTCTGCACTATAAGCCCACATTAATTATATATATATATATATATATATATATATATATATATATATATATATATATTATAGATAATTTATATATTTAATTATATATATTTGCTTAACCTGTAATAGGTGATTCATGACAGAAGATGTTTGTTATATTAGATGTTACATGGATTCGCAACAATGATAAGAATTTAATGTTGAAGCTGACTTCTAATTCATCAGCTTTGTGTTCATATTTTCAGACACCTTTAAGCAGCAGTTACATTCCAGCACCTGAAGGTCAAACGTCAGCGTTTTTGAATTTCTCTAGTCTCATACGTGTTTGAAATATACTTGCGCCCCTGACACTGCTGGAATTTGTCAGTATTACAGTAATTCAGGATTCAGTACTAACTGGGTTGTGGTTTGTCACACACACAAGGCCATCAGACAACGGGCCCTTATTCTCAGGCAGCTCCCTGGACAGTGAGAGAGGAACCGAAGTGTGTCCGGGGGTGGAGGACTATTTGTGTGTGGGTGAATTCCTGGTGCTTAATCAAAGCATTACTGATAATTCCAAAAACACCCAACATGCAGATGTTCTTTTTCTTTCATATTCAACAAAAGTGTTACATCATATAAGTTAGTAATGTTAAGGAAGAAACAGGCCCACCTTATAGCAGCACTGAACTTAAACAAATGAGGAAACACTTATTTTATCACTGCATAAAGCTTTAAACGTGTCTTCCAGTCTGGCACTATATATAAACCCACACAAGAGAGTCTACATCAGAGGTCTCTAACAGGCAGACCATGGTTCAGCTCCGGTTCAGCAAATACTGTCGAAATATATTGAACAGTATGTGTGATGTGTTGGTCTTTCAGTTGATGATATGAGATGCTGATACTAGGCTAATTCAGTATACAGGATATGGCACTGAATCATAACACAAGTTAGAAATTATGACGGTCCGGACTGAGGAAATTTCCTCTAGGTGGACTTTACTGAATTTTGGTTAAGTACCCCTGGGTTAGATGTATGGAATCACACAGTACAGTACTTCCCATCATTTCAGGATATTTACCACACCTAAGACGTTAGAAGGGCACAGAACCCCTAACACAGCCTGACACCACTGACACTGCAGTTGTGTGAAGTCCTGGACAACAAGACTGACCAGCAGTTTCTTTCCACTGGTCATTAGTCTTCTGAATGACTCTATGCACGCACTGCCCGCCTCATCCCTCTGTCTGGTTGAACACTAACTATAACACATACACACACATTCATTGCTGCTGTTATTCTAGTGTTATTTTCAAATGTGCACTGCTGTCTGCTCTCAGGCTACAGCTCTGTACAGTACTGATGCTGTATGGTTAACTCTTACTCTTTTTAATTACTGAGTTTACTTATTTATGTCTACCTCATTATGTTCTAATGAGTAAGAATTTAATTTCACATGTTTTACAGCACACATGACAATAAAGCTAATCTCACAGTCATGTTGACTGTATCACTGTAATGACTGTCACTGAACACTAGGGGGTGTTCTCACTGTCTGGTATGCTCAGCCAGTGTCAAGTGAAAATGTAACAGTACAGTAACTGTTGCTCCACAGTGACTTCATCACTACTCAGTAAATCCAACATCCGTTAGCATGGAAACTAAAGATCATTACTCTACATTCTTCTGTTTTGGAGATTCTTTTCGTCTAAAGTAAAATGTAGTCACCAATAAAAAAATATTGAAATTACACTCAAAAAAGAGACGGAAGACGAAATATTAAAGGATAAAACTGAACATTCAACAGTACATTGCTTTCACTAAGATACTTGAATAGATGGAGTATATTGTGGTTATTAGTATATTATGATTGAATATATTTTACTCTACATTCATAATGATTTATTTACTTGAGTAAATGTAAATTATTATGAGACGCTGTAGTCTAAAGACAGACCCTGCTAGCACTGGTATATAAAAGTCTCTTCTTCAGTGTTCACTCACACACACACACACACACACACACACACACACACACACTATGGCTGAGCAGACATGTAACGATTGACAGATATCATGCCATTGGAAGTGCACCACAAAGGCTTCAGAAACAAAAACATTTAATCATATGAAAGCAGAGTTTTGTAAAACATTTTAACAACCATCAAAAATAATTTTGATACAATGAAAGAAATAACTTACAGGGGAAGACGGAACATGTTTAAAGATATACAAGACCACAATAAGACTGTACAATGAGGAGTCTCCAAAAGAGAGAAAGCAATATCTACATCACACGCGTGTATTACAGATACACACTTCCTCAAAAAATATTAATCCCATAATTAAACGCTGCACTCCTTCCACCTTCTGTAGACATTTATCTTCGACCAGCCAACTCCCAACTGTTACCGTCATACTTCTAGTATTGCTACAGTCGGCACTTATTAGGTGCTTTTTTAGATTCATTCAAACCAACAATGTAATTTTTACATAAAGGCAAAGTTCAGTATCTACATGACAACAACAACTTCTCTACCGAGTCTCCATGTTGTTACAAAGAGTAAACCTTTAATGATGCAGCCTATTGTAACATTTTATCTTTAATGTTTAATCCTGAGTGGGCATTCAGGAAGTTTTCCTAAGTTTTAGCGTTACAAAACATAATAAATGCAACCATGTGTGGATTGTTTTATGACATCATTTCCATCAGTTTTCAGTGGTTTGATGCTCTGTTCCAAAAATTCCCGACATAAAAGTTATTACATAAAATTAAAAACACATTACATGCAGTCTAAGAACTGGAATTTCCTCTAATTCATTTTTTATATGACATAAATAAGAACTCAGCATTTTAAAAGGCTGAATAGTTCCCATATAACTATTTTGTCAGATTTACTCATACTTATCTGATGTCTGAGACAGGGTTTTTGACAATTCCGAAAATATTTTACATAAAACATGGTGTTAAAATGATGTCATGATGACCTCCCGTACATACACACCCTTTGTTTTTTTTTTATTTATCACTGTTTTACCATCACATTTAAAACCTCCCAGCCTCCTATCAGCATCATTGTTTCCCTGCAATGTACAATATAATCAAACCACCATAAATTACAAACCTATCCCAAAAAACAGCATGTTAAAAGTGAAATCCAAATAAAAACAGAAAGCAGTGAAGCATTAATTCTATTTTGACTGGCATTTAAACGCAAACAGTACTCAAGACATTTAATGTTATGATTTTTTGTGAATGTTATTTTGAAACCTGTTTAAAAAGCTAATTTTTAAAGTTAATGAAATTATGTCTGCAATACATTCCTAAAAAGCTGGGACAGGAGCAGTTTAAAACTAAGCCTGCTTACAGTTACAGCATTTGGCTCTGATCCAGAGCAACTTGCAGTTTACAGGCGAAGATAGTGTTCACAGTCTTGCCGTGACTAGATTTGGTCTATTGTTGGTCGAAAATCCAGGTAGAGAATCAAACCACAGTCTACAGCATCGTAACCCACTACACCATACCAACCCATATGCTTCTGTCATGGATATCACCACATGGGCTAAGAAATGCTTTGAAAGCTTGTTGTCATTAAATACACTCACTGCATCCACAAAGTTGGAGCAAGTTAACTGTACAGTACAGAACTGTACAGAAGTTGGGGTCATCTGAGATGGACTGATGCACAGGAGGACCCTGCATGGTGTACGAGTTCACCTTTCAGATTATCAGACTGAAATTCTGCATGTTGTGGTTTTCCAGAACAAATAAGATAATAATAAGACAATAATAAGATAATAATAAGATCATCTAGAATGTTAACAGCGTATCACTCAGAAATAGTCTCCGTCGTGGTAGCAGCAGGTCTTTTACACCTGTGGAAGCAGATTCTGGAGCAACACATGCTGCGTTTTAGGAGCCGTCTTTTCTAAGAAATCCATGCTTACTTAACATGACAACTCCAAGACAAACTACACAGCTATGTCGCTGTAACGGAGAGCGCAGGTGCTCGACTATCTACAGCGGTCTTACATTAAAAACAAGTGCAAAATACAACAATGAAGACCCCGTATGGTCACACAGCTCAACAACTCCACTTTCAAAACTAGACCAGTTTGTATGCAGACACCAAACAACACTGAGGGCTGCTAAAGAGAAAGCTGATGTAATACAGTGGAAAAAAGTTTATAACGAGCGTATATTCACAAAAAGCTGAATGTAATGCAATCAAACGGAATTTGTTCTTCACTGCTTTCTGTTTTTACATACTGTCCCAACTGTTTTAGACTCGGGATTGCACACAGCAACACATTTTGAAAAATAACTTCCTTTGTTAACTTCGAGACTCAAGCTAGGATTAATCCTGCATGTTGCACGATGTTTATGACAAGCAGCCAGTTGTGTGAAGTTGTCGATGGCCTTTTTTTTCTAAGAATTTTTCACACACAGGTAAAATAAGTCATGTATAACAGGTTAAAGCAACACTGGTGCCACTGCCTTCATGTAACTGGTTTATATTCTTGACATCTATGTGGTTTGATTTGCTTCCATGTGTTCAATGTGGTGGATAGCACAAATTGACAGTAGGGGCCTGTTCCTGTCCCTGATGGTCAGAAACTTCACCTTAATTGGTCTATAGGTCTATTTTTGAAGTGCTCAACGTAAATCTGAACGTAACCTGTCCCGCAGCTGGTTAGGAGTGCAGCAGAACTTGTTATGGTAAAAGTCATCCAGCCATAAATCCTGTTTCATGAGACGGACCCCAAAATTCACACTAGTGTGGAGCGATAGACAAAAAAAGATAAATCTCACTGAATCTTTAATGCTGTGCTTTTTGGTCAAATCAGTCCATTAGCATGATGGAAAAACATTTCCAATGTGTTTTATATTCGAATGTGTGGTCTAATAATTGATTACATTAGTAGAAAAACTAATATATATATATATATATATATATATATATATATTTGATGAATGAAAACACAACTTATCTTTTTAAGCGAGCAAATAAATAGTAAAGGCTCCTACTAAACAAAAACCCCCACAAAATCAGATGTGCGATACACTATACATGTGCAAGTTGGATTTGGCAATGAAACCGTTTCCCCCACCGCGTGGGTCCTTCGTATTTCATGTTGCATTAAAACATTTCACAACAGCCACTGGCTTTTAACATAGCTGAGATTACGTTCTTTTAAATAAATACACACCAAGTTATGGTGAAGGAATCCGCTCAGTAACTTTGTACTGGCTCTTCGGATTAAGGCTTTCAGTGAGTCCAGCGTCTTCAAGTAATGATTTAAAAAAAAGAAAGAAAAAAAGCTGCTGTTAAAATCAACATTTAGTTTTTTCCCTCTAAACAAGATCTACTTTTTCACATGACCTCTCCGTTTATTTTACACCCACTGTGGTTGTTTACAATTCCAGCTGAAGGTGGTTAAGGTGGTCAGTGATTCTACAGTGCTGTAGTTTACCAAAGTTTACTCCTTACATTGCCCACTTTGTCACGGCAGCAAATGGATGAAGTCTACGGCAGGTAAAGCATGTAACGGCAGTAACGGCAGAATGTTCCAGAAGCTTTTCCGTGGGCTTCAGTAACTTTGTTTCGCTGCTCAATGTGTCGACGTTCAGTAACTTCTCTGGAAACCAGAAAAAGGCCTCAATGGAGCCTTTCAGGGATGAACAGCACACGACTTTCACAGAAATATCCTATTCTACTGTATTTGACAGAATAGTAGGACAGCATAATGACCCGGGTGCTTTGAACACCTTTTGCAGTGTCACTCGTTTCAGCTCACTGTGTGTATCGAGTTGAGATCCCAGTATCAGTGGAAATCAGAAGACTGAAGAATTCCTTTCTTGCAGGAAAAAGGATCTGCTGTATGCTACGTGCTCTGCGTTTCTGATTTCCTACCAGCTCTCTTTTTTGGCCCCTCTCTAATTTCTCCTTCAAGCCTACTGTGTGAGTGGAGGCGAGCTGCCGCCTCTTCACCTCCAGTTAACTGACACGGGTCTGAAGTGGTGGTGGTGGAAGTGACGGAACAGTCCTGCGTGTCCAGGCTGCTCACACCTGTGGTAACACATGGTATTACAAGTGAGGACTCATTACTTCTTCAAGCTTACTTAAACACACATTCTCAGACGTGCCGTGGCTGTTTGTTTCTGGGTCGCGTCTACCTTCTGATTCTGACATCACTGGTCCTTGGTTTCCTGAAACTGTATCCTCTTCGGGGTTTCCGCTGGAGGTGGCTCCTGGAATGTTGAGCCCTGAGCTGGTCAGTCTGGGACTCTGTTCTGGCACTTCGTCTCGAGCGAGTTTACAGTGTGGAGGGCCCGGGCTTGGAGACTCCGAGTCCGACCAACTTAATCGACGTTTCTGAAAAAGAAAAAGAAAGCAAAAAAAAAAAAAAAAAACACAGCTTGGGTTACGCTGATGTACATCATTTGGCTCAGTACAGTAAACAGTATACAGAATTCAGAGGAGCACGGTGAGTGTCTTTGCGGTGCTGTGTTTGCTCATTATGCAACAACTTGTCAGGGTATGTTTTGGGGAGACCTCTCTGGTGGAAATGTGTAATTGGACATGTGGAGGAACATGAGGTCACTGTGCTTCAGATGCCTTCCCCAAGCTGATGTTTCAGGTGATTGCAAGTGTGTTGCAAGTCACATCTTCATCAGAATAATGTTGATTTTGCATTCAAGACCTAAACATCAAGTCTAGGCCTACATTTGGAGTGTGTGTGTGTGAGACACTTATACACAAAAATGCATGACATCTGCAAAATCTCACAATTTTTTTTTTCATCTTTACAGGCTGACTTGCAGCAGCGCTTGGATGCCATATGGAAACCTTTAAAAGTCAGCAGCAGCTAAAAGAAGAAACTTGAATAAATACGATGGATCAGGATCATATTTAAAAACAATAGCTTGTGTAGGACTGCCCAAATGGTAAATGCTACGGTCTAACTTCTTTGCCGAATTATCTCCTTAATATTAGTTCCAAGTTGTTACTCATCAAGTAATAAAAATCTGGGCCTGTCAGGGTAAATATTTATTTTCTTAGGCACATATGTAGCCCTGAACACAACCTTGCAAACTACTCTTCACTAACGTTCACCTGCCCTACAAAACTGTTTGTGTGGCAACTGCAGAACTGTGTGTACGTGACATGGCACACACCACTGGCAAGCACCAGTTTGATCAACAGAAGAGAGTAAATACATCATCCCTCCCATCCCGGCAGCACGGCTAATTGGGCTGGTTTGGACTGCAGGGCCTTGTTTCCAGATACTTAACAAAAAAAAGAATACAAAGAATAAATAAATAAATAAATAAATAAATAAATAAAAACGGTAAGCCCACCAGCTCAAGTGTAAGTGATAATATCTCATAACTTGTATTGAGGTCAACATTAAAAGTATGTACACTGTACAAAACACAGAGCACAAAACACAAAACACAAAAGATGTAAAAGCAGGCATGACAGTGTGACGCCAGCATGAGAACACCACCGCTACACGGCTTCTAAAGATACTAACACAATTTACAGTCAATTGGATTGACTGTAATAATATTATTACCCATTTTTGACCAGTTTAAAAAGAAAATGTGAAAATGTATAAACAACGCTAACAAAACCAGTAATAAAGGTCTGCGAGTGGAAATGGGACTGACGGTGGAGCTTTCCTGTAGGCGCATGAAAAAAAAGTAAATAAAATGGTCCGCACAGAATCCCCTGATATGGGTGAATTTTCAAAAACACGCATTTTATCCATACAGTGGAAATACTGGAAAACACAGTTTTGCAAATGCTTTTTGTGGCGGGACGCCAACATTTAGAAAAAAATCCCAAACACATACACAACTGTATATGTGTAAATGAGGTGTGAATTTATTAATGAAACTAAGCTAGAAACCTACGTGACACCTGTCTCAGACAGGAGACATTCCCTCACTTGCAACAGCCTCTCTGCTGGTAACGGCAGGTTCTCTGAGTGTCTCTCACCGTTCAGCGAATACTTATCTGGACAGTTCACGTAAAAGTGGGGACAAGTGTAGTCCAGCAGTGACGTTGCCACCTCAGCCCTGAGGCTTCACCTGTTAATATGCTCAGCGAACAGGTCTGTGATCTTAGCACATTTTGCAGCATCTACAGTGACTCTCTTCAATCTCTTCACACGTAACTTCTCCGCACCCCCTTTCTGCCGCTTCGGTTTCTCCATGCTGCCTCTCTAACACACACGCTCAACACTGAAACTAGCGGGGGTTAAAGGGGACTGCACAGGGAAGGGGTGGGTCTGCTTTCGTACTATATCCTGATTGGTTCAGTCCAATGTCTATATTGAAGATGGGCCAATGGGCCACCCCCTCTAAATTGTGGGCTGGTCTCTTAAAAAATTACTGATGAATGATATGTATACAGGTTTTGGAGCAACGTATGCTGCCATCCAGACTACATCTTCTTCAGGGAAGGTCTTGTTTATTTCAGCAAGTTGATGCCAAACTACATTCTGCACGTATTAAAGGTCCATAGTAAAAGAGTCCAGGTGCTAAACTGGCCTGCAGTCCAGACGGGTCATCCATTTAAAAAACAAAAACAAAAAAAAACATACAACACAAGAGACTCAGAGTTCAGCAGCTGAAAGCTAATATCAAGCAACAATGAGAAACATTTCACTTTCAAAACAACAGGAATCGTCTCCTCAGTTCCCAAACGCTTACAGAATGTTGGAAGAAGAGCTGGTAAACTCAGTGTGCCTACTTTTTTAGAATGTCTGGCATAAAATGTGTTAGTTTTAGCTTTTTGTATTTTTCTTTGTCTTTGTATTATTTTTAATAAAATACAGGGTTTTAAGGATTTGCAGATCTTTACATTATTTTTATTTACATTTCGCACAGAACCAAACATTAAGAATAGAGTACAGCACAGTATAGCACTCATCTTAAAGCCCTAATGCCACACGGTGACAATGACAAACTTTCACTAACTACAAGTCTACTTTCAGTTAGCTAACTTAACATGCGTTGAGGAAAGTGTGTAATGATTTGAACACGATGCTAATTGGTGTGCAAGCGTCACTAACCTGTTAACTACATTATAATCTTTGCAAAACTAAAGAAGCAAACTTCAGACAATGGTCGTGTCTTGAATTCAATACTACATATGGGGTAGAAAGACAAATGTGAAACTGTTCCTTTGAGGATTCATGTGGACTTTACACACTTGGAGCAGGACTAGAGAAACGCTCATTAATCATTAAGTTAAGCAACAACTGGCCTCCAAGCGCAGCAAAGCTTCAGATTGCTGAGCACAAAATAAATGCTTATGTTCAGTCAATTTACACCCGTACTGGACTCCCACCTACTGCAAATATCTGCTATTGGACTGCAACTGACACAATGATATGAGGGGCCGCTTACTTGAAGGACAGTGATAATGGATCACTTCTGTTTGCATGACCTAAATACAGAAAGCTAACTGCACAATGGCGTCTGGAATGAACATTTAAGACATTTAAGCTCCACTCTTTCTTCAAATTCTATATATATTCCGTCTGTCCTGTGAACTCAACACAGTGGGTCTGACAGAATCTGTATCTGTAAAAAAGTCATCACTGAGAAAAGAAGACATAAAAAATAAGAACATTCAGCACCAGAAAAACTGAACTGAGAAGTTTAATAGCCTAATGATAGATAGATAGATAGATAGATAGATAGATAGATAGATAGATAGATAGATAGATAGATAGATAGATAGATAGATAGATAGATAGATAGATAGATAGATAGATAGATAGATAGATAGATAGATAGATAGATAGATAGATAGATAGATAGATAGATCATCAGGACTGTTCATGCAGTCAGATATTTCCTAGCAAGAAATTTTAGCTGGAGAACCCACTGGCCTTCCTAGTGCTCCCTATTCCAGCTACAAGTTAAAGCAGGCTGCTTCTAGACCAACACTACATTCCAAGCACGTGCATGTTATTCATCTACCCTATAGGCACACAGTGGTATTAACCAGGGACCTTCTCAATAAGAGTCCAGCATGGGAGACCTATAGGCTTTTAACGATGGCTACAAGAAAGTGACCAATTCATATCCAAACATGCCTCCATACTATAAAATGTTATATAAGACACATTCCGTTAAAGTACAATCTTTCCAGATGTTTCTGCACAGCTGGCTTAACTGCATCCAACGCACTCAGGTTAAGGGAATATAACAACTCTGCGCTTGTCATAGTCAATTGAGACACAGAAACATTACCCATCCGTCACTGTCAGAACAAAACCTGCAAAACGGAAACAAGAAGGAAAAAGGTATTCGGTTCAAACTTTTAAGTGGCCATATTCTAGATTTTACTTGCTCTTATAACATGAACTCTTGTACCAAAATCGAAAATCATTCTTACAGGACCATTTCCAATAACACTTCTTTCTTTAGAAATAAAAGACTATTTTTGTTACACTGTCTTTGAGACTAGTCCTATTTTCGTACCATCAGTCTACCTCACTGTGTGCCTACGCCCTCAATACACTAACCTAATACAAACTCTCACAACATAAATACTTTTACATGTTCTCAAAATATGGACCAAAGAGCTTGAGGCGTATGGTGTATATTAACTCTTACCTCATCACTTATTATACAGATTTTAGTATTATATCCAAACAGACATTTAAAAATGTGTCTGATTCACAATTAACACTGGCAGTTCTTCGGGAACATACCACACACCGTGCATATGTTCTGTTGACGGCACTCTAGTGTTAAATCTGAATTATATACCAAACCTGGCTCTTTGTTTACTGAAGTATTGCGACCGTTCACAGGGTTCTGCAGTCAGGGTTTCCTCTGGGCTGTGGTGGTACTGCTAGAGGGGTCACTGGCCATTGGCCATCACAACTATAAGTCATATTCATATCAAGCTCATTAATGTTTTCTGGCAAAATGCTAGCCTGTCTACAATTTTTGATTCAAGACGATCCAACGTGGAGGGCTTTACTTTTTGTATAGAACTCCTCCATCATGGATAAATGCAGCATAGGGAACCTGCCGCTGCTTCACTAGTGTGTTGGTGGTTGGGTTAAATGCGGGGGTCAAATATGTATGTGTTGTGAGTTGCAAAAGTATAATAGCATTCATATCATTGAAGGTTTTTTTTTTATCCCCTACTCCCACTTATAACCACTTTCCCCAGATTATCAACTGTTATAGGCTAGCTATTCCCATGTGTTAACAAACCTGAATAAAAAATATTAATATAAAAAATGAGCTCTGTTCTGATTGGTTGTCCTGCTTTGCGTCTTACACAAAATGTCTTTGTAAATGAAAGGTCAGTAACCGTGCGCCAGCCAGCTAATTAAAGGGGCCATAGTGCATTTGAAGAGCAAGTGAACAGGATATACAGAGGCTTTGACACAAGTGGGTGGGGCTAAACCACTGTAGAATAAATGCGACCATGCTACCAAAAGGTTGGGACACTCAATACAAACAGAATACAATTACATGCAAATAATTTTGACCCTATATTCAATTGAAAGTAGCATAATTGTTAAAATAGATTTTTTAATATGCTAATTTTGAATTTGATGCCAACAACATGTTTCCAAAATGTTGGGACAGGTTCATGTTTACCATCATGTTTATCAGCTCTTCTTTTAGCACTCTAAGCATTTGGAACTGATATGGGAGATGACTGCTATAAGTTCAAAAAGTGAAATGTTTTGCAATGTTGCTTGATATTGTATTTTAGCTGCTTAGGGTCCTGCTTTGTTGTATTTTTTCATTTGGCATCAATTTGCTGAAATAAACAAGACCTTTCCTGAAAAAGACATTGTCCAAATTGCAGCATATTTTGCTTCAAAAGCTGTTTATGACATTCAGCATTAATAGAGTCTTTCCAACTTAGCATTCCAACTTTGTTGCAAGTTGTTTTTCTGGAAAGTCTGTGTAATTCCAGATCCTCGTCCTCTTGGGAGAAAAGGGCTGCAGCTTAATTTAAATATAATAACTACATTTAAATCACAATTAGTGGTCAGATTACAAACAGATAATTCCCCAGACTGTTCAGCTCTAGTTAGAGCAGGTAAGCACAGGTGTGCAGGACAGGACATCCTCTTGGACCAAGACTGGGGACACGTAAAATAACCCAAACCCATACTGCAGGGAAACTATTGTGATTATTGTGATTATTGTATTGTGATATGACTGCGATTTTTTAATCTTTGATATACAGGTTAAACAAAATTAATCTGGAAAACGTATTATGTTTTGTATTTACTATATTTTTAATATATAAAAATTATATTATATACATTTTATTTATATATATCATATTGCATTTATTCCAGCAAATAAACAGTTACTGCCCACATACATTTTAACTTTATTTTTATTTTTATTTTTCAGTTTTGTAGGGCAGGTGAACGTTAGTGAAGAGTAGTTTGCAAGGTTGTGTTCAGGGCTACATATGTGCCTAAGAAAATAACTTTATTTTCTCAGGTGCCGAAAACATTAGCAAAATCTCACTTTTACAAATATGTCAAAACTGAACTACAGTATATGTAACTGTATTATGTAAATAAAGTGCTGTTAATGTAAATAAACTTATAAACCAATTACCTGAATAACAGGTACCAACAACAGCTGTACTTGGGCAGAGCCCAAGCCTCGCACAGTGACAACAACTACAAATGGCAGCTGTTTGGTTTATGTTTGTATATTGTGTCGTGCTCCAATTAGCTACTTCTCAACTGTAAGCCTTAACAGTTTTCACCAATGTCTCAATTCCTGAAGGGTTATGACTATGTTTTACCTTCATGGGCAGCTGGTTCTGATGCCATCGGGGTTGAGTGGTGGCAGTGGAGTTTTGGGACGTTGGGGTGGATTTAGGGTCGCGAGGTACCACCTGAGGAAACCAGACCTTTAACATCATCTCCAGCTGCAGAATGGTGGGCAGATACTTCTCCCTGTGGGGGATAATAAGAGTTTCAATAACCACTGTATACTCATATCTATATAATTCAGTCTGCACTGTCCTTTACTGCTGCACTCAGCACTTTTAATATACAACTATGCACATGTTAAGTTTATAGGTGTGTCTGTGCGTGTATGTCACTGTGTGTGTGTGTGTGTGTGTGTGTGTGTGTGTGTGTAGGTTGGGTGTGTTTGTTACTTCTGTAATGTCAGTTATCGTGCACTGTGAGCTACAGTAACCAAACACAAATTCCTTGTATGTGTGAGAATACTTGGCTAATAAAGTCCGATTCTGTTTCTGATTCTGATGTTTGAAGCTCATTAAAACAATGCTTAAACAGTAATAAGACAATACCCCAGATGAGGTTTTTGCAGAATCCCAGCAATTCTTCGCAGACGGTCCATGGCAACGCTTTGCTGGAACGTGCTCAGACCTGTCAATGAAAATAACCCAAAGTTAACTTTAGCTCATATGTTTTGGAAGTTTGTAAATACCTTGTTTTTTTATTGACCCTCCTGACTTCTTTAGTTTTGCCACATTTGTGTGACTTTTATTTACTCCATTAGCCGATTAACCCAATGTAGTTGATAAATGGGATCAACTAAACAAGACACACCCAGGTTTGAATACTGCTAGCCCTGTTCCAAATAAAATTATGACGTAGGCTGAGATCTCAACAAACAGCACACTACGCAGTGATCAAATGAAATTACAGAAGAGATAAGAAAGTTGTTATCGACAGAGGGGGGAAGTTGGAACAGCTGTGAATCCTTTCAGAAGTGACTGGCCTACCATAATACCTCCACTAGCACAGCGGCAAATGATCCAGGAGGAACTCTAAGGAACTGACTCTAGGGACTGACTCAGCCTTAATAAGGTCAGGATTCATGATTCTATT
The DNA here is from genome assembly GCA_021613375.1 of Megaleporinus macrocephalus. NCBI lineage: Eukaryota > Metazoa > Chordata > Actinopteri > Characiformes > Anostomidae > Megaleporinus > Megaleporinus macrocephalus. The sequence continues at coordinate 27,257,023 of CM038703.1, forward strand.
AACCATTTGCTAGAAACTGGTTAAAAATGGTTGCAGGACAAAAATCAGTGACCAAGCTGAACATCTCTCATCTCACATTTGCTAAAGAACACTTAGATGACTTGAAATTTTGTGGACGGATTAGTTGAAAGTGGAACTTTGCTGCTTTGCAGTCTGGATGACTTGCGATAATTGACAATAACTCTCTGCCAAAAACACCTGCAGGAGAATGTTTGATCATCAGCCTGTAAGCTGAAATATGAAGCCTAAAAAGAGCCACTGGGTCACGCAGCAAGACAACAATCGCCTATGAACAACTCAAGAGAAACAGAATTAAGGTTCTGGTCTTGAGCAGCACTGAGATATTGTTATAAGACCCTGATCAGGCAGTCCATGTTTGGAAGCCCCCCCATGCGGCAGAGTTAGCAATTCTTCAGAGAAGAGTAGAACGAAAACAGGAAACAGGAAGGGACAATGACTATTTCACAACACTGCACATCATTTCCACAGGTACTGTCATGCACACAGACACTCACCTTTGTCATACCGCCCTGTTTTCAATCCATTCAGCAGCTCCAGCAGTGGCCTAACATAACCGCTCAGTTCCGCACACTGAAAACAAGAGAGAGAAGTAGCACTGCTGAGTCTGATCCACAAGTACCGGCACAACACACTATAACACACGTCACCATCACATCAGTGTCACTGCCAATGATGTCAAAAGTATTCACACTCATTACTCAGGTAGAAGTAGAGATACTAGGGTTTAAAATACTTTTGTAGAAGTTGAAGTATCAACTCAAGCTTTTTACTCCAGTAAAAGTGTAAAAGTACTGCTTTCAAAGTAAAAAAGTAAAGTATAAAAGTAAAAGTAATGTAAGGGAAAAAATGCCATTAAAGACAAAAGCTTAGATCGCACCACAGGGGTCTACAGTGCACTAGCCCACCTCTCCAAAAGCCCCATTCTTCTAAAAGCCATAATGACTATAATGTTATATTAAAATGTTAATGTTGATCAATTTGGGATGCGCTAGGCTTCCTGTTTCAGCTCATATAAGCCCATTGAAAATGAATGTATTTCAGTACAATGTAAATATATTAAAGAAGCATATCTGTGTACTACTGAGCATTAACATGTGTTTCATGGAGCAGAATATATGATGACTAGTTGTCTATAAGTATTATAATGGTCAAACTTCAAAGGCATGTTATTAATAACCTCTATTGCAATGTAAATGTACATGAATAAAAACAAGCTGAAATGAAACAGGAGTAACGAGGCTATGTTTAAAATGTAAGGAGTAGAAATGAAAAGTCACCTGAAAAATAATTACTCCAGTAAAGTATAAATAACCAACATTTGTACTTAAGTAAGGTAACGAAGTATTTGTACAGCACTGCAGTGCTGAGAATGATCCACCACCCAAATAATATCTGCACTGTGGTGGTCCTGTGGGGGTCCCGACCATTAAAGAACAGGGTAACAAAGTAAACAGAGAAACAGAAGAACTACAGTCTGTAGGTGTAGAACTACAGAGTGCTCCTATACAGAGCTCCTGTACGGACAGTGGAGCTGATAGAATGGACAATGAGTGTAAATACAAGGTGCTGGTTTTCATGTTATGGCTGGTTGGTGTATATTGTGGTGTTAGGTCGGGTGATATTGTTTTGAAAGAACAGTTACATAAATCGTAAACAAGCAGTATGTTTCCTTTATGGAAATGCTACTTGTATAATTAAAGGGGAATTTAAATATCATCTCATATCATAATATATTTGATACAAGCTCACTGTGGTACTGAACTGATCAATTCTGCTCAGCACTAATGGAAGGATGACTTACTTTACAAGAAAAGGCCAAATCTCCTTCTGTCGGAGGCCTAGCAGTCGACCCTGAGGTTAGACCAGCGTATGCTGGGGCTCTGTGGCAGCGCCCTGTCTGCTCCTTGCTCTCTACTGTGGAGCCCTGCTGATCTCCACAGGCTGAGTGTGGTTCAGGGCTCTGTGGGAGCTCCGTGGTGAAGGGCGCCAGGCCAGGCTTGCCAAAACCAGCCTCCACAACTCCCACTGACGAGGCCTCAGAGGACATATCGTCCTCCGTCTGGTCGCTCTCACTGAACACCAAGTGTGTGGTGGACGAGAGGGAGGCTTGCAAAGGCCATTTGGGGGAACTTCCAAGCGACTGCATCACTGGAGACAAAGGGAAACAGATAAAAAGGTGATACGATCGTCGCACATTGACTGAAGCAAATTGATTCCAAAAGAAGGGCGAGGTTAGACAGGAAACGGGCTGAAATAACAGAAGTGCGAGCGAGCGTGGAGGATAAGCAGAGGTAAAGAGTTTAATCATTTTCCCTGGAAAAAAAACAGAGAAAGGAGGGAACACCATGAGAAAGCAAGAGAAAGTCAGTGTACGGTTTAGAAAACAGAAGGTAGCACAAAGACGCCTAAAGCTAAATCTAGCCGAACACTCTTCTTATCTCTTCACAGGATTCAATTCCAACACATTAAGAAAAGTATTTAAACTCTCTGAAACAGTTTACAAGAGCAGAACAGTGCACACCAGACAACAGGTCAAAGATCACTGTGGGAAAAAAAACACTGAAACCAGCAGTTCTGCACATACAGCGAGCGCTCGGAGCTAAAGGAACTGAAAATCTGTTGCTACAAGCCAGTTTCCACAAAAGTTGGGATGTTGTGTAAAAGGTAAATAAAAACAGAAAGCAATAACGTGCAAATAAAAACACTTAACTGTACAAAGACAATGTATGAAAATAAACAGAGAATTTCCACAGTTTTTTAAATATATATATATATATATATATATATATATATATATATATATATGCCTCTTTTAAATTTAATCCAAGCAACATATTGCAAAAAGAGGAACAAGAGCAACAAAAGACTGCTAAAGTAGTTCAATGCTAAAAAGTTAAACATGTGGTGGAACATCTCACGACTAATTAACACGATTATGTTTTAAAAGTGCAGCCCAGAGCAGTGGGCTCTTTCAGTAGTGAAGATGGGCTGGGGGGGACTACACTGTTAAATAGTGCAGCAATTCAAGAATAACGTTTCTGAACATAAAACAACAGAAAACTTGGATTTCATCCTCTACACTACACAATGCCACTAAAATATTCAGGGAATCAAAGCAAATCTCTGAATGCAAGGGACAAAGACAGCACCGCACTGAAAACAGACAGGATTCTGCTTGAAAACCATCGTTTCTGAACACAGTTCATCACTGCTCTACAAACACCAGTTAAAAAACTCTAACATGTAAATGCGAAGCCATGTATAAACAGAATCCAGAAACGCCACCACCTTCTCTGGGCCTGAGCCTATTTAAGATGGACTGAGGTGAAGTGGAAAAGAGTCCCGTGTTCCTGCTAATCACAATTTGAAATTCGGTTTGGAACGTAAGGATGCCGCATACTCTTAAAACGGAGAAGGACCATCCAGCTTGTTATCAGTGCACAGTTCAAAAGCCAGCACCTGTGATTTAATGGGGGGTATTGGTGGAACGGGTGACATGCTCATCTATAAATTAATCCATTAATGATAAACGAGATTTACAGAGAAACGTCTCCTGCCATCCAGACAACATCTTTTTCAGAAAAGGCCTGGCAAGAAAATCAGGCTTCAAAACAACAACAATTGATCCTCTCAGCTTCCAAACACTTAAAGAAAGTTGTTAAATAAAAAAGGTGATGAACACAGTGGGAATCATAATCCTGCCCAACTTCTTTACAATGTCTGACATCTACTTTGAATGGAATATTTTTCAGAAAACAATGTTATTTCTCAGTTTCAACATTTGAAATGGTGTCTATGTATTATTTTCACGTAGGATGTAATTGATTTGCACATCACTGCATTCTGTTTATATTGATATTTTGTACAGCGCCCCACCTTTTACGATCATGAGTAAAACACAAACCTAGTTTGTTTCAGGAAGGTTAAACACAACAGAAACTGTCCTATAGTCCTATATACATCTGCAGTCTACCCTACAGAATAAACAAAGCTGGGAAGCAGAGCCCCCTATATGTGGGTGGGTGTACCGTGTGTTTGTGTTGAGATCAGAATCAACACGCCAGTTATTCACAGCTACACGGGGTGAAAGGACAGCACTTCAGAGAAGTGAGCTGGACAGCTTCACCCCCACATTAACTGTGTAAAGTGACAAGTGAGACTGATTTCTTTGCCCAGCTTGACGTGGGTTTGTGGCGCCTGGCTGCTTCATGATGGTGGTCCTGATAGACGCTGCCACTATTTATATACTTTCCTACGTATCTTTCTACGTCAAAATGTACAAACAAACAACTAACAGGCCGAACATCCGTAATTTACAGCCTAGGCCCTCCGGAGATGAAGGGTCTCTCTATAATATGATGTTACAGGAATATGTGATACTGATGAAACTATTTTCCCACCTTGTTGTGTTTCCTGCGCTGGGACAGCAGCAGCTCAGCCCGGTGAAGAAGCAGCGCCGTTAATTCAGAGCTCTTCCTCACTGTCGCTTCTCGCAATCACAAACTTCACCGTCTTGTTTCTGAAATCCAGCCGGATCTTCTGCTTCGACGCCGATGTGAATGTTGTTTTTTTCCCTCTCGCCCGCTTCCTTTCTTCCCTCCTTCCTTTCTTTAAGGGCTTCACTTTCCAGCGAGGGGCAGCATGTGCGTCTCTACACGTGCCTCGCTTGTGTGCGAGCCACGCCGAGCGCCCATTGGCTGCGTTGCGCAGGCGAGAGAGCTCATTGGACACTGAAGCGGCCAATCAGCACTCGGCTGGTCTTGAATTGGTCGGTTAAACGTGTTTGTGAGCCCCAGCCCCTCGCACGTGGCACTCGTGTGGAAAGACAGCTACTACAGCTTAGAGGAGATGGACACGCGCACATGATTTCGCTCTGTCTCCTCATTTTCTCTCTCTTCTCTGTTTCTATCTGTATTTCCTTCTCGCTCTCTTTCTCTCCCCTCCTTTCTCACTCTTTTTTCTCTCCCCCATCTCACCCCTTTTCTTCATCTCCCTTTCTTTTTCCCACTGCCTTTCTCTCTCTCTCTCTCTCTCTCTCTCTCTCTCTCTCTCTCTCCTCTCTCTCCTCTCTCTCTGTGTATTGTCGTTTTCCTACACGAGGATCAGAGCGTGTAGGGTCATGTAAGAAAACATTTATCTTTTTCAGTCACTAGAGAAACACTAGACTAAACAAACGTGACGTTCAGTCTGAAATGGGATGTCTATAACTTTAAGGTTCCATATCCTGCAAGACTGTCACTGGCTTGGTTCTCTCCAAGAGCACATCTCAGAAATCCTTCTATTAAAGCTGCACCGACTTAACACACTTTGTCTTGTCTCCAGCCTTTTTATTGCTCTGTTTTAAAACATTTAGTTAATTAAGGACACTAGTATGTACCTTTCCCCTGGCAAAAAAACATCAGGGGTACAGTTGGACCTTAAAACAACTGAAGGTATATCGACATTATTTGTACCTTGATGTAACAGTGTTTTTGTATTTTGTTTTATGGGGTGCACTCTTTGTTCCTTGTATTTAGCTACCAAAGCAGCAATTAGGGGTCGCTTTTCCACTGTGGAGCCAAATCCCTGCAAACACTGTTCCGTTGTGACAACATTGTGACAACATGTTGTTTTAGTGCCTGCAATGTTAAAATGTAATTTCTCAAAAAGTTGTGACAACATAGTGGTAATGTTGTGAGAACGTAGTGGTAACGCTGTCAGTTCGTTGTCACAACCTCCTTGAATCCTTCATACGCTCCATCTGCATGGAACTCCATGGAATTTTACTAACTTGCCAACAGGCGGTCGTAATACTATAAAACAACATTATTTAATAGTGACGCTGAGACAACCTTGTTCAGACAACATAACAAACACAATCATTTCACAACTTTGTAAGAAAGTTCTACATCAGTTCTGACTCTCTACTTTGGCTAGCGGCTCCATGCACTTCTTTTAGCTTAGCCTAACAGGCTACATCTCAAAACTACAGAACAGGTTTGATTTCCTCTTTCTGTCACTCAGAAACTTCAATCCTTCTGATAGCGAAGCACCATTGAGTCAGTTCGAACCTGTACTGAGGTGAGTGGGCTAGTAGGAGCCCGCTAGCTTTAGCTATCTAGGAGGCCACAGCTGCAAACACCACAAAATAGGTATAATTTCTGGTTTCTGTCTCTTCAACATCAGTCACTGAATTTTGTTTTCTCAGAGTGGTTTCATTATAATCTAAATTTGCGTCAGTAAGACTTTAGTTAGAACTGAACCTGTTATTAGCTAATGCTAACAAGCTGCTCTCTCTTTTTTGCAGTGCTGTTTAACATTTAGAAACTGGTGTTAAATTTAAGTTTTGGGGTGGTTTACAAATTGTGGCCTGCTATCATTTATTTGGCATCCATGTTTTTAATAAAGCAGCAGGATACAGTGACACAAGTTATAATGTAAAAGCTATTTTAATGGACATAGTAACAGAAAACCAATTAGACTAACTGTACAAATATAAGAAATATTAATGTGAAAGTATTAAAAGCATACCCCACATTTAATGTCGGCTTTAAATAAGTTTAAAGAAAGTACAATAAGCCAAAACAGCAGCTGGCTAGCCAAACCACACCCACTTCACAAGTAGTTTCTAGTCTAAACAATACAAATTATGACAGTAACAAAACATTCAAACCTGGGGATGGGTAAAGAAGTGCTCCAATTTGCTAGTGCGCACTGTAGAAGCCTAAGCAGTAGGTCAGTTGGTCAGTTCGAGGCTCACCTGAATTTACTCGATGAGCAGTGTGGCCCATCAGTTTTTTCAGATTTTTTTCTTCCCTGAAGGCACAGGCATCTTTCAGGATGACAAAGCTAAGATTGATCAGAAACCAGAAGTTAAAGACGTAGAATCATCTTTACACATGAACTGGGTACCACAGAGTCCTGACCTTAACCCCACTGAAAGTCTTTAGGATGGGCTGCAGAAGACCTTGGTTAGTATAGAGAGGGGGAGGGGGGTGGGGGGAGAGGAAGAGAGAGAAAGAGAGAGAGAGAGAGTGGAAACACGAGTGGTTTGTCTCTCCAGTCAGTCGTTAATTCTAGATTTCAGCCAAAAACGAATGTTACAAACATTTCCATGGAGAATGCCTGCAGTAATCAACAATGTCTTTAACCGATTTGTTGTGTTATGTTGGCAAGTATAAGCCTCCTTACTGAAGATGTTGATGAGGTTTGAGGGTATATTTACAAGCAAAAAGTTTTAGGTGACCTTTTTTGGTGACTTGCAGTGTTTGTTAATAGTGTTCGCATCTCAGAGCTCCAGCGCCAAATTATTTTGTAACAAACCTGAGGGTTGTCCATGAGTAATGTTCCCTACAACTTATCTTACTGAACAACCTTGACCTGTGGCTTTAACTGCCTGGTTAACAAAATTCTCGTGTGATCACGTTCACAGTATTGTGACGATGCTAGGTTGAAGGCTCATTGGTATCCAATGGTACAGTCATTCAAACCAAGCAAGAGCTGAAGGGAGTCACTCGTTCAAGACCTTTAAATCAATCCCGATACGCTTCACTAGGTTAACGCAGTGGGCTTAAATGGGCATGGCGGGGGTTCTTCCATCTGACCTGATATTATGACATCCTGCATAATCACCGTGCACAGAGACACAGCGAATTCTACCTCCTAAACGTCTGCACGATTAAACAATTAACATGTCGACAGAATCATTCAGTGTGAAAATCATTCGGTGTGAAATGCTTCATTCTAGAGAAACTTACCAAGTCAGAATTGTGACTATGAACAAATTAAATGTTTTCCAGCAGTAATATATGCTAACTTAGAATTTCTAACTTCTTTATTTCCTCTTATTTATTTTATTAGTCACTTATTAGGAAAAAAAGTATTTTTGTTATATAAAGCTATTTTCATGCTACAGATTTAATTTTTGTTATTCTAGCCATGGTGGTGCTCTGTTCAAGTTTACCAGTTTAACCAATATTGCGTTCACTGTTATCATTAAGCAGCGACTCCACTCCAATATTATGGGCCCACAGTAGAAAGCATTTTGAAAACAGTTCCAAAGAACCTACTTGATACATGTTTGATGCAAATTTAAAACAACAGCAACAACAAATAACCAACAATTTGCACCATCCTGTGATTAAATTATACACATTTATTGGTGGTTTTACACAATGTGTACAGTTACACAAACAGGTACAAGACGAGCACAGAAGAATGAAACTGCTTAAGTTCTGGCGAGGAATACCGAGAAACTACACCTGAACCAGAGTGCTGTATACTGCTTCCATACTCCAGTCCTCGGATCTCCTTCCTTAAGTTACAATGAATTGTTCCAAATCAGTATATTGTTAATCCATGTGAGAAGTCACGGCTGTCCACCTTGCACATGGACTAACACCCGAGCCATGGGTCTTGTCTGTTCGCCTTGGATATAAAAGAGATCTTGCGAGCCATCTCCGTGTGGTAGATCCTCTTGCAGTTTTCGTAGTTCTCCCTCTGTCTGCGTCTGCAGGGCTTCTCATAATAGCGTCCACGCTTTACAGTCTCAATGATTCCATCCGTGGATAACACCCTGGAGCGAGACGAGACAGTTGGACAGAAGATGAGATGTATGGGTCACTTATTACTTGCATTTGTAATGTCAAAATGTTCAAACTGAGAACGACACCACATTTCTCTGCCAAATTAGAGAAGCATCAGTGCATTGACTGAGGAGTAATGAGATTTGTTGCCTCTGGACTTTTAGAGCAAATATTTATTACAAAATGAAGAGACTGAGTTTTTGTTCCGTTTCCTCTCCAGTGTTGCCGATAGCCAACTTCTGTATGAATCCTCAAAGACTAGAGGTTGCACTGGTTTATGAATATAATATTCATATTCACTATACCTGCAATAACTGGCAGTCAAAAAGGATTAAGAAACATGAATATGATATATGAATGAGTAGGCACAGTTGTTAAGTGGTTTCATATTCTTTTTGACACTGAGATGGCACGTTAATGTGTGTTGTGCTGGTATGAATGGATCAGACATAGCTGTGCTGTGCAGTTTTTAAACACCTGACTGTCACTGCTGGACTAAGAATAGTCCACCAACCAGCAACATCCAGTGTCCTGTGGGCAGCATCCTGTGACCACTGATGAAAGACTAGAGGATGACCACGACAAACTGTGCAGCAACAGACGAGCTACTCTCTCTGGCTTTACATCTACATGGTAGATTAACAAGGCTTGGAGTGTCAAGAAGAATGGACAGTGAGTGGACACACAACACACAATAACGAGGCACCATCAACTTATAAATGACCCTCTACCCAAATAATAACTGCTCAGTGGAGGTCCTGATCGTATAAGAAATAAGAATAAAGCTTCACTGCATCAGCTGTACACTGATACAAAACTGGCAGGCAAAGTTCAGAGCAGCGAATAAACAGAACAACAAATTATGCACAAACTAAAGTAAGCAATAAAATCAGACAATACATTTCATACACATATGCAATATTATTATTAGTTATAATAATACCCAGTGAAAGCCTTGACAAATTATACATCACTAAAACACTGCCAGTCAAATGCACAGTCACTCCTGAGTCACCTGTGTCCACTGAAAAAACCTTCCATCTGTTAACCGTGCAGTGTACTGCCCTCTGTTGGTAACATGTAGCAATAGACTTAAAAAAAATATGATCTATATGGTTCTTCAGACTAAGTACAGGTCACAAATTTAACCGTTGCTATAATCATTGAGGCCACTGAGGCACAAACTAAAAAGCCAACAACAATATTTAAAACACTTAAATGTATTAATTTATGTTGCAATGTATTAACAGTATGGTTGCAACAGAAATCCTCATCATATCTGCAAACGTGGTTCTGAGGAAAGTGATAAGTAATCTATTACTCAAGCCTGGAGAGTGGCTTCTTCTGCCCTGCTGATTATATTAGTTGCTGTACTGTACTATAAAAGGGTCAATAAGTATGCTCCTACTTAATATATTATTAGAATACATGCAAATAAACAAGCACAGCAAAAAGACATGCAACATTTTTTAGTCTGAAGAGCAAAGGTTTGTTCCAGATTTCTCTTTAATGCCCTTATTTCATCACACTGATTTGTTGACTTTACACAGCAGCACATCTGAGTGTATTTAATACAGTATTTATTGGCCCAACTAAGTACTTGGTGATAACCACAAATACCGGGCTGCCATTAGGAGAGGTTTGGGGCTAGAAAACAATTAACCAAACTACCTTTTTATTAATACTATTTAAATGTATATTCCCATTTATGACACAGTACTCTGTATGTGTATTACTCTTTAAGGGGCCGTTACAAAGTGGAGAACTTCAACTTTTACATAACACATTATTGTCTAATGTCCAAGAGAGGCATGTGGAATTTAGACATGGACTGCACAGACATTGAATGCACGATTTGAATGTAAAATCGATTCTTCTATGATTAACTTGCACTATATAGGATATGTGAGGTCATATGAGACTCAGACAGTGGTTTTAAAAAGACCCCTTTGCTGCAGTAATATTTTATTACATCCACAGCCTTCTGAACTATAAACATCAGATCTGCAGACGCAAGTTAATCACACACAGAAGGACAGTGAATTATTAAGGCATTAATCTTCTTACTGCTGAATGAGTTAACTAACCATATTATTATTAATGAAACAAAAAGCACAAAAACAAAACCGGCTACTAGAACTTTTACTGCACTGACGGTAAAGTTAGTGACCAGCTATCTGTTTAGGATTAGAATCTCTTTTGGATTAAATGTAGCCAAATCCACTAGTCTGCAGATAACATGTCCTGCAATACTAGAAACTAGTAACATATTTTTAATGATATTAATAATTATATCAGAAAGCTTGTTAGCTTTTAGCTGCGGCTAATACGGAGGTCATTCTGCCACTCCGGCTCCCGGAACCACTTAAAATAAGACACTGTTTATCCAAGCATATACCACATATTACCAGATAAAGATTTTGAATAGAAATACCTGTTTAGCGCTTTATAAGCAGCATCAATGTTTCCATTCTGAACCATCACAGTCCGCGCAACGAAGCGAAGGTGGTTCGCCATCTCTGTCGTACTCCTGAAATAAGGATCCGGGCAGAAACACCGAGCAGCGAACAAGCGTTCCTCTGTCAAACAACGTGAACCCCAGACTTCACTGGTAAAGGGAAACTCCACCAATGTTTCAGAATTCCTGTATAATATGATTATGTAAGTCATACAGAATTAAAATAGAGAAAAGTCAGAATTGTTCACAGCGGTGTTCACAAAGATGTGTTTAAGCTCCCTTACAGAAAGATATTACATGAGATAATTATAAATGTGTTGCCTGATGTCTGAGACACTTTGTTATTATTTATTTATTTATTTATTCATATATTTTTTTATTGAACTCATTTATGGTGGAGGGTTAGATGCAGAATATTGTAAGGCAAAATAGTCCCCAAAGAAAAAAATATCTGATTAATCACTATTTTATCATTATATGCATTACATATCAAAACTTAGAAGATTGCTGGTTTAGCAAATAAAATGGGAAAACTTCCCATCACCTGCGCTATAAAGACATCTACATCAGTAAATTTCTCTGCAACTAATCTTTTCACAGTAAACCACTCTGAATAATTTCATAAGATGTTTACATCTTATCATTATTAATAATTATTGTTAATTGTGTTTAAGTAACAACACAAATACTTGAAATACAATCCCAATTCCAAAAAAGTTGTGATGTTGTATAAAATAGTAAATAAATGTAAACAGAATGCAATGATTTGCAAATCTCATGGAGCCATTTTTATTCAGAATAAAACATAAACACAAATCAGATGTAGAAAGTTTTTTCATAAAAATGATTTACTCATTTAGAAGTTAATAAAAGGTTGTTACAGGGGCAACAAAAGGCTGGAAAAGAGGAGAAATCCCTGTGTGCAAGGGACACGGCCGACTGTCAATATTGGATGCTCGTGATCTTTTGGCCCGCAGGGGGCACTGCATTAAAAACAGACATTATTCTGTACTGGAATCACTGCATGGGCTCAGAAACACATCCAAAAATCACTGTCTGAACATAAAAAAACTATGTGGTCAGATGAATATAAAATTTGAAATTGTTTTTGGTAACCACGGAACCAAGTGTCCTGCGAACTCATCCAGCTTGTTATCAGCACACAGTTTAAAAGCCTGCATCTCTGATGGTTTGGGGCTGCATTAGTGTCTATGGCGTGGGCAGTTTACACATCTGGAAAGACTCTATCAATGCTGAACAGTGTACGAGGTTTAAGAACAACATATACTCCCATCCAGACAGCGTCGCTTTCAGAGAAGAACTTGATTATTTCATCAAGACAATGTTAAACCACATGCAGCATCTAACCATCCAACAGCACAGCTTCACAGAAGAGGAGTCCGGGTGCAGAACTGCAGAGCAGCTAGAATCCTGCACACAAGAATAGGAGACGTTTACAGACTGTTGTGAAAGGAAGAGGGATTGCTACACAACGGTAGACGTGGCACAGTCCCAACTTTTTTGAGAGCTCTAAATGAGTTCATCGTTTTTGTGAAATAATAAAATGTCTTACCTTCATGGTCTGATATGTGTTCTATCTGCTGTTATGAATAAGATATGAGTCTGTGAGATTTACAAATCACTGCATTCTGTTTTTTTTTGCATTTTTTTATATTTTACACAGCATCCCAACTTTTTGTAATTGGGGTTGTACCCCTTTAAATACAGAAGACCAAAGTAGCCTCCTTTTCTTCTCTCTCTCTTCTACAGGAGGGCCAGTCAGACAGTAAGGTCAGTATTAAGTGACTGCAGGAGTGTTATTCAAGTTCAGCTCTTATTATCTTATTTCAAAGCCAGGCTCGGTGATGTTAATGGGAAGCTTTTACAGAGAGTTTAAGAAAACTCACTGAACTTCTGCCACGACTCCATTTTAACTAAAACAACAAAAACCCTGCCCCTTTCTCCCTCTCTCTCTCTCTCTCTCTCTCTCTCTCGCTCTCTCTCTCTCTCTCTCGCTCTCTCTCTGTCCCCATTCCCCTCTGTTCGTTTTCCAGGAGTATCAGTTTTGCCAGACATGCTGAAATGGAGCTCTAAAATGTGCTCTAGGAGAGAGGAAGAGAGAGAGGGAGAGGGGGGGGAGAGAGGAAGAGAGAGAGGGAGAGAGAAAGAGAGAGAGAGAGTGGAAACACGAAAGAAGTTGGTAATTAAGTCTGGGCTTTTTTTGGGGGGGGGTTGCAGTCTCAGTTTACACACCCCTCCTCTTTCTCTCTACCTTCTCTTTTCTCTTTGTCTTTCATCTCACTTAGGCAGTTTAAGCTCGTCACGCTCAAACACACTCTTCCATTTACAGAGCACCGTCTTCATGATCACTTACACGCTAACGAACAATGTCCTTTCCTTTACCACCAAACGCCTCACACTCTCCTCACCCCCCTCACTCTTTCAGTTTTTGTCCCCTTTCACTCTTTCTTTCTCTTGTTTCTTTCTCTTTCTTCTCGTCTCTTGCTGTCTGTCTGTCAGTTCTTCCTAAAAGCTCAAAAGAACACTAAATAAAAATGTATTTGTTTAATACCGTCTGGCTACTACAGAAGCATGTCAGATATCTAACAGCTCTGCTAGAAAGCAAAATATCGCTTCTCTGTTTATTATGCTTTCTACTCGTTGCTAGGGGTTTCCAGTGATTGTATGACATACATTATATGGCCTAGTGTTTATGGACACTGCACCTAATTATTGGGAGACATGCCAGGTGTATAAAACATATCCAGGCAGACATCGCCAGACACACAGTAACAGTAGGATGGTTCATAGTCAAGAGCTCGGGGCCACCGTTACCACCCAGTCAGTTCCAGAAACACCTTCCCTGCTAGGTCTGTCCCAGACAATATTAATACTATTACTGGATATACAACTGTCTACAGTGCAACAGTGATTAATCACATTAATGCAATTTTCCAGCGTTAAGATATTTTAGATACTTGCAAATTTGTGGCAACAGTCTGGGGTCTTCCTGTCCCAGCGTGACTGTGGACTGCGCTTCTGTGCACATAAAGAACGGGATGTCCCACAAGTTCATGTACTGAATGTTATTTTTATGTCAATAAAACATCCAGAAAGGTGAATCGAAGGTTGTACAAGATCAGTTGGACAGTCACTATATTTCTGTTAAATGACAAACACAATTAAACAACATAACCGTATCATTTACATTTGATTTAAAAACTGATCTACAAGTGGCCTGACCGCGATCTTGGACGCTCTAGTGCTTTGAAATCCCTAACTGCCCAGTGAATAAGCCCTGCTTAAAGGGATTTTTTCTTTTGATTAAATAGTTGCATGCAGATTCAGAAGAAGAGCCATAGGAATAAATAAATGTAGAAATAAATGTAGAAATACATGGAAAATGATGGAAATATACATACATGTCATAAAACATATATTTGTACTTTCTCTGCTACTCGTTTTCTTTTTTGTTTTTTTGTTTTGTTTGGGCGAACTCAGAAGTCCTGGGCTGGAGTTCCGTGTGGCTTTGGTGCTTGTGCATGAACAGTGCCCCCCGGTCTTTGGGATAAAATGAAATGTGGGGAGGAAATGGGGAGGTGGTGGGTGCAATGTTGTTCAGCACGGGAATGGAGTGAGAATGGGGGTGTATATAGAGGTACTTTTACTAAATTAATTATATATTTTTCTTTATTTATTAATTTAGCAAATTTTGGTCACCACAGTCAAATTCTCCAACAATAAGTCTTTAGGCCCCCTTAGGTATGGAAGCAGCAAACATTAACAGCAAATATTTCGTTTTTTGTCCACGTCAGCTTTATAGTAAGGATATTTGGTCAGTCAGTGCGGCGGTAAAAGTCTCGTGTTGGTTTCAGAAAAAGAAAAAAAAAAAACTTGCACGCCAAACATCCTGGGTCTGATTTTGTCAAAGTTATAGTACTGAAAAAGTGGCAATGGACACTCATGATGAAGTTCTGAAAATTTGGTGGAGTTGCCCCTGTAAACATTACCTAGTGGAATAACTGAGCTCTGCCCTGGTGTCTCCATTTGTCCTCCTCATTCACAGTGGAGTGCTGAGTCGTCTTTAGCTCAGCTCATTAGCACACTTTTCTATTGTGCGTCAGTCGCAGCGTGGTTACACCATGGACATACAATGTAGCCGCACGGCGAGGAAAGAGTGTCAACAACTGTTTTCACTGAGCAGCGGCCACAGCGTTCAGTGACTATGAGCACACTGTGGTTTACTCTGGCTGAGGTGACCGGTCATCTCATATACTAAAGTTTATTCAGGGCCCTTGAGTGGACATTAAATCAAGCAGCACTGGCAATGTGTGGTTTCCATTACACACCATGTGCTGCTCTTCTCTTCAGCTCTCGTCCAGATCCCTGAAGCTGATCTATGCTGTGGCCTGAATGGGCTACGTTTGGTTTTTGTTTAAAAAACAAAAACAGGGTCTACAACAGCTACTGAATTGAACACTGAGGTGTAACTGAAGTCAATCTGAGTGGTCGGCTGTGAAGTGGTTCACTGTAGATTACTCACTGATTTCTTTACAGTGGTGGTAACAGGAACCAGGGGTCACAGTACCTTTGATACAGATATAGTTATTTCATCACTATCCACATCCACCAGAGAACCTTCAGACCTTTCGTTTATATGTTGTCGCTGTCCAAAACAAAGAAGTATCTCCAAAATAATAACTTTACAGGAGAGAAAACATTCTTTGCTTTCAGTGTAAGTTAATGTAAAAAGGTTTTATACCATGTGATTTTGGATTTTTCAATCAATGAAGGAGAACAGCAGGAACGGTCAGTGGAGGAGAAGAACAGCAGGGATGGTTAGTGGAAGAGAGGAGCAGCAGTGATGGTCAGTGGAAGAGAGGAACAGCAGTGATGGTCAGTGGAAGAGAGGAGCAGCAGTGAAGGTAATTGGAAGAGAGAAACAGCAGTGAAGGTAATTGGAAGAGAGGAACAGCAGTGAAGGTAATTGGAAGAGAGGAACAGCAGTGAAGGTAATTGGAAGAGAGGAACAGCAGTGATGGTCAGTGGAAGAGAGGAACAGCAGTGAAGGTAATTGGAAGAGAGGAACAGCAGTGATGGTCAGTGGAAGAGAGGAACAGCAGTGAAGGTAATTGGAAGAGAGGAACAGCAGTGAAGGTAATTGGAAGAGAGGAACAGCAGTGATGGTCAGTGGAAGAGAGGAACAGCAGTGAAGGTAATTGGAAGAGAGGAACAGCAGTGAAGGTAATTGGAAGAGAGGAACAGCAGTGATGGTCAGTGGAAGAGAGGAACAGCAGTGAAGGTAATTGGAAGAGAGGAACAGCAGTGAAGGTAATTGGAAGAGAGGAACAGCAGTGATGGTCAGTGGAAGAGAGGAACAGCAGTGATGGTCAGTGGAAGAGAGGAACAGCAGTGAAGGTCAGTGGAAGAGAGGAACAGCAGTGAAGGTCAGTGGAAGAGAGGAACAGCAGTGAAGGTCAGTGGAAGGATGAGGAAGTTGGCCTTTTACTTGATATTTGGGAAAACAGAAAAAGCAAGCCGGCTGACTTTTTCAGTACACCTTTTTACTACAATGCGTCTTCTTACAGATATGAGGTTTATTGCTGTTGGTGACGGAGGTGACGTGTATAAATGTCTGAATGCATGCGTGCGTGTCGTTTCAGGGACAGATTTGTTCTCATTACAGACACATGCGGCTCACTTACATTTATGAACTATCAAGATTCTGATCTGAGCCTAAAAATCGGAATTGATTAATGCTGCTTGTCATGAGAGCATAGCCAAACACAGATGTACAAATACAAATCCTGCATTTGCAGGACAGAAAGCAGTAAAACGACTTTTGAAATGACTTTGTTTACACCATAAACTGCACAATTTACGAGAGAACATCTGTGATTCCCTTTAAAATCTCACAGTAACGCAGCCCAGAACAATTAGTGTTCATTAGCGTTCAGGGCTGATGTCTCAGTTTCAGGATGGTTTCATTCTTCAGTCAACTTCAGTTAAAAAGAAGAAGACATGAAGAGACACATATCTTTCCCTCTGCAGCAGAGAGAGAGAGAGAGAGAGAGAGAGAGAGCAAAGAAAAGAAAAAGAGGCACACACATTATAAACAGTGATAAGATCACTATCAAGGTGTGTGTGTGTGTGTGTGTGTTGGTTTGAATGAGTTTGAAGTGTTTACATGCAGCTCTATGGTGTGTGTGTGTGTGTGTGTGTGAGAGAGAGAGAGAGAGAGAAAGAGAGAGAGAGATTTAACAGCTGTTTATTACACTACAATAGGATGAAAGAGTGCTCGGCTAGCTGCTCTGCTAAGAGAAAGAGTGAAAATGGAGCAGCACATTGTGCGGAACACAAGCCCCGCCCACCAAACAAAACCTGTGAGCCGCCTGGAGGAGCGAGCGACACTAAGCTACACACAGAAAGGGAGAGAGAGAGAGAGAGAGAGAGAGAGAGAGAGAGAGAGAGAGAGAGAGAGAGAACGAACTGTTGAAAAGAAAGGGAAAAGAAAGCGTGTGTAATTCTGATAATCCAGGACTGTGTCAGTCACCTGGAGCGAAGGAAAGAACGATGGAGGGAAACGTTACTGACTTCTCCGGAACATGGAAAATGAAAAGTTCTGAAAATTTCGAGGAGCTGCTGAAAGCGCTCGGTAAGCTATTTTATTAATCAGCCCGACCCACAGCCTTACTGCCATAGCTTCATCTGACCCTTCCCTTCTTTCTTTCTTTCTTTTCTTATTTTCTTTCGTTAAATTCCTAAAAATAACAGTAGACTTTCAGAAAATAAAGATGCTGACCCTTTTAAAACAGGCCAAATATGTACAGACAGCTTCTCAAATACTTTATTTTTTCCTTCATTGCATTATTCCTTTCTAGAGGAGAGTCCCTGAAGCTTAAAGGCAAAACCCGCCAAAAAAAGAAATCTGTAAAGTTCAGTGTTTGGGTTGAAAACAGTCACTCAGAGTGCTTTGATTTGAATTAGCTCGTTGTAAAAAAAAAACTTAAAGGGGAATTCTATGGCGGTGAGCCATTAAATGGTAAATTGTAGAGAAACCTTTTAACTTCTTTACAGTGGTGGTGATAGGAACCAGGGCCCTGATGTCTAAAATACAGACATTGCTGTTTTATTTACTATTCCTATCCGCCAGTGCTCCTACACAGGTGTGAAGTTGAGGCTGGGCTGTGGTACATCTGGAAAAAATACTATTTTCTTCTGGCACTATTTTGCCTGGTGACATAAAGCCCTTCATGTATTTTAAAAAAGACATGTTTTAGACCAAAGCCGTACCGTAAAGCTTAACGTTCTCTTGGAGAACTTTTAGAAGCATCCAGACACTTCAGACGTCTGGTTCCTTTCACCTCCACTGTGAACAGTTCTGCACTCAGTAAGTTTCCTAGAACGGAGGACATCAAATCTAAATGAGATTATTAATAAACTAAACAGCCGATCATGCACAGATATTATAAAATGGATGGACGTCTGATTTCTTAACGATTTGTTTACGGTGGTGGTGATGGGAACCAGGGGTCTTTAATGGAGATGTAGCCAGTTTATTTAACATTCCAAACCCAGCAGCTAATCTACAAGTGTCTTTTGAGTTTTTATATGTAATGTTAATAAAATAGTGATGTATCTGAAGCAGTAAGCTCAGTTTAGGGACTGTGTCACTCTTTGCACTCCCCTGTCTTAAAAGATTTCTAGGCCAAAAGGCATTTCTAGGCCTCCTATTGCAAATATGCTACAATATCATATGATAACTTCCTTTAAGGGAACTCATTAAACTCTCCAGCCGTCTGGTTCCTATCACCTCCTCTGTGAACAATTCTGACTTGTTCACTCTAGAATGACCTTCTTTACATCTTAACTGTTTCATTATGCAGAAAGAATCAGTGGAATTTCCCTTTAAGTGTCTGCTTTAGGTTCTTCTTACTGTCTCTTTGCTTACTTTGTTATTCAACAGAAAGGGCTCGATTGTATTCAGTGCAGTTTAACAAAAGGTCTTGTTTTGTCTGAGGCTGTATCAGTTTATCAGGTTAAAAGGCTTTTAGGGTAGTTGTGGGGCCGTAGCTTCTCCATTGTAATTTAGATCACAGTTTAGCAAACCTGGGGAGGTGAGGAATGGGGGTAGGGTGGGCAGATGGGGTAACTAGACCATAAAAAGAGCAAGTGAAGGTTGATGAGCTTCAAGTAAATGCCTCATTAGTAACCACAGCAATAAGGAGTTCAGGACTGATTTGTTTCAGCGCTCATGGGTCCAGCTTTGGTCCCCGACACTACAGGACAGATGGCTCCCTCATGGAGAAATAGTAGAATTCTGTGTTTTCTGGAAAAATGAGTTCCTTACTGCACGCAGTACCCTGCGTCCCCCACCTTCTTTCTCCTGGGTCTCCACTTGGTCTTCTTTCAACTTTGTAGCGGCCTCAAGTGAAATAAACTCTGTAATGGAACCCCAGGCGTGGCTAAATATTTGTGAATACTTCCACATTTCTCTGACCTGGCTGGGAGAAAGGTCTGGAGAATCTGATTTTGATTACCTCCAGGAACATTCTGTGGAAGTGATTTGTCTGTGGATTACTGAGCCCTCATTCCTCCGCCTGTGGGGGGCGTTGTGTGTTCTGTAGGTGTGAACGTCTTCTTGAGGAAAATTGCCGTGGCTGCAGCGTCCAAGCCCTCAGTGGAGATCACACAGCAGGGAGAGACGCTCTCCATCCAGACCTCCACCAGCGTACGCACCACCCATGTGTCTTTCACCGTAGGTCAATCGTTCAACGAGACCACCGTGGATGGACGACCGTGCACGGTAACATCACTCCTCGTTATGTACACTCCCAAGCAAAGACAATCGGCCAAGCCCAAAGTGCATTGGTTTTTAAATCTCAGATTTAAATCCCATAGAGTATATTTTTTATATTAAACACAAACTAACTCTGCAGTGTTTTTTAATTGGTTAAAGTCTCTTAGACTCTGAAACTTTCTGTAAAAGACTGTGTGCAAGTTTACTCTCAGGACTTCCCATACCGAGTCACTCTCTGTTTGTTTCATGGTTAAGACCATTCAAAGCTTAATGTTTTGCCAATTTTGTGCAACTTATTGCCAATCAAATGTGTGGACACATATACTCAAAGAAAGTTTTGCCTTATTTTTGCTCCATGTTTTTAAATAATAAATACTATGTAGTAATAAAAATAATGAAAACTGTGTAATAATACACATGGAATTATACAGAGATCAAAAATGTGTTGAACAAATCAAAATATCTTACATTATATGCAGTTTTATAAAGATTGGTCATTCTTTGTTTGTACAGTCATATAGTTTTCTGCAGAATTTTGAACACCCCCGGTCATATTACACCTTTTGTTGATTTAAAAAAATATTGACACATACTCTACAGGGATCTAAATTTTTTTTTTCTTCATTTTTTCTTAAAATAACAGAACATATTAAATGTGTCCTCATACATAATTTTTTTAAATGTAAAATGTTCTCCTAATATGTTAAATTATCCTTTTTTCCTTGGAATTTAAATGTAATGTAATTTAAAAAATTATTTTGTATATAGGCATCACTATTTGCATTTGTCATAGAAACAAAATGCATTTGCATTTCTGCAGAGGATTTAAATCAAAATCAGAATTGAGAATGTGAAAAACATGCATAACCAATTAACAACCTATTGACTGATGTGTGTATATATGACTAATACAATAGATTCTGCATGATAAAACATTAGCAATTGGAAAAGATTCAAAGCAAAACTTACTTTGTAAAAATAAACATGAACCTTTTATTTTTTTTAATACATTATGACAGTGATATGTTTATTAACAATAACAACTGATTCTTATTTTGATTCTTATGTATTTTTATTTTGTACTGTGATTTCTGCCTCAAACATGGTATACGGGAGGCTCTCTGAGGTAGCTGAGCATTTTCATTCATCATTTATTAATACTATTAATACCCCACCAGCTGGTGCATGCTGATGTAATAAAAACTTTATTAGTTTAACTAGATTTTAAAATAGTAGTTATAAGCGGATCATTGTAAGAAACAGTTAATAACAGAACCTGTGAAGGGTTTTGCTGTTAAATGTATTTGAAAGCCAGTATTTTCATTAAAGGAATAATTTGGGGGAAAAATCTTGAAAAATCCTGAACTGCACTACAGCCTGCTTCTCGATTGAGACTACATTTTTCACTGAAGAGGAATCTGTCATATGTTCTGCAACAAAGCTTTAATTAACTCTGCTGTTTTCTTTTTTCTTGTCTTTTCCCTCAGAGTTTTCCGAAATGGGAGACAGAAAGAAAAATCACCTGTGAGCAGACGCTGCAGAAGGGGGAGGGGCCTAAGACATCCTGGACTCGCGAGCTGACCAGTGATGGAGAGCTCATTCTGGTAATCTTTTACAATCTATTACAAGAGTGTAATTTACTTTATATGTCACACAAATGTCATGTTTTATGTAAGTAGTGACGTTACTAAGATCTTATGGACACAGAAAGCAAATAGCAGGACCCCCTATTTAGAAACCTTCAACCAATGCACATTGTTTGTTCTGTGATAAACAAAAATATACTGACAGTATATCAGCCAGTAGCTTTTTTCTGACAATGTAGGAAAATATGAATTGAATCCAAACTAATGACAGCTGATTTATTAAGAAGGTTAGAGTTTATAATTGTAGGTTAATTGTAGTAACTGTGTTTCAGAAAGTAATAGTGAGGGCTGTAATGTGCGTGTTTATGAGGAGGTCCTGTGGTTCCCCCAACATTTGCTTGCTGAACTACTTCATTCAGAAATGAACTGATTGTAATGATGGGCTGACGCCACAAGCCTGTTTTTTTTTTCTCACCTATCTTTCAGACCATGAGTGCCGGAGATGTTGTGTGCACCCGTGTGTATGAGCGAGAGTGAGGGGTCAGTCACACTTTGGGTGGTCAGGTGGCTCCTCTGGATATCCCCCCAGCCTTCATTTATTTAGTTATTCCCTATTACGGTGGTCCATTGTCACAGTGTCATTGCATCAGTGTGACAGCACATATCTGACATTTATGTGTGTGTGTGTGTGTGTGTGTGTGTGTGCGTGTGTGTGCGTGCGAGTGTGTGTGTGTGTGTGTGTGTGTCACTGCTTCATGCTTGGAATTCAAACCCAAAACTGTATTTATTGTAAAGTGTGGGACATGCAGATCTGCATGTGTTTATATAATCCATGACCAATAAAACATGTTAATATTCCTACATACATGTGGAGTGAAGTTTGTTCTGCTTGTAAAACTGCTGGCAGCACTGACAGTGACAGTGCCATGATTGATTGCACTGAACTTACTAAATAACATGCAGATGTTTCTGCTTACATAACAATAAAGAGCTTTTTCCTTCTCTTTTTTCTCTCTATGCTCTCTTTTTTTTACATCTGTAATCATCAGAGCTGAACTGACTCTCACACTCCTAACAGTAAACCATTTTAAATGGGGACGCCACAATGTTTCTAATTTTCTGTATAATTAAATCATTAAGACGTAAACAAAGCCATCCGGAGTGACTTGTTGTGAAAGGCACTGTGTTCGAATTGGTCTGTCTGCTGTTACTCTGAATACAGTAAACCAGTAAAAACTGACTAATGTGGCCACTTAAAGGGTAACACCACCGATTTCTCTAAATTTCTGCATAATTAAATGACTCAGTTGTAAACAAAGTCATTGAGAGTGGTTTGATGTGAAACTCTTTGGTCTAGAGAAGAAGAATTGTTGTCTGATGTCTGAGGCGTTGTCTGTATAGTACTCTGTGATGGTCTTTAGGCCTAAAATAGAGTTTTTTAAAGCGCTTTAATGGTCGGGAGAGATATGTGCAGGGCTTCTCCAAAGTAAAATGTACTTATTTGAATGAACTCTACTTTACGTGATAAACATTACATATCATCTCTGTCCAATGAAAAACAAGTATCGCCAAAATTGCTACTTCACAGGAGAGACCAAAAACATACTTCACTTTCAATGTAAGTCAATGGAACCAGAATTATTTCCATGCTATTTTGGAGCACCTCTATTGGTCCATTCATCATGAAATTTTCTCACAATGTAAACGACCATTGCTGTGTTTAAATAATGTAGAAATCTCAAAATGGACAAAAATGGAGATACATGTTTTTCTTTGGACAGCGACGATATATTGAATATTGCATCATCCTGGTTTAGCTGGGGATGCACAGGAGTGAGAACAGAGCAGCACAGGAGGCACCTCGGCAGCAGTAAACCAGTAAACAAATTATTTGGACTAATAACTTGGACTGAGGGCTGGGCTGGGGGGCTGTTTGGTGGGGTAGTGTTGGTGCCTGTCGTCAGGGACAGTTGTGCGACTGTTGAGGACCTGCCTGCTGTCCCAGGTGTTTAGTATAGCCGGGCTTTAGTACAGCCACTGCTGCTGTGTTCAATAAAAGAGCTTCTGTCTAAAGCTCTGTGTTTCCTGTGTGTCTTCGTACTGGGTTCACTGCTCAGATTGGAAATCAAATCCTGTGACGCTGGTTTCTATCAGTGTCCATACGTTTCATATCTAACTGATATGAATGAGTTCTCCTTTAGTCCTTACACTCACGTCCATGAATACAGCGAGAACATGCAGACTCTAACACGACTACATGAAATGCAGTTGCAGTTCCTGCTTTCTTTTCATTCTTTCATTCCCCGAGCATTCTCCAGTTTGGACTGCACATAATAAATCCATATTTCTTGAACACACCCTGCTTTTTCCTAAAGACTCTTGGCAGTGGGGTCCAGGGAAACTGTGGGAGTGGTCGGTGGGAAAGAGTGAGCGAATAAAAGAAAGAAAAATAATTTCATCATTTTGAGCATTTATATTCCCTCTGCTCATCAGCCCATCTGTACCTACTTACTGCGCTATGAGGTCAAAGAGAACGCCTTTCTGTCCTTCTCTCATCTCTCTCTTTCTCCCCTTACTCCCTCTCTCCCTCCCTCTCCCCTCTTCCTCTTTCTCCTCTCTTCCTTTCTATCTCAGTCTTTATTTTCTCTCTCCTTTCTTTCTTGTTTTCCTCTTTCTCCACATTTCCCTGTCTCCTGTTATTTCTGTCTTCCTCTCTCACATGCTTTTTTGTTTTCTCTCAGGCTTTCTCTTTTTATTCCCCCTTTCTGCCTTTTCTCTCCTCCATCTGCTGCTCTTCTTCTTTTTCTTTTCCCTCTGTCTCTTTCTCTCTCTCCCCATTCTCTTTTTCCTCTCTCTCCCTGTCTTTTATTTTCATTCTTTCTTGATCTTTTTCTGTCTCCCATTTTTCTCTCCTTTTCCTTTCCTTATTCTCTCACTCATTTTCTCCATTTCTCTCTCTGCCTCTTTCTTTCTCTGTTTATTCTTCCCCTCATTCCCTCTTTATCTCTCTCTCTCTCTCTCTCTCTCTCTCTCTCTCTCTCTCTCTCTCTCTCTCTGTGTTTGTGTTGGAGGGCTCTGAGTTGAACTCCTCATTCTGCCACATTAACAGTAACACTGCTTTCTCTCATTCGGGCAGATGATTAATGATTGTCTGCCACACAGTGAAGGAATAATAAGATTCAGAGCCAGTCTGGGTTCACCACTTTCATCTTCCCATCTTTCACTTTCCCTCCTTCATTCTTTCATAGGCACAGACACACATTTGTTATTATACAATGTCGGAACATGAGATCATATATACATTAATATTGTTGCTGATGGAACGAACCATCTAGAGTGATGATTGGACTGACAGCGATAGTTAACCTTTAGCTACAAGTAGCTGCGTGTAGTAATTCTATCAGTAATATTACTGAAGTATATGTAACTACTTGTATGTAACAATGATATGTTGTTTGTGTTTGTCTCTAATATTTGAACATGCTGGCTGTCCTTCATGTTTGCTTTTCACTTCAAATCCACAAGATTTAAATTAGTTAACATTAAAAGTTCAAAACATTTTGCCTTCTTCTGTAAAGTTGCCTTGTTTTTCTCTGAATAACAATCATATGTATTATATACACCCATCAGCCACTTTTTTCAGTTCATCTCCTCGTTTATAGCCTCATTATCTCTTTTATCAGCTCCACCTTATCCTATAGGAGCACTGTGTAGTTCTACATTTTCAGACTGTAGTCCATTAGTTTCTCTGTATATTTTGTTATCTTTGTTCTTCAAAGGCCAGGACCCCCACAGTACCACCACATAGCAGGTATTATGTGGGTGGTGGATAATTCTCAAGGTGTTCTAGTGAGTGTTGTGCTGGTGTGAGTGGATCAGACTCAGCAGTGCTTTATGTAATAGGATAAATTGTTTTCTTTTAAACAAATTGTACATTCAGCTTTTGTAATCAGCACATCACACAGTGATGGGTACTTTGAAGGTCCTTGGCGCTTTGACCTGTCCTAAAAGTGTACGGACATACATCCACACAAACACACACACACACACTATCCTTTCTCTGAGCTCTTCTGTATTTTCTCAGTCTGCAGCTGTGATGGTTTTTCCAGGTTGCGAGAGAGTAGAAAAGCCCGCTGAGGTTTGATTCAAGGTTAAGATTCCAGCCCTGTGCATGTGTGTGTGTGCATGTGTGTGTGTGTGTGCGTGTGTGTGTGTGTGTGCGCATGTGTGTGTGTGACAGCGCACACAAAAATATCTCAGGGGTCCTCTTCAGACTTTTACAATCTTGAAGTCAAACAAGCCCTGTGAGTGTGCACGTAGTCCCTCATCAGGTTCACTCGCTCTGTTAAATAGTCTGGGGGAGACAATAAACTCACTGTTTTTCTCTGGCCGCTGTTGGAGCCCCTCAGTGAGGACTCATTCACCACCACAAACCATAAACAACAGAGCATTTTACAGAATCAGATCTAGCTCTGTGTTATATACTTAAATACCAGCCAGGCGAAAGACATGCAGTCTTAAAAACAAAGGCTCTAATGGATCTCGTCTGGAGGCTGTAGGGGGCCGGGAAGAACCTTTAATTGGTCTGTTCACACTTCACCCTGATGTTGTTTTTTTATCTAGTTGTGTTTGGATGAACTCAAAGGAAAATCTTATTGCTCAGATGTTGCTCTTTGATGGCTCAGGAGATTGAATTCCTTCAGAGAAATAACAGAGTATATATTAGTAGTTATTTACAGCATTAAAGCTGCTCTCAGTCTTGGATGTTGCAAAGGTAAGTTATAAGTAAACATACGTGTTAATATTCGTAATAAATCTCAACATGTGAGACTCGAGGAGATGTGAGATTACTGGGCTTTTTCTGAGGAGATGTGTGTCTAGGAGAAACTGCAGAGGTGTTAAGGAGATCATGTTCATAATGTTATTTGCCTTTAGGAGCATTTTGCAAAAGTTTCATTCAACCCAACTGATGAGCACTTTGTTGAGTCACTACATGGTGGTGAGTTTCTAGTTTAAAGTGGTCTGTTATTGAGCTGGACTACAGTATTGATACTGGCAAACCATGACTACAGGAGCTTCAGCCAGGAATGTCCAACCTTGGTCAGGAAAAATAAGGAAAACTCTGTGATAATGTAAATCACTGCTAAGGGACTTCTAATAGCAAGTCTATATATAAAAGAAACAGTATGCAAAACATTTCCTGTTCTGTATTAAACATGGATAATTGGCAATTGTAAAAGACATTTCCTGTTTTATTCGAGACTTGAGACGAGGGCTGGGTATCGAAAGGTGTTGATATCTATATCAACTGGTACTACGCTCCAAATTTGGGACATGACATAAAAAGATGTAATAAAAATATAGCCAATACTAAAACTGTTTCCCCTTGTTTCCAGGGAGGCTAACACACTCCCCAGTACTATATGGAAACTGAGCTGCATATCAGCCTGATTTAATTGATCTGTTTCTGTGACATCATAGGTACCTACTAATTTACATACACCCACTTTTTAAGCCTACAGCAGCTTTGCAGCATCCATTCATATTCTAAGAAATGTTTCAACTTTCAGAAGTGTCAATTCAGGACAGCCAATCAGAACGCAGCCCATTTATCTTAGATCTGTCCTAAAGCCACAAAAACAAAAACAGTTTCACTGTGAGGGATTACGAGAGGTTGGAAAGTGGTCATGTATAATGAATCGTGGCGATGTTTAATACATAAAACTGCAGAAATGTTAACCTCAGAGAGAGAAAAGCAATAATGCAGGATATTTGCTCTTTAAAAAGGTCAATGTCATTTATAAAAATTAGTCTTTAAAGCACCCACTGAAAGGGTGTTTCCCGTTTATGGGACTGACGTGTTTTTTAGGGCTGCACTCTGAAGAACACTTTTCAGCACCTCTGAGTGTAGAATTGAATACGATCCATTTCTCGGGTTCTTAGATGTTTCTGAGTCAGAAAACATGCTGGAATGCCCGGCGTAAGACTGACCGAGCTCATATGGTTTGAAATGCCCGGAATATCCAGCAGTTGTCTTGTTAACAAGGGTCATGTTACGGCAACACTGGTGAGGGGTCACTGACTTTTCGCTGTGAGTGTAGCTGACTTCGCGTGAAGGCACCGCGGTGGTTCGTCTGAAATGGGGCCCAGCTCTCCTCACTAATCTAAACCATACAGACTGGAAGTAGGGGGACGAAACCCACAAACCCACACCGACCACTGGAGCTCCTTCCATCCCTGCCTGTTGCCACGGCAACTCACCGGCACCAGGCTTGATGTCAGCTCATTCCTGAGGTGGTGATATCATGGGGCTGCGCGCTGCTTGATTGGCTGTGGAATGCTGTGGTTTTGTTGGTGCCGGAGTTGCGGGGTTGAGGGGGCAGTTTTGGGGGGAGTAGGGGGCTGGGTTAGTAGAGGGGTGTTGGCGATGGTGCTGCACCCTGGAGAGGCCACAAAAGAAAACATTCTCATATAAACGGCAAATATTTAAGTCATGTCCTGCGTCAAGCGAGTGACTAACATGAGGATGTTATTCTTGCAGGAATGATGTGTTGAAAGTCCAAAACCACTGGGCTGTGTAAGTGTGTGTGTGTGTGTGTGTGTGTGTGTGTGTGTGTGCATCATATGACTGAAAAGCCAAGCCATCATTCACCCATGTGACCCCACATGACTGCAGGGTCGTATGGCTTCAGTAACGAGAGAAAATACGGAAAGATGGAAAGCGGGTGGACGAGGAAAAGGAAACACAGGGTTTAAATGGTGAGAGAAAAGGCACTGCAAGCTACTTGTGGGAGAATCAGTAAAGGAGAATTTAGAGATACTGTGATGTCCAAGAAACACTGTTGGTATTCGGTATTTCAGAGAATGGCCACATTGTTCTTAGTTCTGCTAGAGCGCTCCAGGGACGTATAACTGGATAAAACCTAAATAAGACGTGTAACTGAATAATACCGAAACCTTATTTTGGACTGCGTTCAAGTAAAAACCAGAGAAACTGTGATTTCACTGTTGATTTTATTGAGAACTGTAAGCTGGGTTGCCAAAGGCCAATACTGCCTGTGAATAAACTACAAGTAAAATACAGACACTTACTGTGTGTTCACTCAGTGTTCTTGATCATGATCAGTCACTGAACAGAGACTTCACATGTAAGAATTGTCTAGGGCAGAGGTCACTAATAGGTAGACCGTGGTTCGGGTCTGGGTCCGGAACCAGACATTGTCCAATGAGGACCCAAACCCACAGACTATTGAGAATGTTTGAATTTTGTGTTTATTTTAAGTGGTGAAACTTTTCTTGTCTTTATGGTATACGGGCCATAGAGACCAATCGCATACTATGTAAAACCACCAAAGGCGCTCCTCAGCCAATCAGATCTGTGCAGATTCGGGAGTGCGGCACGCACACAGGCAAGGTACGAAACAAGGATCAGTAGTCTGAGAATAAAGTGAGTCGGAGAAAGCTTCATTCAGATGGTGTGCCCTAAAAAGGTTTATTTACTTTTTCTGTAAATAAGCACTTTATGCACTTTTTAAAAAGCAATCTGTTTTTTTAATGTAGCCCTTGTTTTTACTTGAAGTAAGAAAAAAAGCATTTATTTGAAGTTTTATAAATAATTAATTCAGTTCAGCATTTAAAACTGTAAACATTGTTAAAATATTTGTATTTGTAATATACGGTATTTGTAACTGGTTTGTGTTTCAGTTGCTGATGGTATAAAATGCTGATACTAGGCTACTTCAGTATGCAGGATATGGAACTGAATCATAACACAAGTAAGAAATTTTGACTGTCCGAACCTTGGCCTGAGGAAATTTCCTCTAACCAGACTTTACTGATGTGTATATAGATAACCAGACCTTACTGATGTGTATATAAATAACCAGACTTTACTGATGTGTATATAAATAACCAGACTTTACTGATGTGTATATAGATAACCAGACCTTACTGATGTGTATATAGATAACCAGACTTTACTGATGTGTATATATATAACCAGACCTTACTGATGTGAATATAGATAACCAGACCTTACTGATGTGTATATATAACCAGACCTTACTGATGTGTATATAGATAACCAGACTTTACTGATGTGTATATAGATAACCAGACCTTACTGATGTGTATATAGATAACCAGACTTTACTGATGTGTATATAGATAACCAGACCTTACTGATGTGTATATATAACCAGACCTTACTGATGTGTATATAGATAACCAGACTTTACTGATGTGTATATAGATAACCAGACCTTACTGATGTGTATATAGATAACCAGACCTTACTGATGTGTATATAGATAACCAGACCTTACTGATGTGTATATAGATAACCAGACTTTACTGATGTGTATATAGATAACCAGACTTTACTGATGTGTATATAGATAACCAGACCTTACTGATGTGTATATAGATAACCAGACTTTACTGATGTGTATATAGATAACCAGACCTTACTGATGTGTATATAGATAACCAGACCTTACTGATGTGTATATATATAACCAGACCTTACTGATGTGTATATATATAACCAGACCTTACTGATGTGTATATAGATAACCAGACTTTACTGATGTGTATATAGATAACCAGACCTTACTGATGTGTATATAGATAACCAGACCTTACTGATGTGTATATAGATAACCAGACCTTACTGATGTGTATATAGATAACCAGACTTTACTGATGTGTATATATATAACCAGACCTTACTGATGTGTATATATATAACCAGACCTTACTGATGTGTATATAGATAACCAGACCTTACTGATGTGTATATAGATAACCAGACTTTACTGATGTGTATATAGATAACCAGACCTTACTGATGTGTATATACATAACCAGACTTTACTGATGTGTATATATATAACCAGACCTTACTGATGTGTATATACATAACCAGACCTTACTGGTGTGTATATAGATAACCAGACTTTACTGATGTGTATATATAACCAGACCTTACTGATGTGTATATAGATAACCAGACCTTACTGATGTGTATATATAACCAGACCTTACTGATGTGTATATAGATAACCAGACCTTACTGATGTGTATATATAACCAGACCTTACTGATGTGTATATACATAACCAGACTTTACTGATGTGTATATAGATAACCAGACTTTACTGATGTGTATATAGATAACCAGACCTTACTGATGTGTATATAGATAACCAGACCTTACTGATGTGTATATAGATAACCAGACTTTACTGATGTGTATATAGATAACCAGACCTTACTGATGTGTATATAGATAACCAGACCTTACTGATGTGTATATACATAACCAGACTTTACTGATGTGTATATAGATAAC
Organism: Megaleporinus macrocephalus; assembly: GCA_021613375.1. Lineage (NCBI taxonomy): Eukaryota > Metazoa > Chordata > Actinopteri > Characiformes > Anostomidae > Megaleporinus > Megaleporinus macrocephalus. The sequence continues at coordinate 27,287,804 of CM038703.1, forward strand.
CAGACTTTACTGATGTGTATATAGATAACCAGACCTTACTGATGTGTATATAGATAACCAGACTTTACTGATGTGTATATAGATAACCAGACTTTACTGATGTGTATATAGATAACCAGACCTTACTGATGTGTATATAGATAACCAGACCTTACTGATGTGTATATAGATAACCAGACCTTACTGATGTGTATATAGATAACCAGACTTTACTGATGTGTATATAGATAACCAGACCTTACTGATGTGTATATAGATAACCAGACTTTACTGATGTGTATATAGATAACCAGACCTTACTGATGTGTATATAGATAACCAGACTTTACTGATGTGTATATAGATAACCAGACCTTACTGATGTGTATATATATAACCAGACCTTACTGATGTGTATATAGATAACCAGACTTTACTGATGTGTATATAGATAACCAGACCTTACTGATGTGTATATAGATAACCAGACCTTACTGATGTGTATATAGATAACCAGACCTTACTGATGTATATATATATAACCAGACCTTACTGATGTGTATATAGATAATATGTATGTAGTGTATCTGTCATTTTCGAACACTCAGTATTTATCCAGCAGTATGCGAACATTACCCGGATGACCTCATTTTTAAGTATGCGACCGCGGCACCCTGTGCTATTCCATGATTCTGGAGCTGAGCTGAATGAGTGGAGTATGAGATGAAAGTGGAGGACAAAAAACTGCAGAAAGTTATACGTCGTCTGAGTGTCACTAGTAGCTACTGCTGGTGAACTGCCGCTACAAAAGTATTAAATTCCTCCCAATTCATCTTCTCTGAGCTACAGCTCGACACCGTCTCAGTACGGATTCAGGCAAAAACGCAGGTCAGTGTCTAAAATGATGTCTGTAAATGAGGCTTGTAATGAATGGCGGGACTTTTACTGTGGTGGTCTAACGTCTTGCGTCACAAAAGATGGTGATGGTGAACTCTACCACTCGAGTGGTACGTAACTGGATCCAATCTAGCATCTACTGACTTAGTAGGTGATATGGATGCAACTATTAGTATTTGTATGGTGACACAAAATGTTGAATTCATACTCCAAACACTAGGGGGCAACGTGTCATCATAAAATGCACAGTATCTCATCTATCCCCTTCAATTCTTACTAGTCTGGAAAAAACGTTGCGAGTTTAGCATCAAACTTAATTCCTTACCAAGAGCGTCTCCAGGGGTCAAAAGCAGCACCAATGTTAACTCTTGTTCTGCTTATGTTTATATCACTTCTTTTGTTTGCTACCAAACGTGGTTGTGTTTGCTTGCCAGGAGCTTTGGCTGTCGTTGTTACCTGTCCTTAAATGATCTAACCAGGAGCGAGACCATTAACATGATTGACGAGAGATTAGAATATGCTGTCGGAGCAATACTGCGTCTTCATCCTCACATGTTGAACTGATTCAACTTATCCTAAAGTAACTCACTCATACCTTTTGAGATACAAGCCGGGACTAGCTGGTTAGCATGCTAACTTCAGTAGATATCTCTGCAACATGATACATATACATCTTTGTCATACCATCACAGAGATGATTTGTTTACATTTGTTGATCATTTTATTTCATTTTGAAATACTATCTGAAATTTGAAAACTAAAATCTTACATATTTAAGGGCATAGGATCAGGTTTTCCACTGTAGGTAAGGTAGTAAATCACTGTATGTATAGTGACGTAGAGCAACATTTGTGGAATTACAGTAAATTACAAATAAATTAACAAAATACAACATTATCTGTACATCTGTGTATTATTAGATAAATTCAATTAAAGATCACTTCACAAACCAAACTAGATACTCCACAGTACATGTACTGTTGTAAGAAAACAGTATAAACAGTAAACAGACCACCTGCAGCATTAGCCTACTAAATTAAAATAAACTGTCAGATAGTCACTCCTAGCTAACACTTAAAGAATAAAGAGCACCTAGTCACCTGGCCAGAGAGTAATGTAACTTTACGTTTCAGAGTATTTTCTGACTAAAGTTAGTATAAACGTTAGATAACCCAAACTCTCCTAATCTGTTACTATAACAACACATTATACTAAAGCCGTTTTTATTGCAGTATATTTTGCTGTTCATTGCTCTCTTCACTGACCTCACGTTTAAAGCTGGCGTGAGCTACCTGGCGCTCCAGCGAGGCGAGATCTCCGGTCAGTGAATCTGCCGACAGCAGGATATTTCTGAACGGGCATCTCAACACAAGCCTTAACAAAGTTAAAGACCACCTAACAACCAGAGCCAGTTACTAAGTTAAAGACCACCTAACAACCAGAGCCAGTTACTAAGTTAAAGACCACCTAACAACCAGAGCCAGTTGCTAACAACAAACACAACATGTGAATAGCGAAGGCTGCCAAGAAGCGTTTTTAAAATAAAGGGTTTTTTAACAGTTCCCGCTTTTTCTGGTTACATTTTTGGGTGGGACAAATCTACCTGTTTCTGATATTGGCTGGGACACGTGCTTGCTGCCAGCCCTCTTCAATTTAAACAGAACCTTTCCGACAGTGTGAAGTCAGAGACAGAAAATGATTGAATCATATCAGTCTGCTCAGAGCTGCTGATCTCAGGCCTGGACGACTTGCCATAACTGACAGAACCAGGAATTCTGATATCTGCTCTCGAGCAGTAGAATGACCAGCCATCAGTTTGTGATCTAAAGCTGAAGAGCAGCATCCTGCTTTGATCGGGGATCGTAGTAATAAGACAGCGCCGCCTTGTGGACGTAGTGGACAGTGACGTTTTTCCTGGAAGGGTTGCCTCTAACTGGAACGCTAAAACTGCTTCTGCGAAACTAATCACTTTTTTTCTGTTCGTATACGTTTCTGACATGAGCTGAGGCTCAGCCGCCTCTTGTTCTTTTACTTTAAGATAGAATAAAAACTGAATTGTAGTTTTATTTGGCAGACTCCCAATACGCTCTGCAGAGGAACTATAGTCCGCTATTTTAGAGCGCTGTCTATGAACGGAAGCGAGGCGGCCTCTGTAGGGCACTAGGTAGGGAGCAGGGAGCCGTATGAGACTTGCCCGCGTTTCTCTGATGGTCAGAACGAGCGCGCGTCATGACTTGGACGCACGTGGCTCTGTAGCCGCAGTCACATGACCATTATTTCCTGAAGTCTTCTTCTTCTTCGTTGTTACGTTGCGATAAAAGAAATCGATGTTGTCGTCCGCAAATCCGATAACGCGGCCTGTCGAGTTAATAACGGAGAAGCGTGTCACCCAAACAAACAACAGGACTCCTAAAACCGCCTGTCAGAGCTTCTGAGCTCCTGAAGAAGAAGAAAAAGGAGGAGGAGGAGAAGAAGAAGAAGACGCTGGTTCTGAACGCGGCGCAGCTCGAAAACAAACCGAAACGTCGAGCTGAGGAAAGCGGTGCAGCGGCTGGATAATAAACTGCGTCTTTGTGCGGGTTCGGTAGTTTAGTTATCCGTAATTAAAACAGTTTTCTTATTAGGTTTATTATCGCGACATCACAGCCTCCACAGCTCCTCCACACTAACAATGTCTAAGTACACGAGTTTCCCGGAGCCGAAAGACGACCACAATCCCTTCCAGGTGATGTTTCAGGTGTTATTTTAGCTACTTTAGTGAGCCTTTTTTTCTTAAGTGTAGCTTCTTTGTATTAAGTTTTTTTCTTCTGTTATCGTGTCCACAGGATCCTTCAGTGACACAACACAGCAGCAACACAGACTACCCCACTCTGGACCTGTACAACCCCTTCGACACAAGAGCGCCTGGGGTGAGACACACACACACAGACAGACAGGGACAGAGAGAGACTCTTTCTCTCTGCCTCACCTCTCAGCCAGGCCCAGCTGTGAGGAGGAAGCTGCAAGAGATGTCATGAGACAGCTGCCCCTCCCCTAAAGTCTTGTGTGTCGACCCGAGGGTGCTGCAACTCTATCCACGTTTCCTTGTTTTCAATTCCTTCTCGAATATTCCTGTGTTCTGTGAGAGTACAGGATGCTGGAGATAGGCATCACCTTCATGTAAATGAAAATCACTTGAAAATCACTGTTCTTGTTTATTGACTCTGATTGATTATTTCTGTAAGTGAAGATGTAACTGCTAGACAGACAGGTATGAAAGCAGTTGAGTGATGATCTACAGTTACAAGGTGGCCAAGCACAGCAGAGACAAGCAGGAAATGCTTGACACTTCACGCCTGAGGCTAACTCTGTGTTATGAGTAAGGACAGAGTGCTGCACCGGCCCAGCAGGCTGTACATAATGCTAACATTAACATCGCTTGAGATTGTTACGCTAGTGTATGTACTTAAAAAAAACCCCTCCCCTCTTCAGATTAATTATGTTAATACTGGGTTTATGTTATTTATTACTTGTGGAACTAGTAACCTCTCTACTCATTAGTTCTAGTTTACTCCGTTCCTAATGATCTCACTGGCAGATACTTGCATGCTTCAAGCATTATTTCTTAAAAACCTGGAATGTTGTCTGACATGTATAGTGGATAAATAGTAAACAGTTAAATAATCATGTTCTGGCAGCAACCTCAACCTCATGTTCCGATGTCGTTAGCTGGTGTTGCTTCTTTGAGATGTTTACCATGTTTGTGGCTTTGACTTTGCAAAGTACACGTCCTGTTGTTTAAAATACTCAGAACAATAGTAGGTAAACGTTAAGCGCTGAAGCATTCTAGGATCTCTAAGGTCGACCGTAATGGGGGCACATTTCCTGTTTAAGACCAAGAAACCCTCAACCACACTCAGCCGCACTACTGATCTAACTCACTCCACATTGTGCGTTCAGTTACAGACATAGTAGTGTCTGGTCACGAGGATAATCGTTTCAGAACTACCATATTTGGACAGGTAAACTCATTGGTGAGGTGTAAAAAGATGCAGTGTCCCCTTTAGCGGGATTCGGAGGCTTGTCGTCCCCCCGGAGAAAATGCTTTCTATGTAAAATATCATCAATGTCCAAAACAAAACAAGTATCTCCAGAGTCAGTGGAACCTGGAAGTTTTCCAAGCTATTCTAGAGCATTTTCGTCAGTCCATCAACCATGATATTTTCACACCAGCAACACAAATAGAGATTCATGTCTTTCTTTTGACAGTGATTATAGATTCTATATATATATATATATATATATATATATATATATATATATATATATATATAATTTATTTTTAGATTGAATCTAATATTCTTTACTCTTTACTGTGTTTTGTCTGTGCTATAGCCTCCTCCTCCTTATGAAGCCACATCCCCATCTGCAGGACCCCCGGCCCAGACTCCGCCTGTCAGAACGACACCCACCGAACCCCGAAATTATGGGTCCTACGGCACGCAGGTTCCTTTGCAGCCACTTCACAGATGTTTAGTAGAAACCCTAAAATTCCAAGCCAGTGCAACAGCTTAGCTGCATGTAGTGGACATTTTTAATGTCATTGCTTTTGGTGGGCTGTACAGAACAGTTCCTCTTTGGTGATGGAGTGATTTAGATGTTTACCTGTTCTGGCCGTTTTGCCTGTTTGTTTCTCACTACAGTTCAGTTACTGTTTTGTGGGTGGTAATAGAAAAGGGTGAAAGAACACAAGTCTATTATTAATTGGCTCGCTGTAACCTATTAACCTACTCCTCTCTTTCTGAAGCAGTCTGCGGTGAATGCCACCACAGCGGAGCTCCTGAGGAAGCAGGAGGAGCTGGAGAGGAAAGCAAGGGAGCTGGAGAGGAGGGAGAGAGAGCTGAACTCTCAAGCTCACAGCACTGGATCGTGTGAGTTGGGTGGTGGGTAGGTGGGCTATAGGAGAACAGAAAGAACTTGGTTAGACTACACCAGTGCTTATATAGTCCAGAGATAAAAGAAAGGGAAAAAAGGGAAAGAAACGCTCTTTGAAGATGTATGCAAGCTTTGTTTCACTTTTGTTATCTCTGCTGTTGTCCATTAGTTTCAGGATCAATCTTATCAAATGCTTGATAAACTCTCCTCTGAAATTAACTATAACATATATCCGGAGTGATGTAAACACCAATCACAGCTTAACTTGAGCGTGAGTATGTCGAGTATTTTACAGTTTATAATGCAGTGCAGCCAGTCAGATTCTAGAAAGAGGTTTTTAAAAAAATCCACCAAGCCTTTGTCATTAGGTGAAAGTTGCCATTTTAAGTGATGATTATTTACATGAATTGTGTAGATCTGAGTTTTAATTTTAGGAAGAGAAATCTGAGAAAACATTGCAAAGCAGCAGCCCACATTAATTATTCAGCCAACACAGATAAAATACTATTATTGGCTAATTAGAACTACTGAACATTACCGAAGTATGAAAGCCGCATGTCCTGAGCAGTGAGGTTGTGTTCATTTTCTCATATTCAGTTTTCTTTGGCTCATAGAAAAAACAGCAGTTACCAGCGTTCCTGGTCACCTGGAAAACACACATATGTTGAGTTTTGGATGCTGTTATGCTGGTTTACCAAACAAAATAAAGAACTGGGTTTTTTTTAAACCAGCGTTCTTTAAAAGCTTTCAAACAAAAAGGTTAACGTGTAAATTATCATTGTTGCCAATCAAGACAGTCTTCTATTCAGTTTCTATTCAGTTTTCATGTGAAATTGGTGCAGAGCACATGGATTTCTGCGAACTGTCATAACAGCTGAAATGAATGATAATCTACGAATCACATCAGTGTCGATCTTTGGGGTCCAAGCATGACACACATTACAGCCTCATTAGAACATAAACGTTTTTAAAAATAACTCAAATGATACTCTCACTGAATTTCATACAAATTACATGTTCAGAAACGAACATGAAGAATTGAAACAAATAAAATGTCTGGAAAACTAGATGTTGGGATGTGACTTGCGTTTGCGAAGTTGTCGAAGTCTAAATGCTAATTGTTATCAGAGTACACCATAATTTCCTGTTTCTAAGAATGATGAAGCCAAATACCACCACAGGACTTCACGTTTTCACTGCTTATGAGTTTTCATTATAAACTTAACTCTGTGTATGTTGTAGAAAGAAGGCAGATGATTGGAGAGTGGAGGATATCATTTATATAATAAGCTAGCTATGGATTAGGATGAACAATGGCTAAAAGAAAAAGACTGTTGTGGTCAGTCACTGCAAATAGGATTAATGGGATGATGTTTTTTTCCTTTAGCTCGTCAGAATAACTGGCCTCCTTTGCCCTCTTTCTGTCCGGTGGGACCCTGCTTCTATCAGGACATCAATGTGGAGATCAGCCAGCAATTCCAGCGCATTGTCACCATCATGTACTACTTCTGGATGTGTAAGATGTTCTTGTGTATTTATCAGAACGTCCAGCTGTGGCTCGACTTCCTTATCACGTTATACTCAACAAGATCTTCATGCAACAATGACAGAACATCATGCAATAACTCTGATGAACCACTAGAGGTCTAAAAACGCTGAATTACTTGTAATGCATGAAAATGTGTTGTATTTAAACCAGTGTGAGGCTAGTCATATATACCCCAGTTCATGATGCCTGTCTCCGTGTGTCGTCCGAACTGGTGTTTAAAGGCATTTTCTGTAGTTCTTGACTTTGTCTTGCTGTTGCACAGATCATACTACTTCTTAACTCCTGATCACTTTTTCTTTGGTCACTCTCTCTCTCTCACCCTAAAGTTACAGCAGGCACTCTGATCTTTAACTTAATATCCTGCCTGGCACTCTTCTGTGTGGATGTCGACAATGGAGTGGGCCTGGGCCTGGCCATCCTCTGGGTCTTGCTTTTTACCCCCTGCTCCTTTGTCTGTTGGTACAGGCCCGTGTACAAAGCCTTCAGGTATGTTCCACCTAGCAGATATTAGAAGCTTTGCGTCCGTTGCCTTCCTGCACAAATTCCTATCCATAAATTGAAAGTGAAAATGTTTAAGAACACTGCTTGAGGGGGAATAAGGGGTTATTGAGCTGTTTTGCCTCAGCATATCTTGATGCAGAACTCTCTCTCTGTTAACAGGAGTGACAGCTCTTTCAACTTCTTTGCATTCTTCTTCGTCTTCTTTGCCCAAGTGGTCGTCTACATCATTATGACCATTGGCATCCCTGGCTGGGGCTTCAGGTAAGCTGAGTGATGCGGCACACAACCCCATTAATTTTGATTTTGAATTCTGTTAGATTGTAATCTTTTTTAACTGTATTTATTCCTGTTTTTCTCACTTCTGCCTCTCTTGCTCTCCCTTTCTTGTTCTTAGTGGATGGATTGTGGGTCTTTCTGCACTGAAGAAGAGAGTTGCTGTAGGGGTGATCATGCTACTGAATGCTGTGCTTTTTACTGCCCAGTCCGCTATGGGAGTGGTTATGCTCAAGAAGGTAAACTGAAGTCTTGTTGTTTCTACAGATACATCAGTGTCTAGGTTTTTGCTTCAAACCAGTGTTGATTGATCTCAGCAGTTTTGGAGAAGTGTACACCAAACAAGTCAGATTTCTTTAAAATGCCTGAGGAAGGTGGTTCTCATAGTTTAGGTTACTAACTAATCTTCTATATCTGTAGCAGCATGGCCATGAGCCATGTTCAAGCTAGCAGATAAAATCCTGTCACACAGTGACAGTACCCTCTCGCGTGCCTTCCCAATATTGGCGAATAAAGAAACTTGGAGACCACAGAGAAAAGAGTTTCTAGATTTAATATTTAATATTAAAGCCTGGCTCCACATTTTAGTCTGGGTCCAAACGTCACATAAATCATGCTCCCATTATTGAACCTATAGCCTTTGACCAAACGGCTTTGGAATGCTAAATGTAGCAGAGTGACTTTCAGGCTGAATGCTAGGTGCATGATCTTACTGTATGTAAAGTAGCATATCTCGCGGTGCGTCAGCCTCATTTTCCTATTCACTGTGATTGTGGACACTGAGATTTGACACGTCCAGATGGATTGTAGACAAGCTATAATACGAGCATTGTTTTTCTTCATATGTAAAAGTCCTTTACAGGTGCTTGTTTACCCCTCATTATTGCTTTCATTGCTTTTGTTACTTTACTGTCTTTTATCGTTGCTGTCAAAAGATGTTTTTTAGTTAATCACAGTTCCTCATGTTTGCTTTACTTGCTTAGATTTGGTCAAAAAGAATGTTTTTTTGTCCATTCTAAAAATTAGTGTGATTTGTTATGAGTGGACCAGTAAAAAGACATAAGAATAGGAATACATCTTGAGTATAAATGAGCTAATAAATACATTCTATAGCACAGTGTTCATATGAACCAGAAAATAAAAATATTCTGAAAAGGCACTACATAGTGTTGCTTTTGGGACAAGACGAGTATTTCCTGTGTGATTTGTGCATAATTTGTGAACAGCAGCTTCTCTTCACACTATGAGCCCTGTTCGCTATGAATGATCTGATAGAACTTTGTTCTGAAAAGTAACCATGTTGGAAATGGGATGTTTTGATCCAACAGGGACAATATACACTAAAGAGTTTCCGCTTCTCTGTAATTGTAGCTTTGTGGATTCTTAGTGCAGTGGCGGTTCTTGGGGGTAACATTAGCTTTCCATGTTGCTGTTGCATTTGTTAATTAGTTTGCTGCTCGTTGATTTATCAATGGTTCTCCGGCCCACGCTGTTCCATTACAGCCAACGAGAGGGCTACAATCCCGGATTCTCTCAGAACACCATACAGCACTCAAGTGGCTGCGCTCCAGCCTGCCCTATTGAGGATGGGCGTGAAGCCTCAAACCATGTTTTTATTTTTGTTTATGCTTTATTGTTTGTTTTATTTTCCCCCAGGTCCATTCTCTGTACAGACAGACTGGAGCGAGCTTCCAGAAGGCGCAGGCAGAGTTTGCCACCGAGGTGTTTGCCAATCAGGCAGTGCGCCAGGCAGCTGCAAGCGCCACAGCTTCGGCAGCACAGGGGGCTTTCACCGGCACCCGATAGAGTGGAGGAAGAGGGTACGGGGTGGGAGGGGTTGTGGGGAAGATGAGAATAAAGCTGGAGGGCTTAAAATGAACACGTACAGCCAACAGAGAGCATGTATATCTACAGTCCAGCTCTGTGCCAGACATCTATATACTTAGACTAAGCCCTTTCTTACCTGTAGGTAAAGTACAGGTACAGTTGATCAGGGTTACATGTAATAACAGCATAATGACCCTTTATTAGCTTTTACAGCTGTGCTCGACGGTCATCTCTAACACAGTTTGGTGCAGATGGGGAATTTAGGAATTCTCAGCTGACATCACTACTGATGACATGAGTAGCGGAAAGTAACCAAGCACCTCTATGTTGCCTTAATGACAGGACAGTAATTGGCCACGCTGTTCTTGGACGAGGACTTCAAACGAGAAAAAAAGATTCAACCAAGTGTTAATTTGTGGCCATAAAGCTGTTATCTAGTGTATGTATTGTGGTGAAGGCTCTTTCAGTGATTTGAGGAATGGCTGTCTGAAAGCTTAAGAGAAGAATGAGATAATGACGTAATGCTAAAGGATCATCATTGAGTTTAGCAGTTACGCCATCATATTGGACGGCACTACCAAGATCCAGATCACGAGCTGTGAAATAGCAATGAGTTTATACCGTAGCTGCGCAGCGCACGCGAACAAGTGACTACTTGCAACATAAATAGATCTGCAGTATGTAGAGTAGCTTAAAGCCATGGAACTGCAGGTACACAGTAAACAGTACATAAGAGAGTGCAAATATGTAAATGTATATAAAACCGCATCAGAGCAGCATTCTGTAAGACGGAACTAACTTAACATAATCTCTCTACTTCTCCTGAAAACATGACTTTTTGTTTTTTGTTCTGAATCCTACACAATGCAGCTTCTAAGTTTACTAGTGAAAGAGAAATGGTGGAACTGCGGACTGTGGGCGTAATGCTTTGCTCCTGGTGCTGACATTAAGGCTTTTATTTGCCAAATATTTTGTGATGCTGTGCCAGATGTTATGTGTCCTTTTGGGTGGTGTGTTTAGCTTTTGAAAATGATTTGTGTGTAAGATGCATGTGATTGTTAACATTTCTAAGCTCCAAAGAAGAAGCCTTATAAGTCATTTGCCAAGAGCACCAGCTCTTTACTTCCTGAATATATACCAGAGAGAAAAAAAATATTCTTTAACAGTAACCAATCAGTAAAACGCCTGAATGCTGTAGGTTGATTCGTTCCAATGTAGCATGTGTGGGACAGTTCCAGGCTGTTAGACCAGGAGCAAATCAAACTGCCATCAGTAGAGCATACATTATATGTATGTATGTGTAAGTGTTGGCTTCATAAACACTAACGTTTTCTGCCTTTCTTATTTAACAACCACAGAGAATGCCAATCTAAGATTTTTGCCTAATGCCAAATGTATATCTCCAAATGAGTGTTATTTTTGGGTGTTTTTGATATCAGTGCTGTAGGCAATGTTCTTGTCATGTTTGTCAATGCAGTTTAATTGTTTTAAATAAAATGTATTAATGTGCCTCTAAAAATGGAATTGTCTTGAATGTTGGTAAACAGTGGGCTGAGGGTAATCACCCCACCCCAGTATTAACTGTGTTTTATTTTTGTGTTCGAAAAAAAAACACAAAAAACAGATACATTATATGGCCGAAAGTATGTTCTCAATTATTGCATTCAGATGTTTCATCCACACCCATTACTAACAGGTGTACAAAATCAAGCACATAGCCAAGCAGTAAACACTTGCAGTAGAATGGGTCAGTCTGAAGAGCTGTCAGGAGAATGGCTTTGCCAGGAGAAAGCCAGTTTGTGTCATTCCTACCCTTTTACATCTGAGTACCATCACAGTGAAACAGACACATCTAGAGGATAGTAGGGATTTTGTGCACCTCAGTCTTAAACCATGCAAACCTACAGAAGGCCGAGGTGCACAAAACCCTACTATCCTCTGTTGCATCACTTTATACAGTTTCAGATGGTCTCTGGACACAATTTGATCTGATCAGCACAAGAAATGTGTGTATGAAGCTGCTCGATATGGGTTTCCGTAGTCAAGCAGCATCACACTAGACAAAGATCACGAAGTACAATGTAAAGTGTCGGCAGGAGCGGTGTAAAGTACGCCGCCACTGGAGTGATGAGTCACACTTCACTATCTAGCATTCAAGTGGATGAATCTGGGTTTGGAGGATGTCAGGAGAATGTTATCTATCTGAATGCAGAGTGAGAACAGTAAAGCTGTTTGGTCAGGGTTTGACTTAGTTCTAATGAGAAGTAAAGTTAATTCTACAGCATACAAGGACATTGTAGGCACCCATATGCTTCCAGCTTTGTGGCAGTGCTTTGGGGAAGGCTTTCCTGTTCCATCCTGACTGTAGTCCTGTACACAAAGTGAGCTCCACAAGGACGTTGTTTGAGGGGCTTGGTGTGGAGGAGCTTTAGTGGTCTTTACAGAGCCCTGACTCTAACCTCATTAAACATCTTTGAGATTGATACAGTGTATGTACATGATAAATACTGGGTATCGGTATTCGCTCATGTTATCTTTAATGATTTAATAGTACATGCAATTTTGTCACCTCAGACCAGTCAGAGCAGTTTCTGGGACATTATGCTAGTACTGGGCATAAACGGGCCTCAAGAGGTTTTTAGTGTCATCATGTAAAGAAAACCTTTAAATGTGTCTGTGTTTAAGAGTGCACTGTTGTCTATAAAGCGGCCAAAATGCAACATGTTTCTTGTTTTGCTTTGAGGTCGATCTAATTAATCTAGATTTATGTAAAAACAAATGGTCGCGATGCATTTTTACACGACGGTTATCTGATCCCGCACTAACTTAACAGCCTGTTCTTGTTTTTGGTTTTGACTCAGCTCTCTTCTGATTGATTGATTGACTCATTCAGATCACACTGAATCTGGGCCAGCACTGTGCAGCATCTTAACCTGATTTGCACCTTCCAGGTCTGAAGCTCGATCAGAAGGAACAGCATGTATAATCTAATTTTGTGAGATTTGAAATAGTGAGTATGTTTACATGCACTTAAGAACTGAGGAAAATCAGGTTTCATCAGCAAGCTGTCACTGCGTTTTGTAACGAGTCTGTTAGGTAGGTGCTCTCTTGGAGAGAGGATACTTGGTGGTTTGGGTACTTATCTTTTAAAGGAGAAACATGCAGGAAACATGTCATAAGGAGTTTCGGAGACAGTTTAATATGCATGAAGTTCCCAGATAACAGCAGTAGGAGAACCTAGGCTACAGATAACAGCAGTAGGAAAACGTAGGCTACAGATAACAGCAGTAGGAGAACCTAGGCTACAGATAACAGCAGTAGGAAAACGTAGGCTACAGATAACAGCAGTAGGAGAACCTAGGCTACAGACAACAGCAGTTGGAGAACCTAGGCTACAGATAACAGCAGTTGGAGAACCTAGGCTACAGGTAACAGCAGTTGGAGAACCTAAGCTACAACCTAAAACAGTCCACCATGTGCACATTCACTCCCATGTTACTGCTACTCTGTCTTTTACTTACTCTGGCTCCCCCACACACATGCCCACTGCATCAAGACTTAAAGCCACCGTTACAGTTTACATGCGCTTGGTACCAGATAATGGCCGAACTCCTGGTGTACATGACTCAGGCAGTAGTCGATATGCTGCTTTGTCAATAAACTCACAGAATAAGATAAACATAACGTGAACTTTAACCTGACAATGTGAAACACATCACTTGGAAGATAACAAACATTATATCCTTCATTTTGTCAGGCATGTAGTTTCAACTTCTCTCCAAAAGTTATTTGTTGCCATCTCACAGCTGCTGTGTTACATGCTTTATTTCTCCTACTGCATTAGTTGTGTATTTCTGGTACCGGAGTCTGTTTTCACACATGCACACATGACTGAGGAAACACGCTCAGATAGACTGGGTTACTAAACTCCAGCTCTTTTTATCAAATTTCCTAATAGCAGTTCTAGGTATTAATCTGATAAAAGACATTGCTATTTTCACAACCACTGAAATAAACAGAAAACTACAGAAATCTGATTATGATCATATTATAAGGTGCATGTAAACACACTCAATCTTTATCCTTTCCATTGAGCTCCAGAGTGATCGGAGATATTTTTTGAACTCCAAATGTTCACAAGTCCTATAGTGAGAGATAGTCACCAAAGTAACTGAGCGAGTGACTCATGCAGCAGCCCGTGAGAGAGTTAGAAGAATGGAGAAAAAGGCGAAGAGACACATATGCACACCACATGTACCACAGAGATAGAGGAGCTGTTTGTTGAACACAGCAAAATAATGATCCTCCTTATAGTTTCAATATAGCAGCTACTTCATAGTAACAACTCCTCCAGCCCTCACTGCACAACCTGCGTTTCTCCAACCCGTCTTCATCCTCAGTTCGTGTTTCATGTGCATGCATAAAAACACGAACAGGTCTGGTCCAGTGTAGCACATGTTTCATGTTGGTCTGGTGCTGGTTTAGCTGGACACCCCAGTATGGTCTTGCTGGTTGTTGAGCATTCCCGTATCAAAACGCAGCACATGCTGGTCTTGCTGGTGACTAGCCGTGCTGCTCTATGCAGTCTTTATTGTTTCTAGCTGGGATGTTTTGTGTTTGTGAAATCTGATAAGAGTTGAAGTTGTGCAGTGAGAGAGCAGACACACACACACACACCAGTGTGAGTGGGCGGAGCTAAACTACTGTATCCTGAATCTTGTGAAGGTGAACTTCTATATATGGATCTAAGGACTGTGTAGTGAAGGGTAAGTTTTAAAAACCAATGTTTACGTTTCTCCTTTATCTATTTCAATGGCGTAAAGGCAGTTCGGTCTGTCATGATGGGGGCCCTTAAATGGGAATTCCACGGATGTTTAGGAATTCCACTCTGTTCTAGAGAAGCTTGCCAAATCTGAATTGTTCACAGTGGTGATGATAGGAACCAGATGTCTGAGGAGTTTAGTGCCCCTGAGAGCTCACAGAAAGTTATTACGTGAAATGGTTAGACAGTCGTCGCCTGTATGACACATTGTTTTATGATAGACGTTTTGGCTTACATGTATTTTAATCCACTCAAGGCAGCGGGTCGCATGCAGGGCGCTGTAGAGCAGAACTTTTTTTAAGGTTCGTGTCTAATCAGCTTTACAAATAAACCCTCAGAAGGTACCTCAGTGAGTTCACTGGTGGTGTTGGATTGCCAGTCAAATATCTGCATTTGTGTTGCAGGCATGGTGACCCCTGGTTCCCATCACCACCTCTGTAAAAACATTTAAGACTTTAAGTTTTTCTACAAATCAAGGACTGAATTATTCAGAAATTCTGAAAAGATGGTGGAATCCCCCTTTTAAAAATACTACAGTGGGCTGAGTGACGTGTGTGGAGTTTAGGGAGCGCGGTTCTCTCTGACTGCAGGATTAACTGATTCTGACTTTGGTTCTCAGACGACGTGGACTGATGTGACCCCACGGACCGTCGACGCCCCCGAGCCGCGTCACACTTCTGTGTGTGTGTGTGTGTGTGTGTGTGTGTGTGTGAAGATGGCGGAGGCCGCTGAGAGTCCGAGACACACATTTTTCTGTCACTGCTGTAAAAGTGAAGTAGAGCCCAAACTGCCGGTGAGTTCTCTCTCTCTCTCTCTCTCTCTCTCTCACTCACACTCCTCTGTTCACCGAGTGCTGTTTGAGATGTTACCGAGAGTGAGTGTGTGTGTGTGTGTGTGTGTGTGTGTGTGTGTATTAATCAGTGAGAGCGACTGGGCGTTTACGTTTCTAACACCTTTAAACATGCTAACCGAGTCCGGACCTGGTGCTGACCAGTAAGCGGGTCAGTGATCAGAGCTCTTCGCGCTTCATTAAAGTTCAGAAATGTGTATCAGCCGTATCAGAGTGGCGAGGTGGTCTCTGTTTCTGGTCGGGAGCCATTGGTGGTCTAAGTTTGGGAGTGACATCGTGTCCATATTTAGCGCGGACAGCCCGCCGGCGCGCAGTGCGGCTGAGAGTAAGTTCACGAGGGCGAGCTGCGTGTCCTTCTTTACTCGGATGCGCTGAACTGACCGACGAGGCCGTCCTTCTTGAAAGCAGCTGTTTTGACACCACAGAGCGCGCGCAAGCTGTGCGAACCCCGCGCCACGCCCCCCTAAAGCACGCGCGTGCCTGAGTGTGTGGTAGAATTCAGATCTCAAAACAGTCCGACCCGCAGCTGAGTTATACTTCAACACTGGAGATGTTCCCAATGTGGGCCAATCAAAACAGTTCAGTATTCAGAGCAAAGGTCTTTACAAGGACTGTATAAGGATCTGTTTAAACTCAAGACATGAGATTATAATGAGCTAAACACATCATGTATCATCACTATCCAAAAAAACCCCACGTATCTCAAAAATGGCAACTTCACAGGAGATGACCTGAAGCTACTTTACTTTTAATGTACATCAGTGGAACCAGAATTTTCTCAATGTTATTCTGGAGCATTTCTTTTGGTCCATTAACTAGGAAATTTCCACACAACATAAACGGCAGCTGCTGCATTTAAGTAATGTACAAAAATAAAAATTGTCAAAAATGGAGAGCCAGGTTTTTCTTTGGACAGCGATGATAAACAAAATTATCATTATAAAGTGTTTTTCCTGGAAGGTGTTGGTCCCAAACTAGAAGCCTAAAGCTTTCACTTATGAAAATAATATCCACATTTTTATTCCAGTGTTTTTAAAGGAGTAATATGTAAAATGAAGTCAGAGTTTTAGTGTAACACATTCCAAAATGAACTGAAATGGTCAACATATGTAAAGCAAAAACAGTTTGAACAGTTAAAGATGTCTGTGCATCATGTTGCAGAGATATCTACTGAAGCTAGCATGCTAACCAGTAAACCCTAGTTACATACAGAGGTGATAGCGTAGCATCCAGTCCTCACGCCAGTGGATTAAGAAGAACTGAAACACAGAATCAAGACACAAAATGAGAGTTAACATTGGTGTTACTGACCACCAATAGAGATCCTGGCAAGTAAAGGGATGGAGTTTGATGCTAAAATCACAACAGTTCTTCAGACTAGCAAGTAACTGGAAGGAATAATAAAAAGCGAGGCAGAGGAACTGTGTGGAATGAGAATTGGACAGATTGGATCATCTTACATATTGCTCCTTTAAAAGATCTTTTTGAAGTGAAGGTTTAGATCTATTATGAGTTACATTTTTCATTCAAAACTTAATTTAAAGAATGCTGTCCTACGTTTTCAAAAATATTAAACCTGGGCTTATCTTCTAAAATCATTAAAAGGCTTTTTTCCAGTTTTTTTTCACCCACATACTTGAGATATCTTAGATATCTTAAACTTGGCCACCCTAACTGAACTATAATATTATAATATTACAGAAGCTAATATGTGGGTTATATTTGTGGCTTCCAAAACATGTTTACCTTCTCCTCATATCTCAGTGTACTGTCGAAAACACACAAACCTTGGCTTTTCAGTTATGTCAGGGGTTAATTTTTTTTATACAATTATTTCTTCTGTTAAAAGTGTTTCAAATGTGAATAAATGACAACCTGCTGGTCATCCATATAGGAATATCTGTGCCCCAGGTGTGAGTCTGGCTTCATCGAGGAGGTGGCTGAGGACTCCAGGTGAGATGGTTTCAATTGTGCCAATATTGTGTAACACCAGTTCTGTTTCCATGGCAGTCAGCCTTTATTTTGTCTGCCCACACAGAAACATTCTTACTAAATACATACATCTATTGTGGTTATGTCTTGTCTTTGACTTAAATTGAATAGCAGTTGTTTTTTAGCCTTCTACAGGCTGGAGGTGCTGCTAGTGATGGAGTAGCAGGCAGTGATGGCATGGCTTCACAGTTTGCTGAGGTAAATTTCTTTATGTTCTGTGACAAAGTTGCCTTTTCCACCTGTCATGTGTGAAGAACAAGGGCGGTTGTAGTTGCATTACTTGATGCTTAATCCTCGTGAACAGTGATGACTACCTAGAGCCAATTAGCATGATGCTGATGAGGTCATTCTAATTGATCCCACTTTTATTCCTACCCATTCTTACTATAATTCCTTGAAACTGCTCTCAGAAAATCCTAACTACAAGAAAATATATTCACTGATTCCACTTTTTGCCAGTTTTTAGATCCAACAAAGTTGTAACGCTGCACAAAATGTAAATAAAAGGTGACGATGCAGTGATGTACTATCATTTAAGCCCTATATGTAATAGCACAAAGACAACAAATCAAATGTTTTCTGCTTCCAACACATTGGGACAGATGTGTTGGAAGAAGGTGGTAGTGTTTCTGGATCCGGTTCATATATTGTTATGGTGTTACATGCTAGAGTTTTAACAGATGAATATTGTGGACATCCAGTACTGGTTTTGGGTCTTGCACGCAGAGATCTCTCTGTATTCTGTGAATCTTGTGGTATTTGCCTGTGCAATCTCTCACAGAGTGGTGAAGACTCTCTGGGATGTTGCCTTTTTTAGCATTACACAATGGTACCAGTCTTTTTGACGTTTGAAATGTTGTCTTTGTACTAGTTTTAATTAAATATAGGCTGTAAATAATTAGCATTCTGTTTTTATTTACATTTTGCACAGCATCCCAACTTTTTACAGAAACATTATTGTCGAAGCATGTTGTAATATATCTGGCGATAAGAAGCTGGATTTGTTATGCAGGAATGTTGTACCATGTGCAGTTGCTGCAAATTGAACAGCTGTGAATCGCCCTTTCCACCTCGTCCCAAACATACTACAACAGTATAAACGGTTGTGCTAAAGGAATTAACTTGTTCAGCAGTGATGTTCAGCTACGCCGTGCTGTTCAGACATTCTTCAATGTGTATCAAGGTTTCTAATGTGTTACACAAAAACACTACGCTGCCGCCACCGGCCTGTACTGTTAATCCAAAATAGGATGACTCCATGAACTCATGCTGCTTTAATTCTGATTCTCCTCAAAAAGAACCCAGATTTCTCCAACCACGCAAATATTTTCCAGTCCACAGTGGCTCAGTTTTGATGCTCCTGTGCTCACTGAATACGTCCTTTTCTTCACTGACATCTCCATCCGACGTAGTCTTCAGCTGCTGTAGTCAGTTTCAGAGAAGATCTGATGATTGCTGTGTTCCGAAACGAGATGCTGGACCCCAATGTTGAATTTGAATGTGGTTTCCTGATTGCGGTCATCTGTTTGCTTGAACCGTTCTTGGAGACATGTATTGACCACTCCAGTGTTGAGTCAGATGTATAACATGCAGGCAACATCATAGTTATTGGCATATATGGTAAAGACAGACAAAAAAGGTAATGAAAAATGTCTTTATGGCTGATTAGTTTAATCCCACACTGAAATATGACCTTTAATTGAAATAAATTTAGTCTAAATTACTTGACTTTCTGCTTCAGTAACTTATACATTTAAGATAGCGTTCATAAGTCAATAAGAGAATTATATAATAATTAATCATTCAAATATAAAAATAAAATAACCAGAGCTGTATTGAACCACACAATGAAGAGGGGTGTTAGAGAGGTAAAAGTCAGTAGCTCCCAAAAACTACTTTTAGATGCAATCTTTGTGTGAACCGAAAGAAAACTCCTTCCTTCATATATCCTTACACACAAGCACCTGGAGTTCACTACTGGAACTAGGTTCTGTGGTAAAAAAATAGCCTTGTGGTAAAAACAAGAATAGTTACAGAGAAAATAACCTCATCCTCCTAGTATGGCAATCTGTTTTTCCTCTAAGACCCTCAAGGCCTTGTTAAGATACATGGCATCATGAAGGACTAGGAGATTGTGGGGGAAAATCTGGCTGCCTCTGCCGAAGAGCCTCAGCTGGGCAGTGGCTGGATCTTTCAGTAGTATAATTATCCAAAACATACATCCAAATCCACACAAAAATTTTTCAGTGACCACAGAATCCAGCTTCTGACATGGCCACCCCGGTCCTCTGTCATTAAAGCTTCCTGAAAACCTGTGGAGTGGAGTTTAGAAGAGAGTCTTAATAAAAGGGAAACAAGATCCTGGAGGACAAAGAGACATTGAGGATGGGCATCAAATCCTTTGCTCTGTTATTCAATGTCATAAAGCTTTTTAGTAGAAGACTTACTGCTGTTATGTTGGGAAAGCGAGGTAGTAATAAACACAGGGCTGCCAATAATTGTTACAATTTTAATGAGTTTCTGTCTTCTGAGCCTACATTTACTTTAATTGAGATTTTCCTCTCATATTTTTTAATATAAAATTGAGCATATTAACCACAAAGGCATTTATTTACCAATAACTCTACTGCTACTTTAACCTTTCCATCCTTCCAATCTTAAAATCAACCAGTTACAGCTGTGTTCTCCCAAACAAAGCTGTTCTTAAACGAATCACTGACATTATGTTACTCTAACATTCAACACCTTACCTGCCTTTCAGATTAATATAATATAACTGTGCTTACTACTACATCACCGTGTCGCCCTTAATACAATACAATACAATACAATACAATACAATACAATACAATACAATACAGTATTGGGCTAATGATAGAGCTGATTGTATATTATACATCATGGTCACCAGACATAGGCCTTGTAGGAATGTACAGTTTACTAAAACGTAGAAGGTAATAATCAGGCAACTCTGTGTATTTGATGTCAAGTTTCTCTAACTGCATGCAAGCTGTCTGACAAACATGTTATTTTAGAAGTTATGTACTTTGGTTCATCTTCCATCTCGTTTGTTGACAGTTGTGGCAGCTGCTCTTCATGGAGCGTTCAGCGCTCCTCTCCGACCCCACTGTCTCCAGCTCAGAGTCACTCCATGGCAGCTCAGCTGTTCAGGCAGTAGATGCTGATCATGCACCAGAGGTGCTGAGGCCCACAGCTGGTCCAGACAGGCTTTCAGAAGCCACAGCTCCTGAACAGGTTCCTCAACAGCACAGTCAACAGAGACACTCTCGACCAGACCGAGGACCAGCAGTGGAGGGGTGGGTGCAGTCATGTTGTAAAACGTGCAACATTAACTCACATCTCTGTTGCATGCAGCCCGCTATACACCACACGGAGTTAAACACATTTGACCGCTGTAGGAACTAATGAACCCCTGGTGAGTTTATTAAACTGTATTTCTGCCCAGGATCCACATCTGTAGAGAGCTTGTTCTGTTTCAGGTGATTAGGTGAAGCTGTTTATCACTTTTCTTTGCTCTAAATAAGTACTCCCAAGGGCAGCCATGCTTGCTAACTGATTTTAAGGCTTAACAAAGGCAAGTTTTCTGTTGCACAAGGAGGAACCATGCTAACCAGAGCTTTGTCTGCTTTTTGTTCTGTCCAATCCTTTAATTACCCAGATTAGGTCAATTACCGGGCTGCTTTAATGCCTGCAATCAATTACTCTGCACTTTACTGGGGGATTTAACAAAAATCCTCAAGATTAGTTTCACTCTTGGTTAAAATTTGCTCATGCTATAGCCTGTATCCAAACTGCCTTAAGAGCTGACCTTGTTTCTCTTATTAAGAATTGTCCAGCAGTTCTTGGCTGGCCTGTTCACCAACTCTGGTAGTATGAATTCCCAGCCAGCATCATGGTAGGTGATTTTCCAAAGTCATTTTTTTCTTTTGATGTGTAATAATAAAGCTGTCACCATTGACAGTATTAGTGAGTAATCTACCAATTAATTTGATGCTTAATGGAGTTATCAGAGACTTTATAATAGACCAAAAAGATTGAACGATATCAAACCATGCATAGCCTTTCATAGATTTAAAATACCATACATCAAAATGCTTAGCTTTGAAATGACTAAGACAACCTTTACTTTATTTACTTTCCTTTTTTCTGCTATTTAATTTTCACGTCTGCCATTGAGTACAAGTGGGTTTTTAATGTCAGTAAAAAAACAAGAAGAATATATTTAAGAAAAAAGATATTTAGAGTGTATCTGTTTTTATTTGTGCAGTCTTTGCTTTTGTGCACTCTTTTCTTTCACTGTTCCAATTTTAAAACCAACCAGTTACAGCTGTGTGCTCCCAACAAAGGCTGTTCTCAAACGAGTCACTGACATTGTGTTACTCTTCAGAGAAACACTAACATTCAACACCTAATCTGCCTTTCTTTCTCATGAGGGATGAAAATGGCTAAGGGAGATTAGTTGTGATGAGCTGGAGAAAGAAAGAAAATGCAACCAACTTCTGGGACTGAACAGACATGTGGGCAAATAACCCTGCAGAAAAATCTAAAAGCTAAATGTTGGACACACCAAATACTGAAACATACACTGATCAGCCAGAACAAAAAAAACACCACATTGTTTCTATAGTATCTGCCTATTTTATCATCTGGACTTACCATATAGGAGCACTTTGTAGTTCTACAAGTACAGACTGCAGTCCACCTGTTCTCCGAATACTGTGTTAGCCCCCCTTTACACCACTTTTTTCAATGGTCAGGACCCCACAGGACCACCACAGAGCAGGTATTATTTGAGTGCTGGATAATTCTCAGCACTTCAGTGACACTGATGTGCTGGTATGAGTGAATTAGACACAGCAGTGCTGCTGGAGTTTTAAACTCACTGTGTCCACTCTATGAGACACTCCTACCTTGCTGGTGCACCTGGTAGATATAAAGTCAGAGACGGTAACTCATCTATTAACTCATTTGTTGCTGCACAGTTTGGATTGGTCGTCCACTGGTCCTGACTATTCTCAGTCCATCAGTGACACTGTGGTGTTTAAATCTTGATCCACAATCCAAATAATACATGCTCTGTGGTGGCCCTGTGGGGGTCCTGACCACCGGACCATACACAGAAACAGACAGACTACAGTCTGTAATTGTAGAGAGTGTGTGTATATGATAAGTGAAACTGATGAAATGGACAAGGAGTGTAGAAACAAGAAGGTGGTTTGGATGTTATGGCTGATTAGTGTATTATGTTTAGTTGTTGAGGAATCTGTGTTATTTTCTATTATGTTTCTGACACTGACAGATTAAGAACTTGTACTTAACGGCAGTTTTAAATTAAATATTAAAAAGAGTGTTTTTTGTATATATGTTACTTAAAATGTCAGTTGGATGATTGCAGTTCTGACAGTAATCTTGTTTCTCAGGTCTGGAATGTTGCACTCAAACCCCGGAGATTATGCCTGGGGACAGGGAGGTTTTGATGCTGTCATTACACAGGTAGGTGACATCAGTGCTGACCACATTGACAGATACGATGATGACCTCACTCTCAATTTCCTGCACTCCTCGGTTATTTCACTTTCCTATTTAAAAAGAGACCAATCTCCCTTTGTTTCAACATTTGTGTTGTTTAGTGTACCCAAATGACTCATACATCTTTTTTTACCCGTGTAAACTTGCCCTGTTCTCTATTAGCTAGACTGGGCTGTCCAGTCTGATCCGCAAAGGGTCAATTTGGCTGCAGGCTTTCATTCAAACATGACATGACAGATTGTTTGACTGAGGCCAATTGAATAAGCAAGTGGAATCAGGTGAGCTACTTCTTATCTGAAATGAAAACCTGCTGCCACACCAGCATTAGTGCATAAGATTGGACAAACTCTATTGTGCCCTATTTAAAAAAAAACATCTCCATGATACACTCTTTATAACAAATTTTTTAAAAATGCAGATTTGTTTCCATATATACAGGATTCCAAGTAAACGCTAGTTTGGAAACTGCTTTACATACAACCCCAAACCCCTTTATTAAAGCTAGACTATGGAGTAAATGTGTAATTGCCTGCAATGTGGTTGTGGTTAGGATTAGATGTATGAATCTGATGATCACTAGCGCATTCATAGTGAATTCAAAGAGAACTCAGTCAAAATCAGGTGTACATCATGTCCTCCAAGCATGTAGGTGAACTACCTGCTACTGTAATCATAGCTTCCTCAGTATAATGTTGATGTTGCAATTAAGATGTAAACATTAAGTTGGGCCTTCTTTTTGAGGCTGTGTGTCTGTGTGACATGCATACGTAAGGACGTACGGTGTGGTCTGAAAAACCCCCTTGAAATCCGAACCTGATACTTTTTGGCGGAGGTCCAGTGAGCAATTTAGAGAGCCGTAACGCTGCGAAAATAAGAGTAATATGGTTATAGAGCGTTATGATCTTCAGAGCACTGCATATCAACTGAAAAATGTTAATCAACTTAGTAGAGTTTTTCCAACAAGCCCTGTATCACATTGCTAGCCTTCAGGAAACCAGATATATGGACCTCCGAATTACCAGGCTGTTCACCTGTTGTCTTCTTTTCTCTGCAAGCAACCCTTGTTTCGGAGCAGTGAAGTAGTTAAGAATAGGCAGTTCAAACTAGGAACTTACTGTGTCCAACAAAGACAAGAAAGATAACTTGTAATATTTACTGATAGATCCATGAATGGTGTACTTCTTTCTATTTCTTCTTTCAATTTTAGAATTTTTTTTTTTGCATAGAGCAGCTGTTGTTATGGGCCCTTTAAATGTAATGTTTATTTGAGACTCACATAAAAAGGTAGGATCCTCTTTTTTATCTAAAATGGCAAGAATAATCTGTTTTTTCCTGCATCCCTTTGTCCTGCAGTTGTTGGGTCAGTCAGAAAGCGCTGGTCCACCGCCTGCAGAGAAAGAAATGATCTCATCCCTCCCCACCGTCCACGTCTCCTCAGAACAGGCTGGTGAGTTCCCATAATCTCCTGAGTCATCACACACAGCACCGTCCTCTAGGCCTCACTGTGTAAAAAAAAAACAACAAAAAAACAAAAAAAACCCGCCCACATATTTCTTGACGGCTTACCAGAAGGGATTTTCCAGCTTCTGCTTACTTCTGACAGTCTCTCAAAGGCTTGTAAGGCCTGTAGAGCCACTCAGTGTGAATTGGGGGCAGGGGTCCTCAGGAGTGAGTGCACTGTTTGAACTGATGCACTGGATTTTGATGTACTGGATTGAACACCCATACTGACCTGATCAAATTCGTCAGATTGGATGTCAGTCAGGTGTGCATATATACTGTTTAGATTTAACACAACAAAGTAAGTAGTAAGATGTGAAACTACTTTGAAATACACATTGTTTTTTATCTTATGACTAGGGAAACGGGGCACAGCTCGTTTTGCAATCTAATTTTAAAAGCAGTTGAGAATGAGTCATATACCGTTGAGTCACATTATTATGACTATTCAGAGTAGCCGCTGTGTGCAGCACAGACGGTGTAGTGGGGGAGGATCCATTAAGTGAACACCAAGATCCAGGTGTTTCCATGGATGCTCAATTGGGTTCAAGTCTGGGGAATTAGGGGTCCGGGATAGTCGTTGGAAGTGTTGGTTAGGTCTTCCAAGCATTGTTGGACATTTCCAGCCACATTGTCTTGCTGGAAGATCCGCCCCAGGGAAGACAATCAGCATGTATGCGTGTTTGTGAACAGAAAGGATGGATTCATACCCAAATCAGTTGCGAGTGCTTTCCACATGGATAAGTGGGTCCAGAGAATGCCATGAAAACATTCCCCAGACACCACATACGCGCCGTGTAGGAAGCAGTCATAATGATGTGACTTGACTATTTTTGGATACGATCATCCTGCATGTCTGCCTTATATCTCTGCACACACTATTAAGAGTTTTTACTATTTCTAATAAACAACAAACCAAAGGAACAAGGTCACATGGGAGAAGACCAAAGAAGCTATAAAGAGTCATTATCGCGGGCACACGCATTCATGCAGCACTGAAACACTGAGAAGCAAAATGGTCAAGAAGTCTTATTCCTCAAATAATTCCTTTATAATCCAATCAGCATCAAAGCACATGTTTACACCATTCTTGAACCTTTTCGCATTCCATATGAATCGGACCCAGCGCCGGCTTTAGAAGATCCTGCAGTCGGAAGGTAAACTTGAATACTTTAGAGGGCAACGTTATGTTGATGTGCTTGATTTACTGACAGTCAGGCACGCACAAGGTGCTGTGAGTTCACCTGCCTGTCTGTCTGTCTGTCTGTCTGTCAGTCATGTATGACGTTAACTCTAGTCACCTCATGCTGCACAGATGGAAAAAGCTAGCTTCATAAGTGAGGCATTGCTCAGGCTCTGGTGCTGCTTTCACCTCCTCAAAATACTTATGGATGTCCGGGCAGATGTTTTAAATTTTGCACGTCAGCCAAAAGAAGGCTCTAGTATAACTGTTAAAGGGCCCATATTATCAAAAACACTGAATTTCCACAGTTTTTTCTGATGAAGGAGTCTGAGGTGACATGTACACCTGCTGGACATACAGTTTACACCCCAGTCCATACAGTCCATATCAGGAAACTGAACTGCAGAAACAGCCTGACTTCATCGTTTCTGTGATGTCACAAGAACCAACTCATTTACATATGTCCACCTATTCAGCCTACAGCAGTTTAGCGCAACCCACCCATACTGAAGTTCTAAGAGGTGTTTTAGCTTCTTTTTTAAAAGATAGCCAATCAGAATGGAGCTTCTTAAAAAGTTAAAGAGAAAAAAAATTGTTATGTAGAATGAACTACGGCTAAATGTGGTACATAAATACACACAAAGGTTTTAAGTGAACCTCAAGGAAAAAAAAAAAATAAATAAATAAATATATATATATATATATATATATATATATATATATATATATATATATATATATATATATATATATATATATATATATATATATAGGACATAGCCCATATAAGACCTAACAGTTGGTATAAAAGTTTGGTAATCCTATTTAATTATTTCCATACTATTCTACATATTATAAACCAGACAGACTTTTCATAAAAAGCATAAAAAACATTTGCATCAAAATAAATGTGATTAGTTGAAGAGTTGTGTTAAATGTATATTTTTGACAACAATATATGAACAACCAATATCAGAATATCTAAATAGATTGTATTTACATTACATATTTTTCCTTGATGTGTCTGTGCATGAAAACATCCAAAATGAACTGTATTGTATTTATATGGTGAGCTAGTGATTTCTCTCGAGAAGCTTCTTTGTAACAATGTGTTCTATTCTATGTGACACTATTTAGCCACCAGCCACAAGAGCAATCAAAACAATGTAAGGATTAATACTGTGCACAATTACACAATTATATATATATATATATATATATATATATATATATATATATATATATATATATATATATATATATATATAAAATTTAAAAATCAATAATCATGTCTGACGGTACAGTACTAAAAAGAATCTCTGGAAATATCTGTCTAACAACTGTTAACATTTTTTTTACCTCACAGAGGTTGCCAGGTTAATACAAGAAACCAAACAAAAGCAGGTTCTACCTGAATCTGTTTGGTCACATATTTTACTCAGTGTTAGTTTGTGCTCTGCTCTTTATTTATATTTCTTTTCTTTTACTATTAAAATGTTATGTGTAGTTACAGCTTTAGTAAAGTAAGGATCCTAAGCATGTACACAGACTGTAAACTGGAGAAGAAGAAAATAGCCCTGGTATCAGATCAGTACCCAGTACTGACCTGACCCTTGCTTGCCCTTTCTAGTTCTCTAATGTCTTCTTGTTCTTTTTGTAATGCCTTCTTGTTCTCTCTTTTTCTCCTTCTCTCTTTCCCCCAGCATGTCGTCTGGAATGTCCCGTGTGCAGAGAGGAGTACTCGGTAGGGGAATCGGTCCGACAGCTGCCTTGCCTGCACTGTTTTCACAGTGACTGCATTGTGCCCTGGTTACAACTGGTGAGAGCCAAGTGCAGCAATTTCCAGACTTTTCATATCTGTAAAAAAAAGAGGGGGGCATTTTAGCCCAGGATCACTGCATTGTTCTTCATCGTCTTTGGTGCCTCTTAAAAGCTCCCGAGTGTCTTATCTGGTGAAGCAGTACAACGATACGTCTCACAGTCTTGGCATTTAAATTGCAGTTGCGTGTCTGATTACTGCTGTGGTGACACTCTTTGCCAGTGTAATCGATGTGATAACATATTCTGTCTTCTTTTCTGAGCAAGTTATATTTCCTGCCAACTCTTCTTGGGCCTCATTTTAGTCGAGTTACCTGGTCTACCTTCTTCAGTCTATCAGTAACACCAGTCATTTCATTCAACAAATGATAGCTTGTTGATATTTATGATAAAAAAAGGTAATAGTAAAGGTTTTCATGAACCACCGGTGTTGGGAGTAATATGGTACAAAGTAACATCTGACAGTAAGGTCATTTCTTTTCCAGTAACAGACTAGTGTAAAAAATGATGCTTTAAAATCCTGTAATCGCAATACAGTTCCTGACAAAAGAACTGTTACTTTCATTACTCTCTCTTTAAGAGAACAATATGTGTTATATGTATGTCTGATGTATTTAGTACGTTTCCTCTCTGCTGTGAATGTTGATGCATTTGCATGCATAAGATGTTGATTGTAGTTATGAACAGTGCAGCGTGAGTACAGAGGAGAAATTATCATCAAATAATTTGCTAGTATATGTTTTTGTTTTTTTATTGAACTGATAAACTAAAGGATAAACACCCCTGTGCAAAAGAGTCCAAAATTCACCTACATAGATTTAATGATTAATTCAGAATCAGCTGTGTAACCTTTACATTCTGTTGGGTTCCTGTTTCTACTGAGAGTTTCTCTTAGTCAGAAATACAGAACTTGATTTTTCTTTGAAAAGTGTGTTGACCAACTTGGTAGATGCAAATTTTATTGAGTTATGTACCACAGTGTCATAAACATTAGGCTACAATCTATTGCTGACAGCAGTGTATCTATCACCCTAGTTATTCTAATGCTTCCACTATATGGTGATACCGGATTCATGCAAATCCAGCCAACAGCATCTTTCCTTATAAAGCATGCTTTCGCTCACTGCAAGCACAACTTATGTTCATTGAAGAAAACAAAATTTATTTAAAATCAGACAGCTGAGGTGTACAGAGAGCTGAGGCTAAAGCATACTGCCACAGCAGACATATAAAATACGTATGACTTACCTTTAAAACTTGATGCATAGAAGTAGATGTTTGCTTTGACATTTTGGTGCAGTCCTTTTTACCTTTATCGTAAAAGAACATAGTAAGTACAAAATTTGCCAACAGAAACAACTTCTCTAATTTCATTGGCTTTAGAAATGGGTAAAAAGTCTTGAAGCAGTAACAGATGCAATGGTTGCTAGGCAGTAATTGGAGGCCAGAGAAATTAAGGCAGAACTCTACAGTGTTATGGTTTTCACTAACCGTAATGCATTGACAACACTCACAGGAAGGAAATCAAATTTCATTATGCAAAAAATAAAAGCTTAACAATACTTCCTTTGATTGGCTAGGCCTGTCTGTCATCAGTCTGTCATTCATGTGGCTACGGTCCGGGTTTGTCTTTTTTCAAACAGCATCAGCCATTCCTAATTTTCATAAATTAGCATGACTGGTTGTGTCTTGTTCAAAGACACCAATGAGCCAACACATTATGATCACCTGCCTTATATACTGTTGCTCTTCCTGTTAACAATACAGCTGACTTCTGAAGGTGTCTTGTGGTATCTGGCACCACGAAGTTAGCAGCAGACCTTGAAAGTTATGTAAGTATGTGAGCTGGAGCTACCAGAGGTTGGACTTTTTGTTTAGTTATAGGCACTTGAATGGATTGAGATCTGGGGCGTTTGGAGGCCAGGGCAACGCCTTGAAATCTTTGTGATGTTGCTCAAACCATCCCTGAATAATTCCAAAGTGTGACAAAGATCTTTGTCCATTGCCAAAGAGGGGTGTATGCAATAATGTTTAGTTTATGGTACATATTAAATTGATGTCCACATGAATGGCCAGACCTGGAGTTTCCCAGCAGAACAATGCTCAGAGCATCACACTCTCTCAACTGGTTGGTCTTCTTGCCACAGTGTATCCTGATGCCTTTACTTCCCCAGGTAAACGGCTACACGTACCAAGCTATCGTGGGCTGAGTGTATCATTATATCCCTATTAATCATGTGTACCCGTTTCTCCTACATCTTAAACTATAAGAGCTGACTATTTGTTCACTAAATATCACAAAACCTTAAATCAATGTTATTTGCTTCATCTGGTCATAATGTTTTGGCTTAACGGTATATAGTCACGTTTTAAATGTCTTTACTCTGAATAACTGTTTATTTTGAACTTAAAATTTCCCTCATGTAGCCAGTACAGAGTAACGTATAAGTAAAGTAATGAGTAATCTTAAGGTTTTAGTATTACTTTATTTACCGGTTTAGTAAACCTACCCAACATTAAAAAACTTTGGGGACAAGAGAACAAAGAGTTTCAAATTTTCAGATTTACAATTCAAAACATTTTTCTGTTTATATCCAGCTCAGTTTTTGATCACAGGACACTGTTGGCTGAATGTTTTTGGTTGCTGGATGATTCTCAGCCCAGCACTGAGACCCAAAAATCACACACACTACATGTCAGTATCAGTACTGTGCTGAGAATGGCCCACCACCATCCAGGAAATATTCGGACAGTGGTGCACCTATAAAGTTCTCTTCCCGTTGATGCACACTGCAAAGTGTAGATATATCTGATACATATACCCTAATGAACTGACAACTATACTCTTTGTTTACAGCATGATACGTGCCCTGTCTGTCGCAAGAGTCTGAATGGTGAAGATTACAGCCTCCAGAGCCAGCCCGCACCTCAAGAAACCAGTCCTCTCACCATGGAACCCTATGGGACCCAACGTCTATGAGGATGTTTCCCTATTGTCTCTCTTTTTTGGAAGCCGTCCACTCAGGAGAGACGCAAAGCACTCCAGAGGATACCCACCATTTGGACTCGCCATCTGAGGGAGTAGGCTCTGGGTAGCCATTCTAAGGGGGCCGATAAACCCTGATTCTTACTGATATTATGCACAGTGATAATGCACATGATCACTTTTTTTCTAAAGTGAACCTATTGTATGTATTTTTTCATGAGAGAAGCATACACTTGTACAGCTCAACATGAAATTAAATTTTCAAGGAGAACCTTCCTAAGTTCCTAAGTCCAAGTTCATGACAAGTTGAGAGACAGCCACATATTTGTCTTTAGATTTATTAGCACCATTAGCGTCTAATGTCTCTTTAAAAAAATCTGCATAACTCACGTTGCTTTACATGTAAACAACCGCCACTTTGGAAGACATGAAGGAGACGGCTTCCAAGGCTGAATCATTTTTGAGCTTGCGTTCTTAGACCTGACTCTCACTGAATGTATTGACTGATTTACTTTGCTCTATTTTTGGTTTAGTTTAAGTAATTATTAGAATGTACCTGCACTCAGTAAATTACAGGGCTAGTTCAAGTAGTCACGTCTAATGAGCTGCTTATATTTGTGTGTTTGGCTTTGATTAGTCTTACCTTCAAGTTGATCTTGAAGCTGATGTGCTGACAATTGCTGTGGTTTAGCTCAACTGCAAAAACCACCAAGCTGATGTGTTACCCAGCACACGTAACCAGCTTATTCAGTCATTTTAAGGAAGTGTACAACGCCTCAAACACTGTACGCCTATTGTTTTCTTACTCAGGTTTTTTTTACAACTCTGATGTAGTTCTCCTGACTCTCCATTACATATGGACATAACTATGCTTACAACACTTGGTTTCTAATAGAGGTTATAATAAATTGAGAAGGAGAAGAATCCTGTTATGCACTCTGGAGAAACTCAGCCCAAAACAAGTTTATAAAGAAAATGTTGCTGCTTTTCTTCTATCTATATTCATATGACTGTATAAAGAGTCAGTATCTTCTCCATAACGGATTAGTGCAGGTTTTCTTTCCAGTCCAGTACAGCACACCTGGTTTCACTTGTTTAATCAGTTGGCCTCTGTCTTTAAACAATTGATTAGTTTTATGAGGTTTGCTCTTGCTTGGCTGGAATGAAAACCTACAGCCATGCTGGCTCTTTGCAAATAAGACTGGTGTGTATAAAATTCAGTTTACATTAAGAACATTGGACATTCATTGGTGCCCCATTCATGAACTCAGCTCTACTGGTGAATAAAATTGGTAAGATTTAGAATAGGTATTTCCTGAATGATGTTGGGTGGTACCAAGGGGCAAATGTCACCTGTTGTAGCAGTGGAAATTCCCCTGTTACAAACAGGCAGATGTGTGTCTTGTTTGTAGTTTCTCTACAGCTTCATAAAATGGTTATGGCTTTTGGAAAAAAGTCCAGCCTAGTCCATCAGAACTCATTTCCATTGAGGGTTGTGATAAACAAAGCTTAACATACCATAATTATTACTATTGATACTGTTATAGCAAAGATATGCAAAGATCTGTTGATTTTATGAGTAATTTAGTAATGCAGTAGTATTCCTCTTGGTTTGTTTTGAAAAGCTAAACAACAAAAAAAGTCTTAACAAACAGTAACATATCATGCAATTCCAAAATACTTCACCTAAAAAGGTGAAAATAAAGTATTTAAAAAAACTTCATATATAAATAAAAATGCAACAGAAGTCATTTTATAGTGGCAACCTTCCACGCCGAGGTTTAATTCTGAATAGGTCAGCTCTACTTCAACAAATACTTATGAAGCATTTTAAGGCTTGTAGCAGACATTCAAGTGGCTTATTTCTAACTTTCTAAGTTTCTGTTTTATAGTAAATCTTTATTGGAGTTTATAAACCTTTACTTCACAAACACTTTCACTTCATTAATGTGCATTTTTAGCATTTGACATACATGCAGTATTGTGGTGCTGCTGGTGTGGGTTGTATTCATTTTCACAAAAGGCACCCAAAAGCAACTTGAGTGCTAGACTCCTAACATCACTTTGTAACTACATGCACCAGTGTTGTTAAAACTGCAAACTAATAAATAATGTGAAACATATTTTTTAAACAATTGTTAAGTTATTTTAATCATTTCCTTCAAGTAATTAGTTTTAGCTGAGTTATTGTGACAGCCCTAGTGTCAAACCGAGACACTTCTTCTACTTTTCCTGAATCCGGTACCGTCAATTTTCCTGCAAGTTTTTGATATCATGTGTTTGACTTATCAAATTGCATCCCTGGGAGTCAAAAACACACTACAGTAATTCATTCAGGAACAACAGGATACATTAGCCTAACTTCTTTAGTTTATCTTAACAATGTAAAAATAGTACATAACTTAAATAGCATATTCTAGCATATAGTATATTACTTACTATTGATAATGTTGCAAAGCAATGTAAATAAACAACAAGCCTGAGAGACCATGGAGTAAAATATTTTTAAATATTGCATGATACAAATTTAAGTGTTGCGTTAAACATCCAGCAAATCTTAAAAGCTTGTAAGACATAAAGATATGATATATGATATGATATGATATGATATATGATATGATATGATATGATATAATATGATATGATATGATATATAACATGACTCAACACCACTGATCAGACCTATCTGTGAACTGCGTGGGTGTGGCAAATGATCAGCTTAACTGACAACAAACAAAAATAAAATCATTATCCAGCTTTTGTGTGACGCAGATGAACAGATGTGCTGACAGATAAACAAAGCAATGCTAAGGAATGGATGAATGAACAATGGTCTATAATTATCACACCGATGAATGCTGATCTCGGCTCATCTTTTAACTTATATATAACACTGGACAGAATTACATTACCTCATCACACCTGACCTTAGATCAGTAGTCTTTGAAATGCTTGATAAATATGAGCCAATGGTGGTACACTGCTCTGCATCTTGCTAACTTTGGGTTCTGCTGGTTTTTTGGGTTCTGCTGTTTTTTTCTGAGAAATGTTGGCCTTGTGACTGAAACATGGAATGCTAACAAAAGTGTTACCCGAAATGAGGACCACCCAATGGTTTTGAGTGAACCACTCAAAAAACATAGATTTAAGTTCTCTAGCTTTTAAAAATATATATTTATATATATATATATATATATATATATATATATATATATATATATATATATATATATATTTATATATATATATATATATATTGATAGCTGGGATATGAGTCACAAATGCTTCATGCACAATTTGAAGGTTGAGGTTCTTCTCTGCTCTCGTTATACCAGTTGTTGGCCAGACTGATGGGTGACTACTTGGAAATAAAGCCTTAAGCACAAGCAGCAGCGAGTACGAAGGTCATGATCTTTGAGATGCACTGCACGTAAGGACACATACATCAACAGCTAGACTTCACATCTGGCAGCAGCTTACTGTAAAACTTAATGTCATACACTGGGCGTGCCCAACTCCAGTCCTGTTGTCTTTCATTCATCTCCTGCGCAGCAGATGGGAACTCCTGTCATAAACCATTGATGAATGACCTTTGACAGCTGACCGCCATAGGTTATAAGATTCTGAGATGCTTTCAATTCCTGTCAGCGAATGATCCAGCCCAAAATATTCCTGACTTCAGAAGTAAGTCACTATCTGAAGCACTATGGCAGTGGTTCTCATACCTGTCCTCAGGACATTTTTGCTCTATCCCTGTATGTTGTCTCTTACGCGTATGGGGGTCCCTGAGAACCAGTTTGAGCTCTGTCACAGACTGTTATGTTATTACACTTTTATAACACAATGTCACATACATAGTTTTAACAATGCGAGTCAAATGACATACTTGTTGTTTTTTTAGTGAATGGAATTCTTAAACAAACCTAAATATGACATTTTACTGCTAAGTTTCTATTTATTTAACATAATATCCAAAATTTTAATTGTAAAATGTGAGATGTAAATTCAGCAAATAAACCACAATTGTACATTTAAATGTTCAGAAGTGTGTTCTCTGTAGATGTGTAAACTTAAAAAAAAAGATTAAAGATTCAACATAACATGTAATTTGTCGAAGGGTGCACAAACTTTGAGCAATAACTGTATTATCATGCAGTCAGAGCTCATGAACGTAGTTATATGTAATATATAAGAATGTAATAAAAAAACGAAACCATGTATTGATTATAAGGAGTTCTGAAAGGTCCTTGAGATTTTGTATGCTTTATGTTTCTTACAATATTAGTTTGTATATAAAATGTCTTTATTATTTAAATAGTTTCTGGCTTAAGTTGGTGTGCCAGTCAACCATGTGTTTGGACTGTGGGAGGAAACCGGAGCACCCGGAGAAAACCCATTCAAGCACGGGGAGAACATGCACACTCTACACAGAACGGCCCGGACCGGGAATTGAACCCAGATCGCCCTGCAGTGCTAACCACTACACCACCGTGCTGCCATTTCACAACACCAAATAGTAATTAAATAATTATATACTACAGTAATATTTACAGTAATAACTTGATAAAATGGCTTGCTAACCCAGCTAACAGTTTCAACCTTTGTGAATACACTGATAAATGGTTTAATGCTGTGTTGCTAAGCTAAGGCATAGATAGCTAAACTTAGCGGAATGAGGTTTTTCAGCCCCGACTGAGGTACCATACAGGGCAGCCAGTCTGAACAGAGCAACTTTTCACAGCTCAGTATTAAAGAAGCAATTTGTTTGATGACACAACCTGTCGAATATATACTCCAAACAGTAGGGAGCAACATATCACCACAAAATACACAGCCCCTCATCCTCCCTCTTCAATTCTGACCAGTCTACAAGAAATGTTGTGAGCATTAAAATTCATCCTTTTTGGAATACTTGTCCTTGAATTATCTAACTGGGCGCAGAACCTTCAACATAAGGTTCTGAGGTTATAAAACGCCATCAGGGCAGCAGAGTGCTTCTTCAAACTTTCATGTTGGACTGACTGGACACTTCAGTGACTCACCTATTGAGGTACAAAGTGGTATTACAGACCAGATGCGTCAGAGCTAACAGGTTAGCATGCTAACTCAGAAATCTCTGCAACATGATACATACATGTTTTTGCATTACCATCAAAATGATTATTTCTTTACATTCTGTTAATCAAGAACCTTTTGTGACAACCTATTGTTTTGGTGTCCATTACTGTAATGTCACAATGTGGACATGTCATATATGACAATGTTGTGACAACATAGTGGTAACATTGTCAGTTCGTTGTTACAACCTCCTAGAATTCTTCTTTCATTTCATTATATCTGTATGCAACTCCATGGAATTTCTCCAAGTTGCCAATGGGTAATCACAACACAGTAACACATTATTTAATAGTGACATTGCAGCAACCTTGCTCAGACAATGTGAACACCACACCATCCTTTGAGAACATTGTAGAAAACGTATTAAATGAATTAAATGTAGAATATGGCTTATTATTGTTTTCAAACTTGTATTTTATTATTGAGACATGACACATTCCGAGGATATTTAATTTTTGTGCCTGTGGTGGACTGTCCTCGGTCGCCTTAAGACTTGTGGTTTGTGGCCCCTAGCAGTCAGGGGACACTGTGTACACTGGCCCGGTCATTAACCCACCATCCTAACAGCTCAGTAACGAGGGCTAGCTAACGTGTTCACACGTAGACCAACGTGGAAAACTATCGGCAGGTTTATCCTCAGAGCCCCGCCTCCTGTTTGCGCGGTCCAATAGAAACGCTGGATCTGCCGCGAGCGTGGAGCAAAAACATCAATAGAAAAAAACGAGCTGTTTCGCGCAACGTCTGCTGTCAGACCGCGTAACTGAACTGGTAGTTCAACAACAACCCCGCTACAATTCCCACAGGGGTCTAAGTATTTCACTGAGGGTCAACAGTGACACGAGCCGCACGAAAACACGACCCTCTAAACATCCACAGGCGGCCATCACGCTGCTGTCCTCCTTCTCGCAGTGAGAAAGATGAACGTAAACAAGCCGACATTTTGTCGAACGCCACAGCTAGAAGAAACCCGAGCTTGTGTTTTCGGCAAACGCGAAATAGGAAAAAAACGGAGAAGAAAAGTGGAAACACCAATCGACATTGTGCCCTCCGTCCCTCCATCCCTCATTCCCTCCCTCCCTCCCTCCTTTTCTCTCTCCCCCCCTCCTGTCCGTGTCTGCCTCCCTCCCTCCCGCCTCTGACTGGGAGAATGCCCGTGTTGTACTGACAGAAACGATACGGGCTCAGCAGACATGGAGGCCCGATTAACGCCACAGGCCCGCTCGGACACCTCAGAGCTCGACTAACGCGGTCCCCGGAAAGGGAGTCCGGCGACATCTCGGGAACATTCACGGGTAACGGCAGTCGGGGCGTGCACAAGAGGGAGAGGACGAAGAAACCGAGGGAGAGAAAGAGAGAGAGAGAGATCCATTTCGGGTTTCTGTTGATTCAACGCAGCCGCCATTTTGTTGACAGTTCGTGTTTTTAATAACCTGTGCGGGGCTTTATCCCAACAGCACTCGACGCTCAATTCCGCTTGTGTTCGCGCCTCGGGAGACGCCAGCGTCTTATTACTGCCGTTTTTGTCGGCCTCCCGGGGGGGAAGGAACACTTTGGCTAAGCTAGTCGAGTCCCAGCACAGTGGGCGCCTCGTTTAGCTACGTACGTGCAGCTCGCTCGCAGTTAGCCAGCTAACGTTAGCCGTACCAGCAATGTGCCACTGACAGGACACGTTACTCCAGTTTCGCTCGAACCTCTGTCCCAGGCGGCCTGGAAACCGGATTTATTCCTTTATTTCAGCTGTAAACTCACTTCAGCTGTCAATGTGTCTGTCGTATTCACGGGATACAGCCACGTTGCTGGAAAGCCACCTTCCCCTCACAAGCGAAGCCTGGAAAAAATGAGAGCTAGCTCGCCCGTAACGCAACGTTAGTAAAAAGCTACATACAAAGTAGCGCAGGGGATTCTCGCCGCCTGCCTTACTGCAAAATAAACCTTGTCCTCGCACAATGAATGAGTTTTCGTCCAGCGTAAGGCAACCCGAGGCAGAGGCATGGTTCCCGCTGCTGCGTATCACTTGCCATGTTTTCGTTGGCGGCAGTTTAACGTTAGTGTATTTGCCCGAGCAGCGCTAGGCTGTGTCCATTAACTGGCTATTTTGGATAACAGTACGTGCTCCTCTAATGGGACTCAGGCCGGGGTCACTGGATGTCGGCTGTCGAGCCGCGTTACTAGCTTCGTTGGGAATAAGCCAAAGACGAACGAAGACAAATAAGATCCGTTTAGCTACAGACTCGGCAAGAGTTTTATTTTAGACGGGCATGCTGGGGGTTTGTTTTTCTCCACATTTTTGATAATTTTCCCCCTTTTCTGTCTTTATTTTTTCTCTCGGGACGTCGGCAGTTTCCACATACCCTTCCCGAAGGAAAGGAACCATGTTGGTACGCACGAAGAGCGGATTTTGATCCGAAGTATGTGATCGCCGTTTCAGCCGTTCATCACGGTGAGTTGGGTCTTGCCTTTTCGCTGTAAAGCGCTGCACCGCGGTGGCACATGTCTTGCTTGTGGCTCGTTCCCTGTCCGGGAATGTCAATGCCTAACGCAGTTAGGGTTCAGGATCCACATGTTTGTGTTTGTATTTCTTTTATGACTTCCTCGGCCCCTGCCAGAACTTACGATGGAAGGCAGCAGCTAGTCTCTCATTACTGCAGAAAAGAAGGTGTAGCCAAATTGCACAGCTTGCCGTTTTCATTCTCGAAGTCTGTATTCAAGATCCAAGACTTTTTATTAGCCATTTGTAACAAGTAGGCTGTGTTGGAATTCAGACTGGCAGCTCTCTTGAGTTCACAACAGAGAATATGAGCCGAGCTAAAAGTTCTCTGGGGACAGATGCCTTTTTCCCCTCGTGTGCGTGTTCGCTGCGCGTTGGAGGTGGCTAGATATTCGCCGTGCTTAGACTTTACTGCTAAAAATCCCTGCTACTGTGAAGGTTTTAGGGCTCATAATGTGTGTTTACACAGCGGTTTAAGTGGCTTATTTACCAGTGATTTGGAACTGATTATTTTTTATTGACGTGCAAGGAAATTGAAGGCAGCTTGAAAACAGTGATGTGATCGTTGCACCTGTCAGGGATGTGGTACCTCAGCGGGAGAAGAACGAGTCCTCCTGAAGGAAAGCTCACGGAAAGCTCACTTATAGTATGGGTCACCGCACGTGCACACTTGCTCGGGCCCTGGTTGGCTTGTGAGCAGAGAGCCGCTTTTCCTGACTGACCGCTCAGCAGCTGATAAGGGAGAGTCTGTCTGGAACCTCTAAGCCACCCCTGACCTCTGACCCCGAGCGAGGTTATTTGCTGCCAAGGAAGCAGGAATTCCCACCATCCACACTAGCGGCTCTGCCTCCTCTCCTCAAGCAGATGAAGACAGGTTGTTCAGTTTAGATCCAGAGTTAGCCTAGTCTCAAATGGGTTGCTGATTGCCTCATTATTATTTAAAAAGAGTGGCCTTACGGTTGGAGCATGTTGCAGAAAATGCAGGCGTCAGCTTTGTCCGGAGGTAGTAAACAGTGCATTGTTTGTTTTAATGGGGTTCACTTAACTGACTGAAGCTAAGTGACATACTCTGCAGAAACATTCTTCGAGTAATGAGAATGATAAATAATAAGGATGCCGCTGACATCTGTCTTCATTTTTGTTTGCTTTTCAGCTTGTAACCTAGTAAGTTTGCCCTTCATAGCAAGACCGCAGAAAAGTCAGTTTCAGCATTTATACACAATGCTGCGCAACAGAGAGAGCAAGAGAAGTAGTTGGAGAAGGAAAGTGGCACTAAGTTGTTTTTTCTTCTTCTATCATGTTCTTAGTGCCATCTGGTCACCTCCAGCCTCACAGTATGTTGATGAATTCCTGAATCTGTGACTCCTCCTGTGTGTCTCAACCATCAGCTTGTTTTGTTTTAGACCTCGCTCCTCACAGCATTCACCGCGGGAGCAAGTGAACGTGGTCTGTAGTTGCAGATAGCCCATCAAATTAAAGAAGACTTTTATACGAGAAGTCTTTTCACACGGGTTGTCACAGCAAAGCCAGCTGCAGAAGTTGCAGGGAGGAGAGGGACTAGTCAACGAAAGCTGGGTTTCACTTAAAGTGAAAGTGAAAAAAAGAGAAGTTACAGTGTGGGCTTCTCTGTTATAGTCTCAGCTGCAAAGGTTTTTTCTATATATTTGGAAGCAGTGGAACCTCTGCTGAAATCATTCAAAATGCTTATTATGCAATATGATATTCCACTGACTATGTTTTTTAACTTGCGCTCCTCCTAGGCAATCACAAGAGAAGCAGAAACCACAGTGACAGTGATCACTGTCTGATGTCCTCTGTTATGAGTTTTCTGTCTGCAGCTATTGTATAGTATGTAGTTTGGCCTATGCCTTTTCTCGTTTTTAAACAAAGGGAGCGTGTGAAGGTGACTGCATGGCATTAACAAATACGTTTGTAGGACCCTAAACACTTAGGAAATAGTGAAGTGATTGTCATCGAGGGAGGGACGGACAGAGGAAGGCGAAGGAGGGAGCCTTGGAGAAAATGTGTTTTCGATTAGCAGGAACACAGCGACTCTAGTTTGACCGCTGTACTGTGAGCTTTCCAAGTGAGTAAGAGACGGAGAGTGTAACAGAGTAAGTGGAAAAGAGGAGAGGGAGGAAGGGAAGGTAGTATTGTTGGGGTGGGGGCGAGTTAAAGAAAAAGAGGGATGATGTGATTGCGACGGGCGGTATGTGTAACGGGGGATCATTCAGAGTAAAAGGGGGTTGGGTTTTTGGAGATATGGAGTGAGTAATCGTAGTAAACATAGAAATGTGGGCGTGGGGAAAGTCAGGCAAGACTCCAAGTTCTGGACCACAGTTTATAGTGGCAGCGATCCTGCAGAAAGCAATTTCCCTGCACAGAGCGCAGTCACTAATGAAAGTACGTTTTCCATCAGATTTCACATAGAGCTTTCCTTCTGCCCGGATCAGTAAACAGCCGTGCTCACAGGCATATGATTTAGATGATCCAAGCACCCCTAATAGACTCTTCGCACTGCCGTTAAGCTTTTGGTCTCAGTGGGGCATGAAGAAACCGTCTGCGTGCCTCTTCTCTCTTCTTCTGCCTTTCTGTCCTCTCTGCTGTCTCCTGCTCTCTCTTTGTGATTGGCTGGACAACGCGGCCAGATCCTCTGACTCCCAGAGGGCCGCATGTGCTTAGGTCACAGCTTTGACTTGCCTCTCAGTGACTTCACCCACAGAAAGCACCTGCTCGGGGCAAGCCCTGTGCTAAATCACTCCATGGCTGGAAAGTTGGAGAGAGCATGAACCGAAGCTAAACATAGTTATAACAGTGTCACACAATCGGATTTGTCACACGCTTTGTGTCGTGATATATATATTTTTTTTTTATCTTTGATAAATTAGAACAGTTACAGTATACTTAGTGCTACATGTAAAAACAACCCTAAAACTTTACCAAACATGCAGCTGGTCAGCGTTAAGCATGTACTAATGTTATCCGTCATACCTTCAGAGGAGTTTATTGTAGCAAAGTTATTGTGATTTCGCGCTTCTCTAACTGAGAATAACATCACCATCATTGATCAAAACAAGGCATCTGGATGCTTACTCTCACAGTGAAGTGTGGGATGGGGGCTTAAACTAAAAATTGACACCACCCTGTGAAATTTGCACAATCACATCTGGACTAGAAGCAATTTAGCAATTTAGATGACCAGCTATAAATGGTGAACACACAAAAGAGAAAATGATAATTATGATAATTATGCCACACATGTATATGCTTAAGCGAGAATAGTGCACTGATTTGGTAATCTTATTGTTGCGGCACTGGCGTGACTGGTGTAAACAGTTTCGTTTAGCCAAGAAGCTAAGCATCTAGGAAGCTGCAAAACCAACATACACAACATAAACCATGTGCAGTGAAAACAAAAGTGAAGTAAATATTGCATCAAATACAACCTCTCAACTTTGTGTCATGCTTCCTCTTTTGTGTTCATTTATAGCCAGTTGGGAACCGTGTAATGGCTAAAACTGCTAAAAACAGTAGACATGCACAATGATATTGGAAATTTACTGTAAAAATATTATTTTCACATATTCAGATTGGACTTGTATTTCAGGCTGGTGTTTGACGATGTGTTTATTGGAAAATGTCAAAGTTTTGTAAACCCCTACAAAGATGTGTTTGATTCCTCAGTAGTGCTAATTCAGGTGGGTTTAGCATTTAGATTTTATAGACTGGAATGTTTGTGTATCGGCATTGTTATCAGGATCTACAGACATGTACATAAACAAATCTGGTATTATCAGATTTCCATGTTGGAGCATCCCCACAGAATAGCATTTTGCTAGTCGGTGTGTTGCAGATTCGCGTATTACAGCAAAATCAATTCAAGCAGATGTAATTTCGCTAGTGGTATTTCTCTGATAAAAGCTAGTATGTCTGGGCCTGTATGCTGTACAGGCACCCACATTCCAATGTCGGGCCCTGAGTAGAAAATTGTATTGAACTTGGAAATATGTGTGTCATGGTTACACCCCTAATAACAGACATATTAATTAGACTTGTAGTGATCTAAAAGTTTGGTGTTTAATCTGCACTAATTTACGCTGTGGGCTGTTAACTGTTTGGCTGAATTGCTGAAAGTCTACTGAATAAAATGATAATATGATTTTGTCAGATGGGAATCTGCATTCTGCTCAGAAGTTCAGGTCAGGGCACAGAATTGTCTAAATGTGTAGTACAATCATGCAGTTGTTCTCATTTATGCATCATACCAAAACACCAATTTGTAGTGCCTGGCTTGCCCTCATTACCAAGTAAGTCTGGCTTGCGGAAGTGGAATCAGGCTAATGAGCTGCCAATCCTCTGGCTTTGTTGATAAATACTGGAACATTATGCATAAAATTTGTGAACTACAATAGGAAGAATGATCTACTGTGGTTTGGAGGGTGAGGGCGGTCTGAGCACTGCCTATTCAGACAAAGTCAGCAGTTGTTCATAAAATATGTTTTAGTATTATGCCCAGCACCTGCAGTCACCATGATTGAGAGTATCCAGGCCACCAGAGATTATTAAAGGAAACTCAGGAAAATTAC
Organism: Megaleporinus macrocephalus; assembly: GCA_021613375.1. NCBI lineage: Eukaryota > Metazoa > Chordata > Actinopteri > Characiformes > Anostomidae > Megaleporinus > Megaleporinus macrocephalus. Next base: position 27,330,637 of record CM038703.1, read on the forward strand.
TCTGTCCATGTTTCCTTTTCCATGAAATCTACAGTTTGCTCACTGGCATCCTCATTTAGGCATCTCTGTTGGGAGTCATCGTAGTCTTTCACTTCCATAAACTCTGCATCAGTTGCATTAGGACATCTTACACAGTTTGGTCCTAAATTGAATTCTAATGACCTGATAATAAGCTGATAAATGATATGATAATTGACCCAATTGAAGGTCTGAAGTTAGGCCTTAATGATTTAGTGTACAATGTAAAAGTTAATTCATTGATTTTAAATGTTGGTAGATGTTGTCCAGTGAGTATGAGTTTGTTTGTTTAAACCACCTACTCTGTGTTCAATTTTCCAGTTTGAAGGTGAAGAGGGCTGGGCAGCCAGGAAAGGACAACATTGCTGCAACCCAACAAAGATTTCTTCTCAACTTTTGCTATACCCCCCTTCCCCTTCCCCTTTACCCCTTTCCCTCCTCCTACTGGACTTCTGAACCGCCACTTCTGAAAAAACTGTACAACTCGTGAGCGCATCCTGTCTTGCTCAACTCTCCCTGCCAATGGATCAGAGGACACAGGGGGGGCCCACCACGCCACCCCCCCTCCCTGCTAATGCTGTGCCGGTAGAGCGTGAGAAGGAGGGAGTAGGTGGCCAGAAAGAAGATGAGGAGGACAAGAGGAAGCGTGAGAAGGAGAGAGACGGGGTGCCACCCAACCTCTGCAGCCCTGAGACTGGACCTGGTGATCAGCAGCAGCAGCAGCAGCAGCAGCAGCAGTCTCCACAGTTCTCTGTCAAAGAAACTAGCTATTCAGAGGGCAATGTAAAGCTTAAGATAGGACTACAGGCCAAACGAATGAAGAAGCCCCCTAAAATACTAGAGAACTATGTATGCCGGCCAGCCTTTCGAGCTACTGTTAGACATGGGGCCAGAGGAGGGGGACGTGGCAGTCGTCGGGGAGGAACCAATGATGGCAGTGGCAACACACCTAGTCCGCCTCATATTAAAGAAGCAGAGAAGGGCCCCACCGTTAACCAAGGAGCATCACAGTTGTCAGGTGTTCCAGCTGCTACCACATCCATACCTTCTCTTCCTCCTCCAACTTCCACCAGCACTGCCCCTCCTGTGAATGGCAGTGTGCCAGCTAAAAGGGTAAGTGGGCTCACTGTGTGATCTCAAAGTGGGATTTTGATCATGGAGTGGGAAGTGTAAAAAAGGGGAATGTTTATTGGTTCTCTGAGGAAGTTTAAAATTAAGAGACTGGAAGGAGTTACGTAATAAGCTTTCTGCTATATTTCTGCTAAACAGAGCCAAACCAGCATTTTGGAAAGGATGTATTGAACTGTTCAGTTTTCCTGGCAGTTATGCATTTTAAATATTATTTTAGAGATCCCAGATAGTTTGTTTTATCAGAATCTCTGGCACATCTTTTTATAGTGTCTTGTTTTATCTGTCTCATTTTTTTTCTTTTGTCTTTGTTTTGTCAAGATATCTTTTCTTTTTCCTCATTTCTCTAAAATATTTGCATGTATCTCTGTTTCCTAATAAATAATTAATGCTTAATTTCCTGTGGCTCATTCATTTGTGTTTTTTCTCTAAACTAGGGTCCACCAAAGCTGGCCTGCAAGTCAGAAGGAAAGGCAGATGTGAAATCCATTGCACCTTCAGAGAGACCTCTTAATTTGCACCGCTCTATAACAGACAGCAAATCACACTCCTCTGGAAAGAAGAGTCTTGTATCCCAAACCACCCCCTCAACCCCTTCTCCCCCAGCTCCTACTTCAACTGCATCAACTCCGCAGGAGCCCAAGATGGATGGAGTCACAAAAAGCCCTCAGTACACCTACACTGATAACCAGAAAGAACAAGAAAGAGGAGCTCAGAATTGGGGTACGCCTACAGTCACTGAGAAACTTGCGCAACTCATAGCCACTTGCCCACCTACTAAGTGTCCTAAACCCAAAGCCCGTAAAGTGTCCCCAGTTTCAACACACAGTAGCTCTCCCCCATTAATTTCCAATTTGCAGCGGCCTGAGCGCAACAGAAACACATATTCCAGAGCGGTTCACCTCGCTCCTCCTCCACCCGTCTCCCGGCCACCAGGTCGTCCATATGGTTCACGAAACAAAGACAGCATCCTGGAGAAGCTATCGAGCATACCCAGAAAAGAGGAAGCTGATGGAATTTCAAAGGGTATTACAAGCAGCAGCCCCACCACCATTCCAGCAGTATCATATGGCAACAGCCGCTTTACAAGCATCACAAATGATAGCAACGACAACAGTAACAGCAGTGGAATGAAATCACAGTCTCGGCACTGTCCTGCTCATTCCTCCACACCTGTTTCCTCCTCCTCCTCCTCTTTGGAGAGGATAGGGAGTGGAGGCAGCCACCAGGGAATGCCTACCTCCCTTGGTTCTCGAATCAGAGCAAGCCCCTCGCAAACTGAGGAGAACAGTGAGAGAGAGAAAGAGCAGGATAAAGACATTGATAATCCCAGAGATTTAAGCAAAAGCTGTTCCCCAATAGTGTCAGGGAAGCAGGACACTAAAGAGAAGCTGCCTATGTCCATACCTCGGAGTGAGCGGGGAAAGAGCTTAAGTCCAGCCAAACGAAGTCCTGCTCAGGAGTCTCGTGTTAGTGGTGAATTAAGTCCTGCCGAATCCACCAAACATAATGACTCTCCTTGTAACCCTTCTGATAGTTGCAGCAGCCCAGCACCACTTTGTGATGATCCTGAGCCTGAATCACCTGCATCACCAGCAGAACAAGACTCAAAGCCCCTAAAAAAGAGACGAGGTCGACGGCCTCGCTGGACTAAGGTGGTCAGTCGTGCACAAAAGCCAATGCAAGATGCTGCTTTAAGTCTGGATGCAGGTCTTGCTTCTTCACCACCCATTCGCCGCCCTGTGGGAAGGCCTCCAAATGCAAATCGTGTACCCCCTGTTGTCTCCCAACTCTTTGCATCTCCACCCAAGAAAAGGGGCCGCCCAAAGTCCAAAATGCCAAGGCTTGATGCCCCTGCACGTGGTCGCCCTCCTCTCAAGACGCAGCCCTCAAAAGTCTACTCCATGCTCAAGTCCAAAGAGGAACAGGATCCCCCTGTCTTGCACCCAGAGGTGGACCTGAACCCTCCTAAACCCATGCCAAGGAAACGAGGGAGACCGAAGCGCTTGCCTCCAACCCTGCCGCAGGAGACCCAGCCACCAACGCTAGCTCCAGAGTCAGGGGATGCTACAGCAGGTGACAAGGGCTTTCGCAACAAGGGCAATGGACAGCTCATAATGAAGACCATTATAGGCAAGATTAACAAGATGAAGACCATAAAGCGAAAGCGGTTCCTTAGCCAGATCCTGTTGGGGTCGGGTTCAGGAGCTGATCAAGAGGTCACTAAAAACACAGGCATGCCAGGAACAGTAGCTTCTACAACCCAGTCTCTCTCGACACTTGCTGCAACGTTAGGCGGAAAACTGGGACCTCAGATCAATGTTAGCAAAAAGGGGACAATATACATGGGTAAAAGAAGGGGTCGTAAGCCAAAAACTCCATCCACCCCTTTGCCAGGTGCTCCTACACCTCCACCTGAACCTTTCTTGACCCCTAACACCTCCTCCCCTCACCACTCACACCAGGTGTCTCAGGCTTCACAAAACCAGCAGCATCAGGTTCCCCCCTCTGATATTTTCCCTTCTCCATCACTTTCTCAGTCCAGTGGGGGCCAAAGCCCCATCAGTGATGCTAGCTTTGTTGAGCCAGGCTCAGTGCATTTCATGTCCCACCCACACTGTAGCCACTCCCTTCAGAGCCACCACTCATTTTCTTTTACCCCACCAACTTTTTCAGCACCTTCCCCTCGTACCCTGGGAGCTACCACATCTGTACACTCCTCTCAAAAGAAGCCTTCCTGCAGAGGCCATCACCACCACCACCACCATTACCGGCAGCACTACCATTACCGTAAGCTCTCACCTCCCAGGCCACTTTTGCCCACATCCCCTGCTCCACTCAGCGAGTTGAAGGAAGCTACACCTTCCCCTGTCAGTGAGTCACATAGCGAGGAAACCGTGCCTAGTGACAGTGGCATTGGAACAGATAACAACAGCACCTCAGATCGTGGTGAGAAGGCTGGGAGTGCCAGTGGATTAACTGGGGTGGGAGTCCCACAGGGTATAACAAGTGGTCTACTGATACCTGGCTTGATGGGGTCTTCAGTGGGTGTTGGCGTAGGGCTTAATCCAAGAGGTAGTAGGAGGCATTCATCGTCAGTGCTTCTTGAACGACCTTCACCTACACCTTCTCCACTTGGAACAAGGTCATCACCTGACCCACGCCGGCCACACCCCGTGGCTCCTCCCTCAGCACTTGTTGGGCACAAGGAGAAGCACAAGCATAAATGCAAACGTCGCGGACATGGCTGCCCAGGCTATGACAAGTTGAAAAGGCAAAAGCGCAAACGCAAGAAGAAGTACCTGCAGCTGCGCTCACGGAGACAGGATCCTGATTTTTTAGCTGAACTTGATGAGATTTGTGTTCAGCTTAGTGAAATACGAATTTCCCACCGCACACCTGCCCTTCGCCTGGGCAGCAGCTTGGGTCTGGGTGCAACTCCAGCTGGCACAAGTCGTGGGGCTGGCTTGGCTAGTGCTAGAGCCGGCAGTAGCATTGGTAGTGGAACCAACCCCCCACCACATCATTATTTGCATAGAGACCTTCTACCCACCATCTTTAGGATCAACTTCAGCGGGTACTATTCTCCCCACCCAGCGTATCCCTGTGATTCTCTGCACTATGTCCGTAAGCCCGATCTTAAGAAAAAACGTGGAAGACCCCCAAAGCTGCGTGAGTCAATGTCAGAGGTGCCTTTTGTTCCTGGGCTAGGTTTCCCTCTTTCGAGCGGTGGCTTCTATCACCCCTCTTATGGAGTTCCATATTCCTCTGCCCCTCTCGGACTTGGTTATTATAGAGGCTATCCACCAGCCAGTGCACTATATCCTCACCCTCACCACCAGGCTCCTCATTCAGGCCCATCCCATCATGGGCACCATTCTCCTTCCTTCCCTCCTCCTCCTTCATACGTTCATCACCATCACCCTTCCCACCTACTCCTTAATCCCTCCAAGTTCCACAAAAAGAAGCATAAGCTGCTAAGACAAGAGTATCTAGGTGGCGGTCGTTCACCAGTGCTCTACCCTGCTATGTCCTCTGAACTGTCATTTGGCTGGCACCACAAACATAAGCACAGGCATAAGCATCGTGATCGCTGTGGTGATGAAGAGGGTGATGAAGGTGCAGGAGCTGGAGGTGGAGGAGGAAGAAGCGGAGGTGAGAGCATTGGGACAGGACGAGGGGATCGAGGGAGAAGAGGAGGGAGCCTGGAATCTCTCCAGCGATGTGGATATGCTCGGGATGGCTCAGCTGATTCTAGTGCTAACAAGCAGGCAGGTGCGACCTCTGGCAACTCTCCCTCCTCCTCTTCATCCTCTTCAGCAGAAAGGTACAAGCGTAAGGAAGCCTCTATGTCCTGTTTGGGGCCTTCACGGCTGTCTTTGGGGCGAGGAAGTCGGGGACATCACCCAGTGGATTCATGGTTCAGGATGGCCAGCTCCGATGTTGATTACTCCAAACTCTCCCGCAACCAGACCCTTGGCCAGGGGGCATTTTCTGATGGGCACGCGCAGGACCAAATAGGCTGCTCAGACAGCGAGGAGGAAGATCCCACTTCAGCTAACGAGGAAGAAGATTCAGGCTCCCACCACACCAACTTGTTTGCTTCTGCCCTCACTCGGACATCCCTTAAGGGAAATTTAGTCAGGAAAGGTGGGAGCTCAGAGGGCTCAAGCCTGATACGATTGGACAGGTCACAGAGAAAGGATCGCTCCACGTCTGCAGAGAGGAGAGAAGCTGGTGAGTGATTTCAGTGGACTCCTGCTAATGTAAATGTTAAACCACTGGTTTTGTTGTGATAAATCGGCTTCAGGCAATTTGTATACCATAGGTTGATAAGAAACTGTAGTGTACTGTGGTTTGCTTAATTTAATATTAGCTGGCTTTGCAGTTTTAAAACATTGACAAGTGACTAAAAGCAAATCATTACTGGAGCCTTCTTAGGTGACCCAAATTCAGTCTGACATTGTGAAGGTTACAGAATTAATGCAGTAAAATGTAGTCACACTCCAAATATAGATGTTACTTCTTTGTCCTCCAGAATTCTTTGCTGTAATTTGATTGGACGACAGCCTTCTTTGCCTCAGCTCACTCCATATACTGATGGCTACTCTGTTACTGAAGATCAGGCTGTTGTTGGCTGAATTGATTTCAGTGTAAGACTGTCATCCCAGAGAATCAGACAGGGTGGTTGCCATCTCTGTTCAAATCTGCTGTTTGCTTTCAAACATCTAAAGCCCAAACAACATGAAATGCCTCCCACAGTATGAGTGCTGCAACTTGCTTTAAATAGCAACAAGAAGGAAGAGTAATGGCTTTGCGGCAATACTGACACTGCACTCCAGAGCTCTTTTTAAAGCACTGTACTTTTTTTTTTAATTTTGTAAAGATCAGAATGGACAAACGCTTCAGTAGAATCTTTACAAACACCCCTATATTCACTGTGCACCTGCTCATTAATGCTGAACTAGGTGACATGGAGAACTATGGGTAATGATGCAGGCTGTTCATGCTGACTGAGATAGATGGAGTGAGTGAGTGAGTGTGAGTGTGTGCATGCTTGTCCAGGCATATGTGAGAATGTGGAGGGTCCCTTGTGAGAGAATGTAGTTTAGTGTGAAGTCAGTTGAGATAATTCAGTATTAGGCTTCAATATACTGGGTCATCCAGTGTGCAGAGACTGAACCTTTGAGCTGCTGTGGCTAGAAGAGTGTAAAAGGATCAGAAAACGACAGACTATAAATTAGTTTCTTGAAAATGAAAGGGTATAATTTGAAGAATGTAATGGGGAGGGAAGTTGGGGATTTGAGTGGTTCAAAGTAGTGTATTGTTTATATAATGTGTATGTGTTTTTAAAAAAGTTTGATATCTTCTGAAATGTGGCGTAAGGCACAGAAGCAAGAAGTGATGCAAGTAACAATTCTAATAATGGCCTGTTGTTCTATACATGCTGCATCCACATGTTGTGCTTTTGCGTTGAAAGTGATGCCACACTAATTTACTATGCCAACATTGGTGATAGCCACTGGAAAAAATGGGTTCTTACCAGGGGAGAACTGGAAGAATATTATTTTTCAAGTTGGAAAAAATACAGGAGGATTTTTTTTATAATACTGTTTTCATCTGGATCCATGCATCCATGTCTTCCAAAAAAAGTTAAAAGTGTGTATTTTATCTAGCATTTAAACAGTTAACTACAAGGTCATGTCACTAATGCAGTACTGTAATCCTTAACTTACAAAATATGGCTTACATGTTTTACATCACTGATAAACTCAAAGTTCAGGATTTTCAAACAGGCTGCAGATACAAAAAAATATATAATGTATATTTTCTCATGCTTTAGCTTGTAAATGTTTCTTATGGTGGTGCAGATTTGTTGGGATGGTGGCCAAATAATGCCTCTGCACAGTTTTCATTCAACTCAAAGATTGAGAATATATGTTACAGGAACTGTACTAAACACAATACTAAACATATTTTTTATTCACATTATTTATTTAAAAGTGACGCTACTTAATAATATTTTTCTTTAAACCATAAATGTTTTTTGCATTTTTAAAGTACACTGCCTGGCCAAAAAAGTCACATACTCTGATATTTCAATGGACCACCTAGCTTACAGCATGCATTCGCCATGGTGTTTTCTCGATAACTTTATGCAAAGTCACAGCATTAATTTCAATTCTGTTGCATTTATTTTTTGTCTGACATCTTGTATTAAGAGTGAGAGTCAAACCACTCTGTAAAGTGTTCTCCAGCGCAGCCCAAACTGTTTTTAATGGGGCTAAAAGCAGGACTATAGTGGCCAATTCTTGTAGAAATGATTCCCCATGCTCTCTGAAGCACTGAGCATCTCCGCGTTGTTGTCCTGGAATATGTCATCAGGGTTGGAAAAATTCCATTGATGGGCTAACTCAGTCATTCAGTACATGTACTTGTTGTTAAACTTAGACCTGACCAACCGAACACCTCCAAAGGCTTGTAGGGTGGGCACTGTGCATGATGGGTACATTTTGAGGTGCCCGTCTGTCTGGAATTGGGCGAATCTGGTGGGTTGTTTTTTTTTTTTTTTTTACTACACAGCTGTTTAGTCCCAATCCTGTGAATTCTTCTTGCAGAGTTTGTGTTGCTTTTACTTTCAATATTAGGCATAGCAGTTAGAGTTCTAATGTTCATTGTTTATTTTTTGGGCTCATTCTAGATTTTTTTCCACGACCACATTTCTTGTCACTTGTCAGTTCACCACTGTCTTATCAGGTTTTAATAATGTGTTAAGATCGTGTTAGACGTACCTCTTACTGTGGAAATTAATTTACTGTTGATTCAGAAGGACCAAATTATTGTCCTGCATCAAGCAAATAAAACAATGGAGAATCTGCCAATTTAGCTAAAAATCTATCTACATGCTTGTTTAAGAAATGAGATGCTTCTCACAGTATCAGTCAGAATTGTTGCACCTGAAACATTAATAAATGCCATAAATATTCAACCAAAGGTTATTAGGTATTTGCTTATTTAACTCCATGGCAGGCTCTGTGTATCCTACCTGCCAAAGGCGCGAAGAGGCTCGATTTTCTGGTGATTTCTGAATGCTTGTGGTTTCACTTTGGAGAAGATTAACACTTTTTGAACACTGCTACGTAACATTGACATAACCACTGTATAAACATGTAATAGCAGATGTTGTGTGTTCTTCATAAACTGTCATGACAGGTTATGTTTAATGATTTAACATGTCATGCTAATGTCATTAAACAACATGATATATAACCGTGGTAATGATAAAATGGTATGTTAAGATAGGAAACGATATTGAAGCTTTGAAGTTGTGCGGTCCTGCATTTAGAGATGTTATTTTACTATGAATTTGTTTTAAAATGATGTCGTAGGGCTTTTTAAATGCACAGCGTTGTAGTTGGGCTGAAATGTGACCAGAAGTATAAGCACCACACTATTGTAACGTGACTTTCTAGTCACCATTGACCTCAATCAAGCACAGTCTATGTCCCCTCACCTCTCCTTCGTCTTACGTCCTTTGTCTCGTAGGTAACTCTGGAGTGCAGACGCGAGGCAACCATTCGGGCACACCTGACTGTCCGGAGGCTCCTCTCCATCGGCACCATCACCATCCTGTCCTGTCAGTCTCCCACGCCTCATCTTGCCTGTCCCACTGCGGCCTGGAACAGCCCGGGGCTGGAGTGGCACCTCGCCCCTCCAGCCGTCAAGCAAGTCCTTCCGCACGCCCCTCCCAACCTGCATGCTGCCTGGACTCCTCCCCCTCACGCCCCTCCCACCGTTCAGCCCCGCCTCCACCCAAGAACAACCTGCATCACGTCAACAAGATCCTGCGTGCCAAGAAGCTACAGCGGCAGGCACGCACAGGCAACAACGTGGTAAAGAAAAGGGGTCCTGGGCGCCCCCGTAAGCACCCACTGCCCTCTCCTCCTCCATCTCCTGTACCTCCAGACCCCGAACCTGAGAACCTTCCACCTCCCGGCAAGCACAGAGCGAGCTGGGACGGAGACACAGTGATTGACGCCATCGAGTCTGTTGTGCAGGGTCAAAAGCGAAAGGCCCGGAAGAGAAAGCACTGGGAGAGAGAGCAGGATGAAAACGAGGAGGAGGAGGAAGAAGCTGAGGAGGAGAGGGAGGAAGAGGAAGAGGAGGAGGAAAGGCCTGAGGCCAGAGAAGATGCGATGGCAAGACCACGAACGACAGAAGCGGTGGGATGGCTGGCTCAGGAGCAGTGTTTTCAGAGGTGTGAAGTTCTGTTCGTTAGTTTACTTATTTTCATTCATTCTAAAGCCAAGTCTATACAGTTTATTTTTATTCTGCTATTAATACGTTTACCTGAGCTTCCAGACCCATTTGTTTAATAGTCATCAGTAGTTTGGTTACCATTTTGCCTTCAGACCAAATCAAGTACATAACTGTGTTTGCTTTTCAGTGCTGTGGAGGGAAAATCTGATGGCCACTCCTCCCCTGAATGCATAGGTCAACCCCCCGTACAGCAAGTTCCACCCACAACGACTAATCAGCGGGAGAAGAGACCTGCTAGACCGCCTAAGAAGAAATTTCAGAAGGCGGGGCTTTATTCAGACGTTTATAAAACAGATGAGTATGTAAAGCACAGAAACACGCTTCTTTTCTTTCGTTGTTTGGTTCTTTTTGTTTATGTGGGGTTTTTATGGCAGAAGCACTAATTTCTTTCTTCTTCACTGTCCCCCTCTTAATTTCTTTTCTTTTCTTTCTGTACCTCTACCAGCCCTCGCAGTCAGTTGTTACAGCTAAAGAAGGAGAAATTGGAGTATATTCCAGGTGAACATGAGTATGGCCTTCTTCCTGCTCCCATTCATGTTGGTAAGTCTGCTCGTCATCTGGACACAGAGCTTTGTGCTTTAATGATTGTGTTACATTCAACAGTTACAATGCTAAATATGTGGTTAACAGTCTGAAGTGGACATGAATCTGATTTTGTAAACCTTCTTTTAGGTTTAAAATGATTCAAACAGGCTTTATAAAAGACAACCGGCACTTGATTAAGTAGTTTCTTAGTTAGCGCAGAGTTCACCTTTCTTTCCATAAAAAAACGCATGGGATGCTACATAACAACTTGGTAGCAGTAGCTCAAGAGTTTGTGGAGTCGTCAGCTAAGCTACTCCTACCCTGCTATGTTGTCCCTATGCTGGCCTTAGCTTCTATTTGAACTAGATTTTAGTTGGCTCTTCCTTTAATTAATATAAACGTGAATGATTAAGACTCAAATCTAAGTGCTGTGTTTTTGAGTGTGAAGCCGTTCACTCCCAACGTTACGCACTTGTTATGTTTATGGTTGAAAATGTACTGAGTGATAAAAATTTAGTTTATTTATCAATTAACTATTAACGTTGTTATATTGGGAGCTTATTTTACTTTGTACTGCCCAATCTGTTCAAACTTTTCCATTGTTCATGATTATAAGTGTTGAAATATACAAGTATTAAACAATCCGTTATTCAGTGGTGACGTTTTTATGGTTTGAAACATGACTGTAGGGGTTCATCAGTGTTCATCTCGCTCTGCACATCGATTAGTTAGAAATACGCTCCGAGCTCCCTCACCATTTGTTACTTCAACACATTTAGTGACTATTAGGTTATGACATGATTGGTTGTGGACTGGTCAGGTATTCAGTTGCATGGGCTGCTGTGTAATACCGCAGCCTTCAAAGTTAAATGAGCATTACAGTACATCACCCTCAGCCTGCCTATTATTAACTTCTATCTCTCTCCTCTCCAGGGAAGTACTTGAGACAGAAGCGCATTGATTTCCAGTTGCCTTACGACATCCTGTGGCTTTGGAAACATGACCAGGTAGCTTGCTAGTGCTATTGCTATTTATGTAGTAGAAGTTAATGAAACCTGTTGATACAGCTGTTAAATGTTAATACTGTCGTATGACCGTTACAAGTTTAGTAACCTCAGTAAGTTTAGTTTCATTTCTTTTTTCAGCTCTATAAGAGACCAGATGTGCCTCTCTACAAGAAGATTCGATCCAGTAAGGAGCTTTTTCATGCATGACGTTCATTACACATGCAGTTAACTTTGTCATTGGCTCTTTAGTTTTTGAGTAAATTTTTATCATTCATACCCTTTAATCTCGCCCCTTTTTAGATGTATATGTGGACGTGAAGCCTCTCTCTGGTTATGAAGCCACTACCTGTAACTGCAGACTCCCTGAGGAACACAGTGAAAAGGGCTGTGTGGATGATTGCCTGAACAGGTAATAGCACTTGATGTTATTTAACTGGGCTTCATTTAGAGGGCTTTTGCCTTCACCTCTGTTGCCCAGACTGATGCAGTTACAGTTAATGAAGCCAGTCAGCCAGCTGAACGTTGTTGAAAGGCCCCATGATTGCACACTCCATGGTATAGGCCCTTTCTGAAAAAAGTTCTAGATTCAGAAACACATCTAAAGTAGCTTAAGGTAGCTTAATTGTGTAATGCCTCTACCTATGTCTATGTTTTAAGGGTTTGGGATGCTAATGTTGCAGTAATATGCAGATGTTTTGACAATCCTGATTTAATTCTATATTATGTTATAATGCAAAAATATAACATAAAATGTTGCCTTTGCAAAAACATTTGGCACATTTTGTGTTAGTAAGTCCACAAATTTGCAGACAAATGCCATACTTAAGTTTTCTTCTTATAGAGTTGACTTATTCAGTCAGTGAAGTTTGTCATTTGACAAGGAGTATTTAATGTTCTACCAACAACTGTATATGATAAAATTATTTATTTTTTTAAATATTGCACTTTTCCACTTCTTGGCAGCACATCGTCTCCTCCATGGTATACGGTATTTTCACCTTCTTTATTCTCCTCTTTCCTCTCTTAGAATGATCTTTGCTGAGTGTTCTCCAAGCACATGTCCTTGTGGCGAGCAGTGTGATAACCAGCGCATCCAAAGGCATGAGTGGGTGCAGTGTCTGGAACGGTTCCGGACCGAGGGAAAAGGCTGGGGTATTCGCACAAAGGAGGCACTCCGTTCTGGCCAGTTCATCATCGAGTACTTGGGGGAGGTGGTCAGTGAGCAGGAGTTCAGGTTAGATTGGAAGAACATGCATTTTGTGTTTTTGTTGAAGTTTTGTTTAAATTGATGTGTTTTTATGCATTCTTCATATCAGCATCTGTCAAAAATCAAAATGTAAATGTAAAAAAACATTTCATATCACTCGCTTCCTTTTAGAAAAAGTCTATGACTGACTGGCTCAGATTTGCTAAGTACTATTAATGCAGTATCATCATTCCCAATACACAGTGTGCAAAAATGTTAAACTTACTTTTTGAAAAAAAATTGACGGCGCTTACATTTTTGCTATAAATCGAGTGATCTTGAATGTTAAAGTTTTAAGTTGAATGAATAGTAATATTTTAAATAGTAATAATTAAGTTTATTTATTAACTGTTAATGTTGTTATATTGGAAGCTTATTTTACTTTCTACTGTGCTCCATCTCAACTGCCCAATCCTTTCAGACTTTTCCATTGTGCATATTCATGAGTGTTAAAAGTTTAGCCAGTTGAAATATACAAGTATTTAACAATCCGTTATTCAGTGGTGACGTTGCAAAAATGTTTACATTTTGAAAAAAAGTTGACAGCACTTACATTGAATTGTAATGTTTACGTTTAAAAATGGAATGAATAGTAATATTAGTAATCTGTAATTTAATATAGGTGTTGGTTCAAAGTGTTCGTGTTAGTTGTTGTACTCTTATTGATGTGTTTTTAAATGAAAACAGATATTTGTTTATATGTAGTACACGACTGCAAGCAGTGCAGTGAAGGTTAACATTCACTCACTCATTTTAGGAGTCGAATGATGGAGCAGTACTTCTCTCACAGTGGTCAGTACTGTCTAAACCTGGACAGTGGAATGGTCATTGACAGCTATCGCATGGGCAATGAGGCTCGCTTCATCAATCACAGCTGCGAGCCTAACTGCGAGATGCAGAAGTGGTGAGTTTAATAACAGCCTGAGATAACTTGGCACATACTTAAACAACAAGTTGGCATGAACGCTGTATACTCGTATAAGCCTATAGTAAAAAAAACAGTTTTCAGTGTAGTTAGTACTATTTTCAGATTTTATGTTGATGTATTTTCTTTGCAATTTTTTGAAGATTTGCAGCTGTGACTGGGTGTTGATTATATTAATTGGTCTGTTTTTAAGTAGTTGGTCTTTTTTATGTAGCGTATGGTAAATGATTACAAGTTGTAAAGTGGTCATGTTAGTTCCACTAATTAAATATCTTTTCTTTGGGTCTGTTGTATGATAATGAATTTTAATGATTAAGTAAAACATAAACATCCTCAGGAATAGGGCAGTGCACTCAAGATGTAGGCCACAGACCCAACATCTGCTTGGTACCAAAGGACATGCATGTACAACACACACACACACACACACACACACACACACACACAAGTGAGAGGGCTTCCAGGCTAGGTGGTAGTGGGTCATCCATCTTGTCATGGAAGAGCAATAATATATCGCTGGTAGAAGTGGGAGGAGGACACAGCTGTGCTGCCCACTAGATATTCATACCCATGCACATTCTCTCACTTACACATGTAGACACAAAAGCCACGTTTGACTGTGATTTCAGCCCTTTGTGTCTGGCAGTCTTTGTACTTATCCTATTTTTTAAAAAAAATATATTAACAGCTTAAACAGCTGTAGAAATATTACACTGTAAATATTCAGAGGTTTAATGGCCATAATGCCCCCTTAATCATGATCTTTTCACTCACTCTCTTTACTTTCCATCCTGCTTGTAATCAAATTCACTTTATTAACCTGTCAAATAATTTGAACACATTACACAGATGAGACAGATGATAAGTGATTTTAAGCAATTTCCTGTCTCAGGTCAGTGAATGGGGTCTACAGGATTGGTCTGTTTGCTCTAAAAGACATGGACAGTGGGACAGAGCTCACCTACGACTACAATTTCCACTCCTTCAACACAGAAGAGCAGGTGCGTGTTGTCCCCGTGTCCCACCTGACGTACACAGTAATATAGGACGCTTTGAAGAGCTTTCTGTTTATTAGGGATGGACATGATTATTCATATACAGATATCTAAAGCCATCATAGTATACTTTTACTTAATCAGGTGTTTAATTAAGACGTGTAGTTTGGGGGAAAAAATGTGTAATTTATAATCCAGCTGCTATGTGACCTCATGACGTGGCACCGCACACAGTGTTAGAACACAAACAGCTGGTACATGTTTGCAGATTGCTAAATCAATTGAACAAAAGTTGATCATCTCTCACGCTACATCACTTGGCTATAAGTGTGTTGACACCAGTTTAAATCTGTGGCTATTATGTGCAGTCGGCCCCTCTTTGCTGCTATAACAGCTTCCACTCTTCTGGAATGCTTTCCACAAGATTGTGAAGTGTAATGACTGAGGAGATTCATTTCCATTAAGTCACAAGAGCATCAGTGAGGTCAGGCACGAATGTTAGGTGATCAGGCCTGGCTCACAGTCAGCGTTTCACATTTACCCCAAATGAGTTGGATGGGTTTGAAATCAAGGCCCTCTGCTTTATGGACCTCACTTTGTGCACAAGGTCATTGCCAAGTAGAAACACTGACTGTTGAAAGCACACAGTTCTCTAGAAAGTCAGTGTGTATTGTAGCGTTCAGATTGTCCTACACAGGGACTGAGAGGCCCAGCCTGACCTTCAGTTTAACTCTATTTGGAATTCTGCTTAATATATAGATTAAAATAACCACTAATTAGATGTGCTCTTTTGACATAACACAGTAAGGGACTTATTATTCATTGTATTATTCATAACAGTAGTAACGACTGGAAAATCCCATTACTATTTTTAAGTGAAACAAATAGTTAGAAGTCCTGCTTATTGTAATTTAATTTCCACTATCCACCTCTCTGTCTTCATTTACCATTGTATTGTTCTTACTTTTCTTATTGACATGTTCTCGTTTTTCTATACAGCAAGTTTGTAAGTGTGGCTCGGAAGGTTGCCGTGGTATCATTGGTGGTAAGAGCCAACGAATAAATGGCCTACCTGGCAAAGCGGGAGGGTCAGGAGGCGGTGCACGGAGGCTAGGCAGACTAAAAGAGAAACGAAAATCCAAGCACCAGCTGAAAAAACGGGTATGGAAGATTGAACTTGGGTTCCTGATAGATACAATTATGATTGTTGTTTTTATGTTATAAAACACAACTGAGCAAATGATGAACATAGGTCCCTCTTGGATTTCACCAGCACACCTGTTTTAACATAGTGAAAGAGGAGAGTTCCAATACCAAACCATGTATTGGATGTTAAGCATATCTTATACTGGGCTGAATTACAGAGAGGTTTAAAATTAAACAAACACATTTATGTGTTAAACCGCTAGTTGTTGTATTAATATAATATAATATATATAATAACATTAGTGTTTTTTCTAAACAAGTAAACACTCACTGCACAGGTGTGTAGTCTTGTAGCTGTGTAATTTCAGGTGAACATTTTTTCCAAGACATCATAACCATATTATTGACTTTCTGAAACGTTGTGACAGGAGGAGGAGTCCAGCGACAGCAGTAAATTTTACCAGCACCTGTTAATGAAGCCCATGTCTAATAGAGAGAGGTAAGTTACCACAGATACAAATGTATTGATGTGCTTAAAATAATGAACGTACCTCTCGTTTATTTACACTTTTCAAAAGCTTTTTAGCAGATATTCAAATACTGCTATTTGGCTTCCTTGTTTGATGAGGGCTTGTTCCGCTTGCAGGAACTTCGTGCTAAAGCACCGGGTGTTTCTGCTTCGGAACTGGGAGAAGATGAGGGAGAAACAGGAGCTGCTGAAAAGAGAGGGAGAGAGGGAGCGAGAGCGGGAAAGCACAAGCCTCTCTCCGTATGCTCGCTGGGGAGGCGTCATCCGCGACGACGGCAATATCAAGTCAGGTGTGTGAATATTTGTGGGTCAGAAAGTTAGATATGCATGTTACGCAAAAAGCATGTTTATGTCAGTCAGTTTCCTAAATCATCAATAAATATTACATGCTTAATTACAGAGCGTTGCATACAGAGCATTACATACAGAGTGTTGCATACAGAGTGTTGCATACAGTGTTGCTTACAGAGCGTTGCATACAGAGCGTTGCATACAGAGCGTTCGCAGAATATAATCTGAAGTAAGTAGTTAGTCGAAGGTGCTTTTGGTTGTCTGCTCTTTTATCTAGTTCTCAAGCCCCATGAAAGGTTTTGTACCAAAAAAGTAACTTTTTATTTATTTATTTTTCCTCAAACCTGTTGGATTTCAGAAAAGTGTTACAGTTATGGGATTTACACCTGTACTTTTTCAGTTACTCTCCTGGTGGCTGTGATATAGCACCAACCTGATACATGTAAATAACTCACAGGTACAGCCTCCACACAGCTGGCGTAGTTGTAATGCAGCGAGAGTCCATAGTGCTACATACAAATTCATCCAAACATTCATGTACAGATGTACAAATATATTACTGATATTTTTCTCTTCTGCATTGTAGTCAAAAATAAAATTGCCCTTGTTTAACAGCCTCCTTTCAGTTATGATGTATTGTAATGTGTTTAGGTTGGAAATCTGAACACCAGTTTTTCAACTCCAGTGCAAGTAGCAGGTTGCTGGGATGGACTTGTTGGTGGAATTTCTGCTGTTTAAAAGTCCATGTGTTTAAACAAACAATAGGGGAGAAAAAAAGTTGTTACGAATAAACACATGCACAGGAGTTTTGTTTTTTAATGCATACTCATAAACACAAATTGGTTAGATGTACAAGCGGCACTTAAAAGTTGTTGTTTTTTTCCAAACCAGAGCCAGGCTAACAGTGTGTAAACACAGATATTTGAAAGTTCTAATCTATTCTAACAGTGTGTTCCTTACTTTGTGTGCTGCAGTTGTGCAGTTTTTATTTTTTTGTTCTTCAGTTGTCTTCACAGTGTGTTAGACCACATTTTCACAGGAGAACTGATGGAAGACATTGTTCAGATGTAATGAATTTATCAAATGTTAGCAAGAGTTTCTTGTAGCACCAGCATACATTCAGCATGGCACACCAGCTGTGTGAGATATGAGTGGATGTCATAAAACGAAATCAAGGAAAAATGGATTAGTAATGCTCGACACTTTTATAAGAAGTTTTAGGGTCTTTAGTTTCATATACACAAAGTTGGAAGATGGTGCACTACTTGTACCCATACAGCTGAAACATGAACAATCCATGCAAGGGGTGCTCTTCTTAATGGGGTCTCTAAAAAGAAGGAGAGCTGATTTCAGCCCTACTTTAAAGAGCTATACTGGTTCTATACTGGCTCTCTGTGTCAGGCAGGATTTAACAGTTCTGCTACTAGTTTTCAGGATTTTGAATGACCTCGCACCTGCTTACATCATGTGATCCAAAAACGTTAGACCTCCTTCAGTTGTTGTACTTCTGAACTGTGGAACTCTTAGAAAATCTCAGTAATTTTTTTTATTAGTTAATTGATTTGATTTCATGCTGATTTGTGTTTGTGTGTTTCAGACGTGTTCCTCACGCAGTTCTCTGCGCTGCAGACCTCTCGTTCAGTGCGAACACGCAGACTAGCTGCTGCTGAGGAGAATACAGAAGTCACCCGCACCGCACGGCTCGCACACATCTTTAAAGAGATCTGTGACATGATCACCAGCTACAAGGGTCAGGACACACACACACACACACACACACACACACACACACACTAACAAATAATATAAAACAGGCTGTAATAATCAGTTAGAGTTACCGCATGTAAAAAGACACACTCTTATGTGCATCTCACACAAACACACACACACACTCACATACACACACACACTATTTGTTCTTTTACATCACGCTCTTTCAACACCTCTAGCTAATGTGTTATCTCACTGTTAATGAGTGACTAATGACAATCTGTCTCTGTGCCGTTTGCGCATACTGTCTCTGACACACACACACACACACACACACACACACACACAGAGTGGAAAAGCTGCAGTTGTGCCTGTGGGTAGGCCTGCTGAAACTTGGTGTTCAGGCACAGCCTGTAGCAGTGCTTTTGTACAGCTTTACTGAAGCACATTAGTAAATGAAAGGACATTTTTTAAGGAATCTGATTTTAATAAAAGTATTTGATGTTGTATGTGAACTGTGTTAAAGTTTCAAACTGTACTGTCCATTCCTCTGTCAGTACAGTCCATGTGCTAAAACTAAGCTACTTAAACAGTCCAGTTTTAATGTAATGTTTCTTGTCTGTCGTTAGAATCAACACATTTGCATATAGCTGCATATTTAATCTACAGAAAGTAGGCCAGAGAAGGTTAGTTGTTAGTCAGGAGTGTTTCAGCCTGAACTGCTTTCAAACTGGCACAATACAGGGCGGCCAATTAAAACAAAGTGCATTTACATACAGCAGTCTTAAAGGCACAGTAACAGAAACATCTTTTTTAATTCTAAGAGATAAACAGAGGTTAGAAATTCATGTAAAATGCATTGTGCCCATTTTTGACACATAAAACATCACAAACTTTGTCAGCTCAACTGAAAGCAGAACACACACTGTACATTATATGAAATATTCTCTAAGCTTATAAAGTTTTTGTGTAAAATTTACTTAAGATAAAAAAAAAAGTTTGACTTTTTTGAGTTAATAGTGCAGCAACTCAAACTTTCTTACAGATACAAGAGCCCGGGGTCTAAATGTCTACAACACAAGAGTAGCAATTTTATTTACTCCCTACAAACAGTGTTTTTTGTGTACTCGTTAATGATGATGAAAAAGAGGTATATCTGGATAAAAACACTATATTTATTTTTTTAAACGATTATGGCTGCAACGCCTTGCTTGTGCCTCCCCCCCATTAATAGTTTCTGGTTCCCCTCACCACCACTGTGGATGATCCTGTCTTGGATTAGCTTGTCTGGAACATATTGACCCATTCTGGATGACTTTGTTTACATCCAGGCAAAAGTTCATTAGATCATTGCTCACAGCGGCGTTTAAAATCACTTACAGATAAAATGTAACAGTAGATAAAATGGTGTAGTGTGTCAGCACTCATGTTGTCTATAAATTTTCAGTAAATCTTTCAGATGTTTGATAAGTGTTCTCCAGTCTTTCTCTATAGTATGTGTTAACCATTCCAATCGCAGTGCTAAATGCAAAAATGCAAATCCGCAAATAATGAGTTTACATACAAAATGTGCAACAAGAGCATCTCAGCAGTTCTTTGGATGGAGTGTATATCTGTAAAAATATGAGAACGCTTAAGTGGTTTTGCAAACAAGCTCATGCTTTGACAGCATGCACTGTAAATTGTGGTGCAGTACAATTTCTACACGTCTCTGATAAACATGGATGTAAAATGCTGGCTGCACAGAGATGCAGACTTCTTACAGGTTTTTTTGAATAGTCATTTTTATTTTTTCTGAAATACATGTTTTCACTTTACATGTTATTACAAGCAGTAAATGGACCATCAGCCTTCCTGACACACACACACACCACTGTTCTGAGAAACATGTTCTTGTCTTTCTTTGTTCTCCATCTAGATTCTGCTGGCCAAACGCTTGCTGCTCCCCTGCTTAATTTGCCTTCTAGGAAGAGGTATGCTTTTGATCATTCACTTTTTTAATCTGCTGCACTTGATCACTGTTTTTCTAAAATAGATGCAGTTTATTGAGCCTATTTATAAACACAAACTTGATATACAGTAGCCTAATAAGCCCATTCTGATGAAGCTGAGAAGTTGTTAATTCAAAATGCTGTGATTCATGTTCATTTTCAGGCTTACTGCTGTTTTATTTTCATCTAAAAATCATTTCAGTCTTAAATAATTGCTGTTGTTATTTTAGTTGTATTTCTGAGTTTTTGTGTTTGAAGTCATTTAATTGTGAGAAATGCTGTGAATTCATTATAAACTGTTTCATTTATTTATTCGTTTGCACATTGTTTTTGATCATCGGTCATACACAGCGGCCTCTTTGGTGGGTCAACAGTGGATTATTGCCCCAGCATGTCAGTTTTGGGTAACAACCATTTTTGATATCCAAAGTGATACATCTGCTGTATGTTTACAGGAACCTGCAGTACTATGAAAAAGTTTCAGATCCTCTGGACCTCAGTACCATAGAGAAGCAGATCCTCACTGGACATTACAAAACCGTGGAGGCCTTCGACGCAGACATGCTCAAAGTGTTCCGCAATGCTGAGGTCAGTGGGACTCCAGCAACCTTTTTGGGATCTGGAATTATTCATTGAAAAAGAGGAAACATCACTGGCAAGGCTGCTGACATCAAATGCTGCTGAATGAAATAGACTCCCAACTTAACCAGCAAAAAAACAAAAACAATTGTTGGCAAATATGTTCTAGAGATTCCCTCGTACCCTTAGATTACAAGTCTAATTTAATATCTAGGGATAGGCCAATATGGACTGCCTGGGTCAATGGTAGTAACCAATAATATAGAGTATAATATATGAAATGCAGTAACTTGTTAAAGTAAATTGATCAGTTTTACATAGTAATGACACACATGAACTTCACATCACAGTGTTTGTAAATGCTTACACAATTGACAGAGTAACGTGCAACTTTACAGGTTAGTTAGGAGTCCTGTTGTCTCTTACTAGTACTCAAAACTTCATTGTGTTGTGTGATGGTATTAATAATAATTATTACTAAGTTTTTTTAATTTATTCTCAAATTGTGTTCACTAATAACATATTGTATACAATTAGTGCTGATTTCAGTGGAGCTAACTGTATGGTATTTTATTAACACGGAAATGAAACGTTACGTGACTGCTAGAGTAAACATTACTCTGTGTTTTCTCCTGTAAAGAAATACTACGGCCGCAAGTCGCCAGTGGGTCGGGATGTGTGCAGGCTGCGTAAGGCGTATTATGGCGCAAGGCATGAGGCTGCAGTCCAGATTGACGAGATCGTGGGCGAGACAGCCAGTGAGGCGGACAGCTCCGATTCTCTAGAGCGTGACCACACCCACCATCATCACCACCACGGGCCTGGCGGCCATGACAAGGACGATGATGTCATCCGCTGCATTTGTGGCATGTACAAGGACGAGGGCCTGATGATCCAGTGTGAAAAATGCATGGTGAGTACGGCTAGTGTTTATATCTTTCTGAAATTGGAGTTATAGTTATGTAAAACAAGACTAGGCAAGCCTAATTACGGGATGCCACCATTTATCAAAGAGAAGTGTCGAAGGTACTGTGTGTTTACATTAACACAAAATCATAGTGGTGAGTCTGCTGCTATTAGCAAACTACTGTTATACAGACTGTGATTGCCATTTAAACATAGATATAAATAAATGTCTTACCCACAGTCATGTGACTGTAAAATATAAGCCATAACCATTTGTTCTTTAAGTGCTGGTGTAATAGCTAATAGGGCTAGCATTTTTCATCTGGAGTTGTGGTGGGCCATTTGACGACATTTTATTATTATAAAATAAAGTAATACATTGTTACAATTCGCTTTGAACACTTTACAAGCATATTGTGTACTTTAAAAACACTCATTAGGGGTTTCATTACAAAGTGAGCATGATTGTATTAAGTGCAGTTTGTAAAACATTGACGAAAAATAATTGTAGTTGTATAATTGTGTTTTATTATTATTATTATTTTATTATTATAATTATTACTATAGTTCCTTTGTGTTGCACTATAGACTGTTTTGTCTGTTCAAACTGATTTGATCTCTGTAGTAGTTGGGTTTTTTTTTACGCTAACCCTTATTTGGAGCTGGGCGACATTAATTTGGCAGACTTTTCAAAAATTTTACTAAAAAGAATCTAGTCAACAAGATTCAGGTGTAGAGTAGAGCAGTTCTTGTCTAGAGCAGTAAAGAATAGCTAAATATACTGTTTTGATAAAGCATGATGTGTGTCAGTGAAAGCATTTTGCTTACTTAACTTATATGTTAGTCTTATACTGGTAAGAGTTGGGAGGGTATGAGGATGACTGTGAGGATATGTACTTCTGTACAAAATTCCTGTTTGACATGGACAGTGCATGTGTGGTTTTACATTGGCAGACACTTGATTTACTGTCAGTGACCCAGTAAATGAAAGTTACTCTCGTAGACTTGCCATCTGGGCCTGTAATTTAGCTTTTGTCTATTAGCCACATGCTTTGGGAGTCATGATTGTTTATCACTATTTTCTTTTTTCTTAATTCCTGTCTGCTTGCCATAAAGTGGCCCATGTAAACGAAGCACGTGATGATAGATTACCAAACCATATTATAGGATCCCTCAATATCTTCCTAGATTATCAGCTTGACCAGACAATTTTAGTGCAAGGTGCTATTTTAAGAACACACAGAGAAAGGTTGTTTGTAGGTCTCAGGAGCTTTGGCCAGGCACGTAGTATTTTGGATTGATTAGCGTCTGTACCATATTTGGAGATACTCTCCTCTTGAATGAAAACCCTTTTAAGATTCTTTAACTGGGGGAAAGAAAGAGGAATGTAAGGGTAGCCATAAACTCTGTTCCTCCCTCCCTTTCCTCCCTTAAAATCCCTTTTTCTCTCTCTTTCTCTGTCTCTCCAAGGTCTGGCAGCATTGTGACTGCATGCGTCTCGAGGCGGAGGTGGAGCATTATCTTTGTGAGCAGTGTGATCCTCGCCCAGTGGACAGGGTATTTAACCTTTTCACCCCTGTTACCCACGACCCTGATCCTTTTGCATTCTTTGACCCTGGCTATCATCGTCTCTGCCACAAAAAGCCTGCTGAGTTGTATGAACTGAGTTACTACTGAGGGTCTTTAGCGTTGGGTATTAAAGGGACACTCACTTATAACTTCCTTGTTTTGCTTTGCTTTCTTCTTACCCAATAGGAGGTCCCCATGGTGCCTCAGCCCAGTTACGCCCAGTCAGGGTCCATCTACTACATCTGCCTGCTTCGAGATGAGCTGCTGCTACACCAAGGTATGTATGTCTTGTGATTTTGTGTGTGTGTACATACCAGAGCATGTGAGTTTAGTAGAGCTGCAGAAACATTACTGTGAACTTCAGCTTCACTACAGCTTCATGCTTGCTCCTCACACACAAGTCAAAGACACCGTTCTGCTCCGCTTCCCCTCCTAATTATAGAATTTATGACTGTTATTAAATGAGAAACTAGCTAAACATTGTCTGCTACACTGGCTTTTTTTACTGAAGGGACAGGCTCAAAGAGGCCGCCCAATCACAGGCTAAAAAACTGCAGATGAAAAACAAACACACATGCTTTAAAGATACTCCTCTTTATCATCTGTTCAACAGCACAGTAGTGGACGGAACTAGAAGTTTGTTGCGATCTGTAAGAATGTCCAGTATGTAGGTCTGCTGAAAAGCTCTGCAGCGCAAACGCTGTGTGTGAATGCAGCTCACACTCACGTCATGCAGCAGTAGTCAGTGCAGAAAGTAATGCTGGAGAGGATAAAAATGATTATGATGTAATATTTACTTATTTATCTACTTATTTATAGTCACTTACCTCTCTTACAAACCTTCTGTATGTCAGACCGTGGTTCAGAACGTGGTAAAGTCAGTATATGAGATACTGAATGCATATTGTCGCTCTCCAAAGAAAAACAAGTAACAAGCTTATGTTTTGCAGGTGACTGTGTGTACTTGATGAGGGACAGCAGGCGCACTCTGGAGGGCCAGCCCGTGCGCCAGTCCTACCGCCTCCTGTCTCACGTCAACAGAGACAAATTGGACATCTTCCGCATTGAGAAGCTCTGGAAAAATGAAAAGTAAGTTTCCCGCCTCACATTTCGTGCTCCGCAACATCAGATATTTGCTCCGTTTAACAAAGCTAAATAAAAGCTTCTGAAGTTTTTGGTAAATAGTGCACTGCATACTAGGGCTGAACGATTTTGGAAAATAATCTAATTGCAATTTTTTATCTATAAATTGCGATTGCGATTTAAAATGCGATTTTTAAAAATGTCTTCTCAAGTATTTTTCAACAAATAGAAGCAATAAATCAATCTGTTTAATAATAAACAATGTCAGATTTATTTAAGGCACAGATAACAATAAAGCAAACAAATCTATGCTTTCCCTTTTCACCATTTGTTTTTTTTTTAATAGAAAAAATAATAGATATAAAAAAAAAATTAACTTACTGCTCTCCAGCTAGTAACATCATAAAAAAAATAAAGTGCAAAAAACATAAAGAGAATCTGCTTTAACCAGCTCGTTATTTTCTGGGAATTCAAACTCAGTGAACACAAAATAAATCTGTTCTTATTTAAACTCTGGTATGGCTCCGATGTACGGCTGGACCACAGATCAGTTGTTGTGGCAAAAAACTCCACTGTTTTCAGCTCAGCTGAAACTCTGTTTCGGCATGTTTATACAGCTCAGGTATAGCAACTCGGCTAAAATATGTGCGTGAGGGCATTTGGTAGCGCATATCCAGTGTGTTTAACAAAGCCATGAAGCCGGGCTCGTTCACTATATTAACGGGCATCATGTCTTTCGCTATGAACTCCGTTACTGCCCGAGTTATTTCAGCGTGCCGCTTCGAATTATGTCCATAAGGAGTTACACTTTCAAACAGTTCGGTCAGTGATCCCTGTCGGCTGGTACTTGGCGTATTTGAAGATGCAGCACTGGTCGTTGGTATTTTAGCCTTGCAAATATCATACGAAGCTTTGTGGTGTTTTTTAAATTCTGAAAAAGGTTTGTAGTGTTACCTCGCGTCGTAGCAACATTAGCAAGGCACGTTTTGCACAGTACCTGACGTTGAGCAGCATCTTCTTTTTTAAAGCCAAAGTAATTCCACACAACTGATGTGCTGCCCCTCTTTGGTATTAGACTTTCAGTCGTGTCAGCTTCTGTCGAGCCTGAAGCCTTTGTGCAACATGTTAAAGTGCGCTGTGTTGACTTCACTTCTCCACCTCCCTGCCTCCTGCTCGGGTTTGCTCCGTTCGTCCTCGGCTCGGCTCGGCTCGGCTCGGCTCGGCTCGCCCCCAAGTCACGTGACCAGTTTAAATCGCAGCCTGTGCGGTTAGAGAATCGCGTTTTTAAATATCGCGAGATTATCGCAAATGCAATTAATCGTTCAGCCCTACTGCATACTTAAGTTTCTTTCAAGCTACACAACCTTTGGACAATTCTGGTGGAAATATGCTGAAAAAAAGCTTTTTTTTCTTATGAAAATTAATCTCTTTCTCTCTCTCTCTATCTCTCTCTCTCTCTCTTTTTAAGGGGTGAGAGATTTGCCTTTGGTCATCATTACTTCCGCCCTCATGAGACCCACCACTCGCCCTCACGCCGCTTCTACCATAACGAGCTGTTCCGAGTACCTCTCTATGAGATCATTCCTCTGGAGGCGGTGGTGGGTACGTGCTGCGTACTGGACCTGTATACCTACTGCAAGGGTGAGAGACACTTCTTCCTCTCAAACTAACTGATTTGCAAACTAACCTTAAAAAAAACTCACTTAAATATGGGAGTTAATGTACTGTGCTTACCCGGCAGTCTTTCTCCTTCACTCTTCTATAGAAAACGTCATGCCTGACAAAAATTTCCCAGAGACACACACAGAGTCTCCCAGAGTCTTTTTCACTTCGATTTGCTGACCTTGTTCCTCTCCCTTCTTGTGGGCTCAGGTCGTCCAAAAGGTGTAAAGGAGCAGGACGTGTACATCTGCGATTACCGACTGGATAAGTCTGCGCACCTTTTCTACAAGATCCACCGCAACCGCTACCCAGTGTGCACCAAACCCTATGCCTTCAACCACTTTCCCAAGAGACTAACACCCAAGAGGGACTTCTCTGTGAGTAGTAACTGGAATTTTTCTGCCGTTTAAAGTTCTGCTGGCCATGATTTACTGATGTTAAAAGAAAGTGTGGGTCAAAAATTGTGAGGAAAAAAATCGTTATTCGCTCATGTGTAGATCGTGCTTATTAACCACTGCAGAAATATGTCGACCAGACTCTACCAGCCTTTGGAGTTTGCACATTGTTTCTTAGTAACGCTTGCTTTTACTTTCTGAATGTTAGTAGCGGACCTCTCAACATTACCTGATTTTTGGTCTGCGTGTACCCTTGCTTTAGGTTTTTTCTTCATTCTTCCTTTTAGTTTTTATTACATTTAAACATTTTAAAAAAAAGTCAAGATGGTGGTCCAACAGGGTCCATGAGGCCATCATGAACACAATGCATTCTGTTGTTAATTTGGATTTTTGTGATGAAAAAACGTGGTGTGGTGATGTTCTAATACACTGATAAATATAAAGAGCAATTTCAACATTCAGTATTTTAGAGAAGGGCCAATTAGAAGATTGATTAGTTTCATTCATTTTTTGAAAATCTTGACTGTCATCTCACTGCACTGTGAGTGGATTTAGCAGGTGCTGTCTATGGAAATGTGGATCTTTATTTAGTTGGTTTGTTGGGTTGGTGTTGGTTGGTTTTGCAGCAGTTTCAGACAGAATTTCCAGTGTGCCTGTTGCTAAAAATTGCACTAGATTTATTTTTATCTGTTTGTTTTTGTAAAGAAGACTGAGAACAAATTAAATTAATCAAAGTCAGTTAGGAAGACCCTGTTTATAAGTATGTTTAATGGGCCAGGAATTTTAAGTTAAGGAGTTGAAATGCAACTCTTTTGAGAAAACCATTATACTTACACATTAGTAGACTGGCAGTGGGGGCGTTGTGTATAGTGTCTTGCCCAACATCTACGTATGCTCAAGCAGTCTGGAATTGGAACACACAACTTTTTGGTTGCTGGCTCACTTCTTCTACCACTAGTTTACTGGCCATCCATTATTAGTTGCCCACTTATTGTGTTTCATGAATACCTGGTAGCCTAGTACACTGGTAGTAGCTAATGTTTTCTTTCACTGTGTATGCCTCATACAATCGCCATTATCTCATGAACCCAGCCAGAGCAACACCAGCATCCACCTTGGCAGCATTTTTAAATGTAAAGAGGCCTATAAGGGTTTCAGGTTCTAGCTACCTCACATGCAGTAGTTTACATCTTTAGCAGCAAGGAAATTGGCTCTTACTGAAAAGCAGGATTTCTGTCGCACAGTGACCATGTTACGTATTACAAGCTGTTCCATTAATTTTTTTGTCTCCCTGTCATATCTGACATGTTTAGCCTATACAGTACACATACTCTCTGTGTACTTTAATCTTAATACCTGTCACCTGACTCGCTTGACTCTTGTCCTCTTCTCTCGCTCAGCCTCACTTTGTGCCAGATAACTACAAGAGGAACGGTGGGCGCTCAGCCTGGAAGAGTGAACGGTCCAAAGGGGCAGCAGCCTGCGATGAAGATCCCTCTCCGAGTGGGTCATGTGACCAGCTGTCCATCGCCTTCTCCAGAGACACAGAAGAAGGTGGAGGAAGAGGAGCAGACGGAGAAGTAGACCGAGCCCACGAGGACTCTTCCACTGCACTGACTTCGCTAGCCCCACCACCACAGGAGACAACCAGGGCAGCAGAGGAAGAGGACGAAGAGGATGATGAAGAAGTAGACGAGGAGGACGAGAGAAGGGAGATGGAGGAGGGCTCCACGGAGAGGGGAGGAGGCACAGAGGCGTTGGAGCCTCGCACCTCTTCATCGCTTTCCTCCTCACCCCTGCATCCTTCCATCCTAGGACGAAAGGAGGCACAGAGGGAACGACTGAACAAGATACTGTTACATCTACTGCATCGGGCACCCAGCAAGAATGGTGAGAGAGAATAACAAAGTTCAAATAACAAAGAGAGACAGAAGCAGACGGAGTTTCTCTTTCTCTGTTTCCATCTCTTTTGTCAAGTTCTGAACCTTTTTTAAGAGCAGCATTTGCTCTGTCATGCATGAAGACAGAGCAAAATAAATAAATATATATATATATATATATATATATATATATATGCGACAAATGCCCAATAATTTGGCTGGATGTGGACACATTTGTGTTTATGTACATCCACTTTGTAGCTTGCACCTCGTTGGATATTTTATTTACCATTGTATCTGTTATCTATCTGTTATCTTACTTTAATATTTAACAATGATTGATCATCTGATGCTTAACAAATTTCTCCGCCACTCTCTTATCTCCATTGTTGATACACCCCCCCAGTCCAGGCACAGCTATTGCAGGTTGAGAGTTAAAATGCAACCATTTAACCATACAGACATTTAATATGGCTTGTATCTGGGTTGTAACCTGATACATTGATAACCACATGCATTTGCACTTGGTAATCAAATGTGTCTCCAGTTAGTCAGACTGAAATCAGATTGCTATATGATGAGTAATATGCAAATAAGCTCATAGACAACTAACAGTCACTGGTGGCGTTCCTCATTTTTCCTGTAAATAATTTCTTTAAACTGGCTTTACACCGATATAGAAGATGCTGGTTTAGAATATGTTAGTTTTTATGGTCATGGATAAAGCATGTTAAAAAACAATTGTGGGAAGACAAAAAATAATGAAAAAGCAAAGATAATCTAAAAGCTTTCTTTTTAGATTAGCTAAAGCTGAATAAAACTGAACTGTAATTGTACTCAGGCCTTTTACACCTGTGTAGCACCTGAAGTGGTTTGAACAATATTGTTTTAATCTGTTTTAAATCTTAAATAATCTTTGCCAGGCTGTAATCTTGATGTGCAGGATTGAAATCCACAAACAGAGTTTTACATGCAAGCTGGCACTACACTTTGCCAAAAAGTAGGAGGAGGAGGGTTGGTGACCAGTGCACATGTGATTTAGCTCATTAGCTAATTACCAAGTGCCTCGTTGGCTGGGCTAAGTGTGTAGAATGGGGGAAACATAATATTATGCAGAGCATGAGCTCACCAGGACAGTTGTGGAGCTCTTTTTCTGACAGGGTCTGGAGTCAGCAGTAACATTGAAAAGTGCACTGATATGAGTGATCTGAGTGCAAGTATGAGGTAGAGGTACCGAATAAACTAGCGACTACATGTACAGTGCAGTACTGCCTATTCTCTTCAGCAGTTTAATGCTATTTAAAATCTGCCCCACAGCAATAGACGTGACGTATCTTCTGGAGGAGGGCTCTGGACGCCGGTTACGCAGAAGGACGCTCGGACTAAGTGACTTTGTGAGCAGGAAGTGATGTCGTCGATGCTGCCTGAGGAGCACATCCCCTCTTTCTTGCACAGCAAAAAAAACGAGAAGATATTCAGGAAGGGCGACAAAACAGCAAAAAGAGGGAGGACGGTATGAGAGAGGAGAGACGAGGGAGGTGACTTTGCTCCCTGTCATACATCTGTCCTTCTGTTCACTCTCTTTCTAGAGGAGTTTAAAAAGAGGAGAGACTAGCCTAGCTTAAGTGCACAGGACAGCGATGAGAGAATCCTGTTATCACCTTGATGCGTTAAAAAAAAAAACATAAGTACGATGCAAAGACTCAAGTGTCAAAGACTCAAACATAGGAACATATACTCCAGGCGCTTTAAACTGAAAAAGAAGAAGAAGATAAACTATTTAAGCCTTGAAATTCTAATGAACTTTACACATGAACTACGACTGAGCTGTCATCTAACGGTCTTCGGTTTCTAAGCATCACCAGAGGTCAATGTTTTCGAGGCGGCACGTGGTACTATATACATAATGAGGCCTCTGAACTGGTCCAGGACGTGGAGGTGGATTTCAAGAGGAGACTGGGAGAACAGCGCCTCCTGGTGGCCGGTTACGACAAACCCATATTGACAGAGGACTGAGAAAGAGGAGGACGAGCAGCAGCAACATAGTAGGTGCAGTGTAGCGCACATAAGACACTGCCCGCGGACTGGGAGGAGTGGAGAGCAAGGAGAAAGAGAGCAGCAGAGAAAGAGCAATGGCTAACTGCACTTTTTGGTCTTTTTTTTTCCTCTTTTTTTTTTTCCTTTAACAACACGGACATCATTTGCTCCCGGAGGTGTATGTACGGATGAGACACACTAACACTAGACGCAGTATTGAACAATGCTGTGCGGTAAAAGCAAAACAAATAAGTATATTCTTGTTTTTAGTTTGTTTGTTTTTCTGTCATACTGTAATTACATTAGGAATGGAACAGGACGGGAGTGGGGAGTTCTGTATTTTGCGAGCTCTGAATTTTGGGAAAAGCTCGATAGTTAGCTTAGTTTAGCTTCTGTCTTTGAATGCGCGGAGATTGGTCCGTGAAGCAGCCAGCCCCGCCCCGTTTTTGAGTGTTTGATTCACCAGCTCAGCAGGATTGTTAACCAGTGGGGGTGCACTGACTTTAACTGTAACGCCTTAGAATGCCATGGTCTTGACCTATATGTGTGTGTGTGTGTGTGTGTGTGTGTGTGTGAGTGTGTGTGTGCGTGTGCACATGTTCATTTGTTTGAATGCTGGCCCAGCTGTGTGTAACCTGTCAGAAAAACATTTAGAAAGATTAAAAAAACAAACAAAAAAAACAAAAAAGGGCTTGACGGCAGTTGACAAAATTGGTGAGATGTAACACATCCTGTGATGTCACACTTTTTGTGAGAGAAGGTTGGGACGAGTGCGAGAGGAGACTTGGGGCGTTACTTTTTATTTCATCTATCATGTTTCTCATGGCCATGGACAAAGTTTCTAAATGAATTGTGAAGAGATTTTTGTTTTTTCTTTGCCCCCTGCAGTTTTTTCACAGAGACATATCACCGCCCCCTTGATGGACTGACAAAAAGACAGAGAGAATAAGAGAGAGATGGAAAAACTGACACAAGAAAGGAAAATGTATAGTGCCAAGCTATGTATATATACAGACAGGAATATGTGAGAGATGTCTCCAAAAGCAATATCTTGATAATGGATTTTGTGTATTGTATTGTACAGGACTCAACCCTATATGTATTATTATTATTACTATTATTATTATTATTATTATTATGCCATTTGTATTGACATAATTGTTCATTTAAGCTTGGGCTAGAGGACAAAATGGCGGGCGAACGTTACACACATTTCTGGTCAATGAATAGGAAATTAATGCAAATGAAATATTAAACCCACAAACAATACATAAACAAAAAGCCCTGAATTGACATAGGAGCATGGTCAGTTGGACTCAAGTGGACATCACAGTGACCCAAGACCTGACAACTGTCATTGTAATTATTAATTTTTAACATTATTCTAATTATTGTTATTATTTTTTGAAGGGGGAGAAAGAAAAAGGCTACCCCTTGTTTCTTGCTGCAAAGTGTTGAACACTAAAAAAACAAACCAACATAAAAATGTAAAAAAAAGATATTTTAGATGATGGAAACAAAAAAAGAGAAGAAAGAACCTGTCAGCTGAATATCATGTTCTTAATCTCCTTTTTCCTTTTTTTTCTTTCAAATTGGAAAGAAATGGTTCATTTTTTGTGATAGCGGTCATAATTATGATGCTTGTATTTCTTGTATTTGTGTGTTTTTGTGTGATTTGTTTAGTTATTTTTAGACAATCACAAAAATAACATGCAAGCATTGTATATGGACAGACTGACAGACATTTTGTGTTGTGTACAGTTTGTCAAGACTTCTTCCACTCTGGTTAAAAGTTTGTAATTATGATTCTAAAGTCATGAAAATGCTGTTGGTTTTTACTTTTTTGTTTTATATTCTATTTGTTTTGTTTTGTTTTTGTTTGTTTGTTTTTTAATAAAAAGCACTACATTGTTGTGAATATACCTGCCTGTTGCTCATACATTTAGCCAAGAATCATGTGATAGTTCTTTACTAGGTCATAACTATTGATACCCAAGGTATACAGTCAAAGCATATTTTAATTGTATGGATAGTCAATTAATACATCTGCAAATAAAGTGAATTTTAACTATTGAATAGAACATTTACATTGTGTACCGTTATTTGAATTACTCGCGGCTGCGCTTTGCTCCATGTTGTAGCGTTAAAGGTGTCTTGTTTGTATCAAGTTTTCTAATGTGTTTCCATTTGTCTCTACATTTTAGTGTGTGTGTGTGTGTGTGTGTGTGTGTGTGTGTGTGTGTGTGTTTGACAATCTACAAGCTTTTTATTTCTGGTTATTTAACTGTTTAGTGTTTTTTTTTAAAAGCCACGTGTAAAGCTCCACTGTGGACTAACAACGATAAAATGTTTGCTGTATCCTAGTTGGTTGGTTGGTTGGTTGGTTTGTTAAAGTAAGCTATTTAAAAAAAATCATTGCATAATTCAGTCGTTGATCTGCAGCTTCTTGACCCCTCTGATCAAATGATGAGGTTAAATCCAACTTTAGCACATGTGCTAACATTTCACCTATGTGTCTGAGGTCCTGGGATTTTTCTCCCCCCAGAAACCTTTTAAACTCCAGCAGCACTGCTGTTGTACCAGTGCAACACACACTTAACACACCAGCAGATAAGCACTCTCAGTGGTTTCATAACTGGGTAAAACTAGAAAAACAGTTGGACAACTGTCTGTAATTGTAGAACTTTAAAGTGCTCCTATATGGTAAGTGATCAAATTGATGATGAGTGTAGACACGAGGTGTACCTAGTGAAGTAACTGGTCAGTGTGTGTGTGTGGGCAACAAGTAGCTACATTAGTAAAAGATGCTAAAGCTATTTGCTACAATGGCTGTTTGGAGAATAATTTTTCCTACAAAAAGTTTACTTTAATAGTAGTGTAATGTTACTAGTAGTATATGAATTATGTAATGTTAAGAACTAGCTTACTTCCTGGCCAAATTGACTATTGATTTTGATATAATAGCTTAATGTAAACCAAGTATAATCATTAAGCTCCTAGTTTTAATTTAAAATAGGATGTCTAATGTGATCCTGTGTAGTCTTTGTGGAGTGCGGAGATAAATTATCTAACAAAAAAGTTGCATATTCTATGAAAATCAGAAGACTTTGGCGCCAAAGGAAGCCTTTTACCTCAGACAGGGGACATTTTATCCCCATTTCTCAATAAAACAATATCTACCAGAGTAGTTTGATGTGAAATGGTTCATTGCAGAAACTGGTGTCTTTACAATGGTGGTAATAGAAACCGGAGGTCTCAGTGTCTGCAGTACATACACTGTATATTTATACAAGCCCACCTGTCAACCTACAGTTTTTGGGTCCTATTTTATCTTACATGCACTTATACAAATCTAAAATACTACTACTACTACTAATAATAATAATAATAATAATAATAATAATAATAATAATAACAACACTATGATGCTGGTTATGATGTGGTTTTTAGAGGCAGCCGTCTGGTTCCAATATCTCGGTAATCAAGGGTTTTATCTACTTTTTGAAAAATCAGTTAAATTTGCATTTAATGCTCCAGTATGTGTAGAGGGGCCTGTCTGTCTGTTTAGTTTATTAGTTGTGTTTGTATTTGTTGTATTAGTTTAATCAGACAGTAATTCAGTCAGTAATATACAGACAGACTGAAGGGGGCGCCAAAACACCAACAAGCGCAATACAATGCAGTTGACATGGTAACCACACCAACAACAATAACCTTACTAACATTTCAGTTAGTGAACTGGCAAACATACACTGTTCTTTTTCGTTCTTAGTTGCTTTATTTCTAGAAACTGCGACAAAATAAGGATGAAAAGGCGAACGGAGAAGGTGACTAAGGAGAAAGGATACTCAGGAGTTGAGGAAGACGCATTGAAGATTGCAGGTTGTCTCGACTGGTTTAACTTAACAGATAATAACTTCCCTTTTTCTTTTAGCTTTCCTGTCCGACGCAGTTTGTTCTGTGTGAATGTCATTTTAAGTGAAACGAGGTTATAGGCAGTAACAATGTTACCTGTTTATGTCAGGCCTGAACGTACAGGACAAGGGCCCCGTCCAAACCACAGGTAAGCGAAAGCGTTTTCTGACAGCAACCATACTGACCTGCTCTTACTGTATTCACATCACACATTTCTGATCACTCTTCAAAGATGACTACAACTGCTCCGGCAATCTGGAGACGGACTTCTCAGAGCTGTGTGTTTTAGCCGGCGTGAAGGAAATCCCCACCGTGAAGCTGAGAGTGCAGATGACAGCGCCCCCTTCCACAGTCAGCGGAGTGACGGGTACAGGTTTTGGGTATAGATCTGTTTTCTTGTCCAGTCATGTTAATACAGGTCTGAGCCACAGTAACATATATGACGTATAGTTCACATGTACACTGAACACTTAATAATCCGATAATTGAAAATCACAGTTCGTCAGTAATCCGTTCACCTCGTTTACATGCAACTGAGTGGACAGATAATAAGGGGAAACTCGGACAGTAATCGGATTTCTGGCAAACATTCAGCCTAAAAACCTCACCGAATATAACAATGACGTAAAAGTAACGCAAAACTCAAACTTCGTTCTGTAATGCAAAACTCAAAGACCAACTCTTAGACCAACTTTCTCTTTTCACATTGCCTATAGCCATTAATGTTACTATTTCGTCAGACCTGCAAACACAGTAACGTTGTGATCAGTGTTTTGGTGCCCACAACGTTGAAATGTGATTCATCCGGAAGTTGTGAGTAATGTTACATGCGGTAATGTTGTCAGTAGGTTGTCACAGCCTTCTAGACTCCTTCATACATTCCAGCATCTGCACAGAACCCCAGGAATTGTGCTACATCGCCGACAGATAGTTATAATAGTATAAAGTCATGTTTTTAAATAGTGACGTTGTAACAAAATACACCGACCCCACACTTTGACAATGTTGTGACAAGGTTGTGTGTTTGCTGGATAGTTGATTTCAGCTTTGCTCCGGCAGTGCTTTGTCGCCATCTCTCGTATGCTGTGTTAAACGCGGCCGCAGACCTTTATCGACGCTGCGTTCCGAATAGGTCACTCTTTTTTTAACTTACTCACTATTCACTAAAGAATTTGTAACGTAATGAGCTGACTAGAAGACCGAAACTACGCTCGGACATTTGTGTGACGCATCTATAGTCTATTCAGTTTTAGTACCAATCAAATGTTCTAGTACACTAACAGTCAAACGTTTTAGAACTGTTTAAAAACTTTTGGCTGGTAGTGTAACTAAAACGTTTGACTGGTAGTGTACTAAAACATTTGACTGGTAGTGTACTAAAACATTTGGCTGGTAGTGTTACTAAAACGTTTGGCTGGTAGTGTACTAAAACGTTTGACTGGTACTGTACTAAAACATTTATCTGGTAGTGTTACTAAAACGTTTGGCTGGTACTGTGCTACAACGTTTGGCTGGTAGTGTAACTAAAACGTTTATCTGGTACTGTACTAAAACGTTTGACTGGTAGTGTACTAAAACGTTTGACTGGTAGTGTACTAAAACATTTATCTGGTAGTGTTACTAAAACGTTTGGCTGGTACTGTGCTACAACGTTTGGCTGGTACTGTACTAAAACGTTTGACTGGTAGTGTACTAAAACGTTTGGCTGGTAGTGCACCAAAACGTTTGGTTGGTAGTGTAACTAAAACGTTTGGCTGGTAGTGTACTAAAACGTTTGGCTGGTAGTGTACTAAAACGTTTGGTTGGTAGTGTTCAAAAACGTTTGGCTGGTAGTGTTCAAAAACGTTTATCTGGTACTGTACTAAAACGTTTATCTGGTACTGTACTAAAACGTTTGACTGGTAGTGTACTAAAGTGTTTGGCTGGTAGTGTACTAAAACGTTTGGCTGGTAGTGTACTAAAACGTTTGGTTGGTAGTGTTCAAAAACGTTTGACTGGTAGTGTTACTAAAACATTGGCTGGTAGTGTACTAAAACGTTTGGTTGGTAGTGTTCAAAAACGTTTGACTGGTAGTGTACTAAAACGTTGGCTGGTAGTGTTACTAAAACGTTTGGCTGGTAGTGTACTAAAACGTTTGGCTGGTAGTGTACTAAAACATTTGACTGGTAGTGTACTAAAACATTTGGCTGGTAGTGTACTAAAACATTTGGCTGGTAGTGTACTAAAATGTTTGACTGGTAGTGTACTAAAACATTTGGCTGGTAGTGTTCAAAAATGTTTGGCTGGTAGTGTACTAAAACGTTTGGCTGGTAGTGTACTAAAACGTTTGGCTGGTAGTGTTACTAAAACATTTGGCTGGTAGTGATCTAAAACGTTTGACTGGTAGTGTTACTAAAACATTTGGCTGGTTGTGTACTAAAACGTTTTACTGGTAGTGTTACTAAAACATTTGGCTGGTAGTGTACTAAAATGTTTTACTGGTAGTGTACTAAAACGTTTGACTGGTAGTGTACTAAAACGTTTGACTGGTAGTGTATTAAAACGTTTGGCTGGTAGTGATCTAAAACGTTTGGCTGGTAGTGTATTAAAACGTTTGGCTGGTAGTGATCTAAAACGTTTGGCTGGTAGTGTATTAAAACGTTTGGCTGGTAGTGATCTAAAACGTTTGGCTGGTAGTGTACTAAAACGTTTGGCTGGTAGTGTTACTAAAACATTTGGCTGGTAGTGATCTAAAACGTTTGACTGGTAGTGTTACTAAAACATTTGGCTGGTTGTGTACTAAAACGTTTTACTGGTAGTGTTACTAAAACATTTGGCTGGTAGTGTACTAAAACGTTTGACTGGTAGTGTATTAAAACGTTTGACTGGTAGTGTACTAAAACGTTTGACTGGTAGTGTATTAAAACGTTTGACTGGTAGTGTACTAAAACGTTTGACTGGTAGTGTATTAAAACGTTTGACTGGTAGTGTACTACAACGTTTGACTGGTACTGTACTAAAATGTTTACCTGGTAGTGTACTAAAACGTTTAACTGGTAGTGTACTAAAACGTTTGACTGGTAGTGTACTAAAACGTTTGACTCGTAGTGTACTAAAACGTTTGACTGGTAGTGTACTAAAACTGACTGGTAGTGTACTAAAACGTTTGGCTGGTACTGTACTAAAACATTTGACTGGTAGTGTACTAAAACGTTTGACTGGTAGTGTACTAAAACGTTTGACTGGTAGTGTACTAAAACGTTTGATTGGAAGTGTAACTAAAACGTTTATCTGGTAGTGTACTAAAACGTTTGATTGGTAGTGTAACTAAAACGTTTGACTGGTAGTGTACTAAAACGTTTGACTGGTAGTGTACTAAAACGTTTGACTGGTACTGTTCTAAAACGTTTGACTGGTACTGTACTAAAACGTTTGACTGGTAGTGTACTAAAACGTTTGGCTGGTAGTGTACTAAAACGTTTGGCTGGTAGTGTAACTAAAACTTTTGACTTGTAGTGTACTAAAACATTTGACTGGTAGTGTACTAAAACATTTGACTGGTAGGGCACTAAAACGTTTGGTTGGTTGTGTACTAAAACGTTTGGTTGGTAGTGTTCAAAAATGTTTGGCTGTTAGTGTACTAAAATGTTTGGCTGGTAGTGATCTAAAACGTTTTACTGGTAGTGTTACTAAAACATTTGGCTGGTAGTGTACTAAAACATTTTACTGGTAGTGTACTAAAACGTTTGACTGGTAGTGTACTAAAACGTTTGACTGGTAGCGTATTAAAACGTTTGACTGGTAGTGTACTACAACGTTTGGCTGGTAGTGTAACTAAAACGTTTGACTGGTACTGTACTAAAACGTTTATCTGGTAGTGTACTAAAATGTTTAACTGGTAGTGTACTAAAACATTTGGCTGGTAGTGTACTAAAACGTTTGACTGGTAGTGTACTAAAACGTTTGACTGGTAGTGTACTAAAACGTTTGACTGGTAGTGTAACTAAAATGTTTGACTGGTAGTGTACTAAAACGTTTGGCTGGTAGTGATCTAAAACATTTGGCTGGTCGTGTTCAAAAACGTTTGACTGGTAGGGTACTAAAACGTTTGACTGGTACTGTACTAAAACGTTTGACTGGTAGTGTACTAAAACGTTTGGCTGGTACTGTACTTAAACGTTTGGCTGGTACTGTACTAAAACGTTTGACTGGTACTGTACTAAAACGTTTGTCTGGTAGTGTACTAAAACGTTTGGCTGGTAGTGTACTAAAACGTTTTACTGGTAGTGTACTAAAACGTTTGACTGGTAGTGTACTAAAACATTTTACTGGTAGTGTTACTAAAACGTTTGGCTGGTAGTGTACTAAAACGTTTGGCTGGTAGTGTAACTAAAACGTTTGGCTGGTAGTGTACTAAAACCTTTGGCTGGTAGTGTTACTAAAACGTTTGACTGGTCGTGTATGTGAAGTAATTTAATAAGTAAACAATATACAAATATAAGCTTTGTTATTTATTTTAATAAAATTTACATGTACTTATATATAACACTGGCGTCTTGAGCATCTTTATTTGTTTTCCAACTAAAATTGTCCACTGCAGCCATTTTCTTTTCTCTTTTTTTATCACAAGGAAAGTATAAATAAAAGTGTAACAAGTTCTTGGATTTTTGGTTATTTTGTGGCTCGGCAGGATTGTTTGGCCCCAGAAAGGCTATTTACATCCGACCTAACATTCAAATAAGAAGCTCTAATAAGAGTCTAAAAGTCTCTCAAAACTGAAGCCCTTGATTTTGTGGCACATGCTACTGGCTTGCACTGCCTTAAGGCTCTAGAGGAGTAGCCATGCAGGGTGGGCAGCCTCTATGAAAAAAATAATGGTTGTTGTTGTTGTGTTGTTTTTGTTTTTTTGTTTGTTTTTTGTTTCTGTTTTTGTGTCAGACTGCGGATGTTGTTAACGTGCCAACCTACTGAGAATGGCTGGAGTTGGCCTTCCCCACTGTTCACCTTGTTATGTGTGTGTTTTTTACTGCAATAAAAGGGGATTTTCCTTTAGTAGAAATATGGCTTCTGCTAACTTTTCTGCATGGCGCTACAATATACTAATTTGTGGCTGCATCTCATTTAAAAATTATCACCATGTCACCTTAGGGGGACTGCAGATGTAAAACTAGGTTTAAAGTGTAAAATGTTGCACCATGACCAAATACTCGTCCTGGAAACACTTCTGCAGTGTCTAATCTTAAGGTTCATCTAAAACATTTCTCTCTAATATAAAAATGTCCCCAAAGACTTTGATTAGATCATTTGGATTAAGCTTGGAATTACATTTTTAAAGTGGTAGGTAGTGGAGTTTTTTTGTTTTTGTTATGTATGTGCAAAATGATCAAGGCTGTTGTTTAAATGAAGTTTTACACTTTGAAAAAGTTGCATCCTTTAAATCAAACTTTTCTCTTTAGAAGATAATCAAACCCAAATGTCCTCCGGAAGCCCCCTGACCACTTGGTCTCCTAAACCTTGCCTCCAGGTAGAGACGGAGAATGAGGACTCTCAAAGTGCAAAGAAAATCATCATATCTGGTAAGAAGATTTAAAAACCCAAAAAGAAAACATTTGTACACAACAACACAAATTCGGAATTGTACCACTGTGTTTGCTGGATACAGTTGTGAACATAATAAAAGAGGCAACTGGCTTCCTTTTTAAAATTGTGTGAAAAAATTAATATTAAATAAATTAAAAAAGAGAGAGCAAGAGAGAAATGGTTTTGTTTTGACAGTGACATTACGTTAGAATAATAATTTTACTGTTACTACAACAAACAAACAAACAAGCAAAATATTATGCATGTGATTTGTGTTTTTTAAGGTTGGAAGGTGGATGAGGTGATGGCTCAGGTTCTGAGTAAGATATTGCCATCCTTGAGCAATTTACAGAGTCTAAAGTAAGTAGTTGAATGTATGGGTTTGATAATAATATGTAAGCTACACATTTAAGTATAATATTACATACAATCAATTGCTGAATTACATGTCTGTTGATTTTCTAAGTAAAAAAATATACTAATACATACACAAGTATGGGGACACCTATCTATCACATCCCATTCCAAAGCCAACCCCTACCGCCAACCCCTTGCAGCTATAACAGCCTTCAAATCAGGTCTCTGTGCAGGCCACTGAAGTTCCTCCACACCATACTCTTTAATGTCTTTTGCTTTGTGCACTAGATCACAGGTATGCTGGAACATTAAAAAGTTTTGACAAAACGGTTGCCACAATGTTGCCACAAAGTATCTAAAATGTATCTAAAATGTCTTTGTGTATCTAAAATGTATCTAAAATGCCACAAAGTATCTAAAAAGTATCTAAAATGTCTTTGTGTGCTGTGGAATTACCCTCACCCTTCACTGGAACAAAGGGACCCAATTTAGCCCCAGACAAGTATTCCTCCTCCACTCAACTTTATTGTTGTCACTGTGCATTCCAGTAAGTAAGTTGTAAATTGTTCATCAGACTGATAGTGATTCATTACTCCAGAAAAGCCCATGCTTGGATAATGCTTAAGATCACATAGTGATCTTAGGCTTGTCTGTAGTTGCTGACAAGCATAAAATATTAGCTGTGCCGTTATTAAGTGCCATGTTCCATTTGATGTTTTTTCAAATATATTAAATTCAACAAATATGTAAACATTAAAATGTGCAAAGGTGTGTTCTCGGTAGAGGATGTGTAATGTATTTTCACTCAGAAGGTCAATGAAACCTGTAATTTGACCAGGATGCTTGCATACACCTACCTGCATAATATTAAATGTTTTGAACTGTATGATGGTATATTTTATAGGATGTGGCAGGCCAGACTGACTGATCGCATTTTGATCTCCTTGAAGAACACCATTTCTATGTGCTCAACCCTCAGGTGACTTGTACAGGAGACCGATTATGTATAGTTATATGTATAGTAGCTGTATGTATAGAACAAAACAAAAAAGAGGTGGAGTATAAAAGAGGTGCTTGAAAAGATATTGAATTATTTTGGCTGTGTTCAACTAACCACTCTTCAATTGAGTAACAGCTTTAAATACATAGGATATAGTAAACAAATCAGCAGAATAACATCCAACTTACAAGACTTCTTAACGTTTTAGGCTTGACTGAAGTCCTTGTGCCTTGAGCTTGCTGCTGTGCATTTTACATTCATATGTGCTAGATTTCATTTAGACACTTGAGAAGTGATTTTGCAATTTTAAACAAAAAACTAAGATTTGGCAGATACACTTATACTTGTAACATCTGTAGAGCAACTTGCAGATAAAGTGTTCTCTGTTGTAGATCATCGCTGTCAAAAGAAAAACATGTAACTTTAAAATAGTGACTTTTACACTATATTTACTTGCCCAGTGTAAAAGACAGCTGCTTAACTCTAATGACGTAAAAAGTTGTTGGAAGAATTTAGAAGAACAGTTGGAAGCAGTTGGAAGAATTGGACATGTTTTTCATTAGACAGTGACTATATATCTAATTTCTCTTACGTTGTCTGTGGTAGGACAGTCGTTTTGGAGGGTAACCAAATTCTGGAACAGAGTTATTATATCCTAATCACAGAGGACAGCATGTAAGTGTTTTTCACATACAGACCGACATCATAAACTCAGCTTATGGAGTTAGACATCTGAGGAGGTGCCCTTATTTTGTATTTCGTAGTTAAGTGGGTTTGAGAGCAGTAAACTACGACTTAAGTAGCTGGTGTTGTTATAAAAGAGTGTGGAGCAGCCCTGTGTGGGGGCAGGGACTCAAGAGAAAAAAAGAGCAATCTGAACATAAATTAATTTCATTTTAAGACAGTATTATTCAGAGCAATAATGAACCAGATTCATTCATTTTTAAACTTAAATAAGAAATAAATGTTTTGTATCAGAATAGTTTTATAAGATAAATCTAATTATCTTAGAATTCAGCTTTTAATTGTAGAAATGATATTTTATGATGTAAAATCTTAATACAAAAAAAAAGAAGAATTGAAATCCTAATTATGGATTGTGGATAGCTGTTTTAGCTTTTATTTCTTGTTCCTTTTAATATGAGTGTGAGAATTATGTTTCACCTACTAAATGTGAATTCTTTATATCAGAAATATTGATATTGCACATGTGAAAGTTGACTTTTGTTAGTAAATATTGACTAATAAAAATAAAACAATTCCTTGTTGTCACGGCTGAGTAGTGGAGAGATGAGGTCGGACACACTCGCGAGCTTTTAAATAAACGATGCTTTTAATAACCAAACACAAAATGAAAGGCAAACAGACGGGATCCATAAACGAAGCTACTACAACACATACTAAGACAATGACCAACCAAGACAGACTGCAAACACAGGGTATATGTAACACTGGATAACAAGAGGGAACAGGTGACGAGACTAAACAGTAACGGGGAACAGGTGTGCGAGGCAGGACAAGGGCGGAGACACAGAAGCACGTGACAAAACAGAACCACATGGACAGGACGTAAACAGAGGCACATGGACGGGCAGGCGTGACACTTGTAAGAAACAAGGAAGTAACAAAGAAGTTACTTGTAAATATGATTTTTACTTCGCGCAATAGATTTCAGTTCAGATTTAATTGAAATTTCGACATGTCAAATGCCTCTTTTGACCTACTTTCCCCACACCCTGCTCTTCTACATCAGGA
The DNA here is from genome assembly GCA_021613375.1 of Megaleporinus macrocephalus. NCBI lineage: Eukaryota > Metazoa > Chordata > Actinopteri > Characiformes > Anostomidae > Megaleporinus > Megaleporinus macrocephalus. Next base: position 27,373,665 of record CM038703.1, read on the forward strand.
GAAGTAGAAGTTTGTCATGCCGCTCTGTCTGAACAGTAGGAAGCATTGTAGAAATTTGTATCCATCTTTTTATCCATCATGGAGGAAAATTGCCATCAGATTGGTTTTCTGGGACTGAGTTGTGCTATGAATTGCACCAGCCATATTTAAATGAGAGAACAGCCTTTGTCAGTAAAACATACCGGTAAACCTTATTTTACCCGTATATATGTAGCGTGGTATAAGGTTTCTTTCCCAACGCAGCCTAACACATTGACCGACACATATTTGCTGACACAAGGAATCAAACTCCACTCTTTACCGTATAGGGACACAGCATTAACCATGTCATTGTCAAACCTTTAGATATATGTGAGCTGTCAGTTCTTTACCAGCTTACCAGTGTTTAAATTCAAGATGTGCCTGCGGGATGTGTAAAAGTGAGGTGTAATTTGGGATACAGCCTATCATTTTCTCCCCATTCAAGAAGACAGAAACGTTGTAGTTGTCAGTGGTCTGTGAATTCAGCAACTATGTAAATACTGTTTTTCTGTTTTTAAATTATACTGGTACTCTGTCCTGCCATTGCTAGGATAGCCCACCTATCATTGCGGAACAATTGTATAGGAGAGGAGGGAGCACGATTGATTGGTTCAGCTCTCTCCACAGCATACTCTGCCAACAAGAATATCCTGACACTCAACATGGCTTTCAACTCTATTGGTGATGGAGGTGCCACTCATATTGCACAGGTGCTGAAATGTACATAAATTAAAAGCGTGCAACATAAAGCAGCATACACATCTGTAACTGTAGACACAAGGCACAGATCACTATCTTTATTCTTGACCCGCAAATCTGTTCTGAAATGTAAGTGTTGAGCAAAGTGTTAATTCTGTGTCAGTAAACTAATGTCTGAAGGTCACTGAAAGTTCCTGTCCTCTTTTGCAAACATCCAGTAGTAGGCCTAGTTGTGTCTTTATTGTAAGAATGTCAAATGGGCAGGACCTACCAGCTGATCCAAATATCTTCTACTTAGTTTATTGGCTTTCTGGGGAAACTGTTTAAATGCATACTTAGTGTGTAAGATTCCTTTGTAATGTGGGTTTTGAGCCCTGTACATGTTAAAGGAGTATTTAGAAAGAACTAAATATATATAGTGCTGTTGAGCAAGCTTATGTTCTTTTTTTATGTTTTTTTTCTTCTTCAGGGGCTGCGTCTTAACCGCTCATTGTTATGCCTCTCCCTAGCATACAATCATATTACAGATGTTGGCGCAATCAGTTTGGCTGAGGTATATCTTTACAGCTCCTAGTCAATGCTCAGTAGAAACATTTCCACTGTTTATTTCGCATTTCTAATGTTTAGATTTCAAAAATACACTCACTTGAGGTATTTATACCTGGTATTTCATGCAGTCCACTGAAATCTGAATGTTATCCATTTACCAAATATTACATGTTAATGCAGGGTGTAAACTGGCTCTCTAATTATGTCCCCTCGCTGTAGGTGCTTGGCCCTTTTGCTCTGACACATGAGGAGATTGTTGAGAGAAGGAGCCAGCTGATCGAAAGGGACCATTCGGTGAGGAATCACGTGTGGTATGCTTAAAATAAACAATTATACCATTAAAAATCTGCATAATTCAGTCATTGAAACAAAATCATTAGGAGTGATTTGCTGTGAAACGATTGATTATAGAGAAATTCACAGACAAAAATCTTTTTACAGTGGAACCAGTCATTGCAATGTGTACACCTGGATAACAGTCATTTAAATTACTATTCAAATGATTATTATCCACCACCGAATATATATACTCGTAAATCTGAAAAAAATGGTTTTCTTTGTGTGATTTATTTTGCCTTATAATTACATCTCTACTATTAGTGTGTTCGCTTCAGGACAAAACCCCAATGTCTCAGGTAACAGGCAGCGTATTTATGATCATTTCATTTAATAACCTTATTTAAAGGACTTTTAGAGGGCATTAAACTCCCAAGATACTGGTTCCAGAGGCAGTTTGGATCACCACCAGTGTAATCAATTCAACAATAGGTTAGTGTCTCTAGAACGAAGCATTTCGCATCAAACCACTCTGAATGAGTTTGAACTTAATTTTATTATGTTTATAAAACCCTGATCTTTTATGTATTTTTTCTATTTTTATTTATCATCATATTATGTCATCAACATTTTAGTACATAATATGGCCAGATTTCAAGTTATATTTGCCGTGCGAGTTGTCTTGACCATTACCTTGTTCTGCTTTCTTCTTTCCTTCTCTTTCCTCCATCATACTCTCTCATTCCTTACCTTCACTTAGCCATCTCAGGCAGTCGGTGCAGACTCTAAAAGTGAGCACACTCTCTCTATCCCTAGCAGCTCGTCACTGGAGCAAAACAGTAAAATATCCAAGAGTGCCACTAAGAAAAAGGTACCCTCTCTTTCTTTCTCTATCACTCTCTTATTATTTTAACGTGAGGCTGTTTCAAAGGTGCATTTAGTTTATTTCCTTAACAGAGCAATACTTGATTTGCAAAGTATAGCAGTACTCTTAGAACTGTAATACTGATAGCTGTTGGCACTATTGGTATGTCTTTAGTTGTTTTACTTAAATATGTCCCTTTTCCCTGAAAACCTTATTGAAGGTGCACCATTGGACCTTAAAGCCATTGTAATTGGGTTGTCCCCAGACGCCCAGAACCCACCCTGACTATAATAGAAAGTTTAAACTTGTTTCAATGCAGGATGCTCCCAAAAAGGAAGAGAAGCCAGCAGCAATTCAGACATCAGCCACTACAGGAAAAAAAGAAGTAACCAGAAAAGGTAGTACGTACATTCTTATCTCTAGCAATTTTCTTAAATGCTTCTCCTCCAGAGGCAGGTTGGGACTGTTTGACTGTCTTGCATGGTTCTGGCACCACAACCTTCTTTGGTCAGCCTCCACTTTTCCACAGTGTTTCAAACTCATCTGGTTGAGGTCAGGACTCGGCAGAATAATGATATACATAGAGAAAAAGTAAATGTTGTTAGCAGCCTTGTTGATATCCCTCAACCTATAGAACCTTTTTGTTTCACACTGCCGTAGAATGTCATCTAGCTAACAAGCCAAATCATCAAATGTTTGGGTTGCTAGAACTGCCCTCATCAGCTCTAAAACTGTGAAGTAGAAACATCTAGGAGCAAAAACAGCTCTGCACAAAGCTGTAGAAGTTCACAGTGTGGAGCTGCTAAGCATTGGAGTGATATGATAATTGTATAAAAACTTTCCTCTGAAACTGCCTCTAAAGGCAATATCAGCACAAGAATGGTTCCCCAGGAGATAGTATAATGCTTTCCAGTTGGCCAGTCCAATGGACATACCTAGGTTTGGTGGATCCTAAAAGATCGCTATCTGCTCAAATGCATAATGGCAAAAGTTTGCTTTTAACATATTTTATTAACTGTCCATTACAGTTTCAGACACTAAGGTGTCTCGTGGTCAAGGAGGAAAGTCAGAAGGGAAGGACAAGCGTCTACCAGGATCAGAGCTTGAGGTAATCTAGTGAAAAAGCAGGACACCCAGGGTGGAAAAGCAGTAAGTTCCTCTCTACTCCTTTTAAATTTGCCACTCTGCCAAAGCCACGGGTGACTGGCACAGTTAGGTCATTTTCTCAGTCACCTTGACCACTACACAAGTGCAACATTTCTAAAAGAAATTGTTGTTATATAAAGTTAATGTTCTTTCTTGTGTTCTTTTTTTATTTGAACAATGGACGTGCTCCTAGGAAAAGAGCAGCTGTGTACAGAAGGTATGTTCATATCTGTCTGCTGTGTTCCGTGTTTTCATGCAATAAAGTGCTGGCTTTGCACTGTGAACTTTTTTTGCAACTGTAGTTGCTCGAAACCTACATGCAATTAAATAGGATAATGGAAAGTTTTCTGGAACTCATTTGCAACTCAGGTACAACAGTTGCAAACATCCATGGAATAGGTCAAGCCTATCTATACACCAATAATGCATCACATGATCACATACATGATTTATTTGGATCAATGGCCTGAAAAATAAAACAGAATATGGTTTACTGGGCAGCGGATGGGGAAATTCTGTTGACCTTTGAGGTGTACAGTTTCTTTCTGTCAGATTCCTTAGCCATAACATGAGTTTCTCTAAACTAACATTTTCTGCATCCAGCTAGTTAACTTACCAGCTAATGCTAACAGCGGATCAAAATTAAAATGTGTTTTAAATGTGTTACTGGCATCAAATTTTGAATAGGCATATTAAAATAAATAAATAAATAAAAACAATACAATTTCTTAGTCTCAACATTTGATATGTTGTAAGTCATGTTTATTAGTAAAAAGGCTCGATGTACATAAGGATATAACTTACTTTGATTGTATGATTCCTTATTAGTGCTTTTGGATTTCATGAAACTCACTGCATAAGTTGAGACGCTTGAGTAAGTGAGTTGCAGGACTCTTTAAATTGGCGGTTGAAGTGGCATTTAGGTTTATGTAGGTTTCAGACAACTTCAACAAGTTGCATGAAAGCTGAACCCTGAAAAGCCAGCTGTAAATTCAAAGGTCTACAAGTTATGTGTAGTGGTGAGAGATACTGTACATCTCTTAGAAAAACTGACTGTGTGTGTGTGTTTGTGTGTATATAAGACAGGAGAGGTGGTTGAGGCACTAAGCCCTTTGCTGGATCCTGGCATACAGCATGTTGATAGAAAAGTCATTCAACCAGGAAACGCGGCACTTATCTCTTTGAACCTGTCAGGTCAGTCATAAAGAGCTCATACTGAAGCATGTCTGGAAGTGGTTTGAGTGTTTAATAAGACTCCTTCCTTTTTATGCAGGCAATAAACTGACAGAACAGTCACTTCAGGAGTTCTTGTCAACTGTAGTTGGCCAAGGTGAAGGAGGTCTGCTACGTCTTTCTCTCAATGTAAGCTTCTATTTCCTTGGATGTTCTGATATTGTCCTATCTATGCTTCACCCACAAACACGTTCATCCATATCTACTGTTATGAAGAAGGACAAGCTTTACATGAGCTTGGAAAAATTACATTTAACCTCTTTGTCTGTCTTTGCCTTTCTGTCTGTCTTTTTTTAATTTGTTTTTATTTGCCGCATAACATATCCAGTTTAAAATACTGGGTTACCAAGCTGGACTATATTATTGTACCTTTCAAAACTAGACGATTTCAGTCTAATTAACCACAGAGGCATTTGACTACCAAGTGTAAATGCAGGCAGCTAAAATCCAGATAAATTAGATAATTATTCTTTGTGTGGTTGATAACATCATGTTTTGAAATTCAATAATACACATTGCACACTGTCCAGTCATCAACCATGTCAGTTACGGAGACCTAAGGCTACGTTCACATCAGAAGCCCAATTACTATCTGAATCTATAAATCACTAATATGAATAAACCATTGTCCTGAAATGACCCACGTGTGCACATCCTAGTAATTATGAATTATCAAAAATGTCATAACTGTGCTGGGTAGCTGAGCAGCCCAACAGCTTTAACTGCAACTCATCCCTTCAGACAACTTAACTATTAAACTAGCAGAATCATCTTAAAACCAACCAGTAAGGCACTATTTTTATATTTATCTGTAGTTTTAGTGAGATATTACTGTTTCACCATGCAACGTTTCTGCTGTGGATGTGGTTTTACACACAGGAAAAACACACTGGTAATAAATACTCCTAACTGATGCCTGCAAAAAAAGTCAGAAACTAGATATAAAGACTAGATATAGCTGTTAACTGGATATATATATATATATATATATATATATATATATATATATATATATATATATATATATAATAAAGTGTTTAGGCAAAAAAGGTATTAGGTTTTGCGGGTGGCTGAAGGTAAAAGTGATACTATATTTTGTCAGCTAATTAAGAACATGATTCATTATCAGCACATTTTATTACCACGGTTATTGAGTTGCACACCCATGTGCATATATATGAAGGTATTTAGAAAAAGTCTGTTCAGCATATGAAAAGTAACATCACAAACAGTGTTTGTGGGGGCAGGGTAGGTCAGTTTTAGATGTATTGATCAGATTTATTCCTTGTAGCGCTCTTAATTAGGTTGTGTTAATATACCATCTGCAATTTTAGTTCATGTTTCAAGAGCTAATCTGAACACTGCCAATTTGCTTTCCAGAGAAACTGCTTCGCCCCCAACTGTGACACCTTCCTGAAGCTTCAGGAAATTATGTCACTTAAGGATCCTCTAAACAAAACCAGCTCCTGCCAGGTGGATGACGAGCAGGGACAAGTAGCTTAGCATACAAGAGAATATGACTTCATTCCAGTATTAAAATCTTTACAAAATTAGTTTATTGTTAGTAACTAGATATTTTATATATAAAGTTTAAAGTTTGTTTATCAATTAATTAAAGTTTAAAGTTTGTTTATCACTTAATTACTCAATCAGTAAACAGTTATTTTTCTATAGGCAACAGCTTTGAATGTTCTACACAGGTCATGTATCAGGCCCCTTTAATTTGTACGCTCCCAAAATGAGATTGAAACTGAATGAAAATGTTTGTTTGTGTGGACCGGCTGGTATAAATTCATGCCAGTTTTTTCCTCCATCAGTGATGCAGACAAAAGCCATTTGAATGCTAATAGTGTCCCCTTTTACCAGATAAATAAGATTGTAGTACTCAAGTCCAGCCTTGAGACTATAAATGAATAGTTTCTATCTCATCTCAGTTTCAAAATCATTTGGACTTGTTTATGTTTATCCATAAATACTGTAGGAACTACAGCTGTAAGCTCTCTAGTATCAGCTCAGGTATCAGAGGGCAGCCAGGCTGATTCACCTCCTAAACCCAGGTAGAGTGCACTGCCTTCACAAGGTTTACTGCTGTTATGGTCCTAGACCAGATTTCTACTAAAACATTCTACATGTCATCTGAAATTAAATGTAAAGTCACAGCTGGTGCATTGTTTTTTTAAGTTCTCTGACACATCTGTGGCATGAAGTGGACATGATATGAACTGTATGTCCAGTTGGAACAGGTTAGATTGTAATATCACACTGAACACCTCCCATTAAGAAGAAATCCAAGCATCACAGAGCACCCTTCAAGTCACAGTACCTCATTTATTTCTTGAAATTGTGATCTCCTCATTCTGATGATGTCACGTTGAAGTTGAGAAAAGGCATGCAAACCTCTGGATTTTAAAGGGGCACTTGGTCCACTCCGGCATTTGCCCTGAAAATTGAGCCAAGACAGAAAAATCAAGCAGAACGGCCAAACCTCTCGGCTATAGACCTTTTCTGTACCGTCTTCTTCAGTGTGGGCAAAGTAGTCTCAAGATGCTGTAAACCGCTAGAACCTTTTAAATAGATTTGTTAAATAAATATTCTTTATACACAACAGCTGTAGAGCAACACAGTGGCACAGAAGGCAGCACTGTCACCCCACAGCAAGACGGGCCTGTGTACTCTACCCCGTTTGCTGGGTGAACAGGGCCTTTTCTCTTTGTGCAGTTTGCTTCCAGTGTCTGCATTGGTTTCCTCTGGTTTCTGCGTGTCCTCTGGTTTCCTCTCACATTCCCAAGACAAGCACTCATGCAGATTGGAGATGCTAAATTGTCCCTGTGACTGCGTGTATGAATGTGTATCTGCCCTGTGATGGACTAACAGCCTATCCTGTCTGTTTGGCCTTCTACACATCAAGCACAGGGACAGACTCCAGCATCCCCTGTGACCCACAAGTGGTTAAGATGATGTGGTTTAGATAATGAATGAATGTTTCAGTTCTATACATTGTCAAGAGCCCTGAGATCTACAGTAACACTTCATCTACAGTAACACTTCATCTACAGTAACACTCTTCATCTACAGTGACACTCTTCATCTACAGTAACACTCTTCATCTACAGAAACACTCTTCATCTACAGTGACACTCTTCATCTTCAGTAACACTCTTCATCTACAGTGACACTCTTCATCTACAGTAACACTCTTCATCTACAGTGACACTCTTCATCTACAGTGACGCTCTTCATCTTCAGTAACACTTCATCTACAGAAACAATCTTCATCTACAGTAACACTTCATCTACAGTGACACTCTTCATCTACAGTAACACTTCATCTACAGTGACACTCTTCATCTACAGTGACACTCTTCATCTACAGAAACTTTCTTCATCTACAGTAACACTCTTCAACTACAGAAACACTTCATCTACAGTAACTCTTCATCTACAGAAACACTTCATCTACAGTAACACTCTTCATCTACAGTGACACACTTCATCTACAGTGACACTCTTCATCTACAGTAACACTTCATCTACAGTGACACTCTTCATCTTCAGTAACACTCTTCATCTACAGTGACACTCTTCATCTACAGAAACACTCTTCATCTACAGTAACACTCTTCATCTACAGAAACACTCTTCATCTACAGAAACTTTCTTCATGTACAGTAACTCTTCATCTACAGAAACACTCTTCATCTACAGAAACACTTCATTTACAGTAACACTCTTCATCTACAGTAACACTTAATCTACAGTGACACTCTTCATCTACAGTGACACTCTTCAACTACAGTAACACTCTTCATCTACAGTAACACTTCATCTACAGTGACACTCTTCATCTACAGTGACACTCTTCATCTACAGTGACACTCTTCATCTACAGAAACTTTCTTCATCTACAGTAACACTCTTCATCTACAGAAACACTTCATCTACAGTAACTCTTCATCTACAGAAACACTTCTTCTACAGTAACACTCTTCATATACAGTGACACACTTCATCTACAGTGACACTCTTCATCTACAGTAACACTCTTCATCTACAGAAACACTCTTCATCTACAGAGACACTCTTTATCTACAGTGACGCTCTTCATCTACAGTAACACTCTTCATCTACAGAAACACTCTTCATCCACAGTAACAATTCATCTACAGAAACACTTCATCTACAGTAACACTCTTCATCTACAGTAACACTTCATCTACAGAAACACTCTTCATCTACAGAAACACTTCATTTACAGTAACACTCTTCATCTACAGTGACACTCTTCATCTACAGTGACACTCTTTATCTACAGTAACACTCTTCATCTACAGTAACACTCTTCATCTACAGTGACACTCTTCATCTACAGAAACACTCTTCATCTACAGTAACACTCTTCATCTACAGAAACACTCTTCATCTACAGTGACACTCTTCATCTACAGTAACACTCTTCATCTACAGAAACACTCTTCATCTACAGTGACACGCTTCATCTACAGAAACACTCTTCATCTACAGTAACACTCTTCATCTACAGTGACACTTCATCTACAGTGACACTCTTCATCTACAGTAACTCTTCATCTACAGAAACACTCTTCATCTACAGAAACAATCTTCATCTACAGTAACACTTCATCTACAGTGACACTCTTCATCTACAGTGACACTCTTCATCTACAGAAACACTCTTCATCTACAGAAAAACTCTTCATCTACAGTAACACTCTTCATCTACAGTGACACTCTTCATCTACAGAAACTTTCTTCATCTACAGTAACACTCTTCATCTACAGAAACACTTCATCTACAGTAACTCTTCATCTACAGAAACACTTCATCTACAGTAACACTCTTCATCTACAGAAACACTCTTCATCTACAGTAACACTCTTCATCTACAGAAACACTCTTCATCTACAGTAACACTCTTCATCTACAGTGACACTCTTCATCTACAGTAACACTCTTCATTTACAGAAACACTCTTCATCTACAGTAACACTCTTCATCTACAGTGACACTCTTCATCTACAGAAACTTTCTTCATCTACAGTAACACTCTTCATCTACAGAAACACTTCATCTACAGTAACTCTTCATCTACAGAAACACTTCATCTACAGTAACACTCTTCATCTACAGAAACACTTCATCTACAGTAACTCTTCATCTACAGAAACACTTCATCTACAGTAACACTCTTCATCTACAGAAACACTCTTCATCTACAGTAACACTCTTCATCTACAGAAACACTCTTCATCTACAGTAACACTCTTCATCTACAGTGACACTCTTCATCTACAGAAACTTTCTTCATCTACAGTAACACTCTTCATCTACAGAAACACTTCATCTACAGTAACTCTTCATCTACAGAAACACTTCATCTACAGTAACACTCTTCATCTACAGTGACACTCTTCATCTACAGTAACACTCTTCATCTACAGAAACACTCTTCATCTACAGAGACACTCTTTATCTACAGTGACGCTCTTCATCTACAGTAACACTCTTCATCTTCAGTAACACTCTTCATCTACAGTGACACTCTTCATCTACAGTGACACTCTTCATCTTCAGTAACACTTCATCTACAGAAACACTCTTCATCTACAGAAACACTTCATTTACAGTAACACTCTTCATCTACAGTAACACTTAATCTACAGTGACACTCTTCATCTACAGTGACACTCTTCATCTACAGTAACACTCTTCATCTATAGAAACACTTCATCTACAGTAACTCTTCATCTACAGAAACACTTCATCTACAGTAACACTCTTCATCTACAGTAACACTCTTCATCTACAGAAACACTCTTCATCTACAGAGACACTCTTTATCTACAGTGACGCTCTTCATCTACAGTAACACTCTTCATCTACAGAAACACTCTTCATCCACAGTAACAATTCATCTACAGAAACACTTCATCTACAGTAACACTCTTCATCTACAGAAACACTCTTCATCTACAGTAACACTCTTCATCTACAGTGACACTCTTCATCTACAGAAACTTTCTTCATCTACAGTAACACTCTTCATCTACAGAAACACTTCATCTACAGTAACTCTTCATCTACAGAAACACTTCATCTACAGTAACACTCTTCATCTACAGTGACACTCTTCATCTACAGTAACACTCTTCATCTACAGAAACACTCTTCATCTACAGAGACACTATCTACAGTGACGCTCTTCATCTACAGTAACACTCTTCATCTTCAGTAACACTCTTCATCTACAGTGACACTCTTCATCTACAGTGACACTCTTCATCTTCAGTAACAGTTCATCTACAGAAACACTCTTCATCTACAGAAACACTTCATTTACAGTAACACTCTTCATCTACAGTAACACTTAATCTACAGTGACACTCTTCATCTACAGTGACACTCTTCATCTACAGTAACACTCTTCATCTATAGAAACACTTCATCTACAGTAACTCTTCATCTACAGAAACACTTCATCTACAGTAACACTCTTCATCTACAGTAACACTCTTCATCTACAGAAACACTCTTCATCTACAGAGACACTCTTTATCTACAGTGACGCTCTTCATCTACAGTAACACTCTTCATCTACAGAAACACTCTTCATCCACAGTAACAATTCATCTACAGAAACACTTCATCTACAGTAACACTCTTCATCTACAGAAACACTCTTCATCCACAAAAACAATTCATCTACAGAAACACTTCATCTACAGTAACACTCTTTATCTACAGTAACACTCTTCATCTACAGAAACACTCTTCATCTACAGACACTCTTCATCTACAGTGACACTCTTCATCTACAGTGACACTCTTCATCTACAGTGACACTCTTCATCTACAGAAACACTCTTCATCTACAGTAACACTCTTCATCTACAGAAACACTCTTCATCTACAGTGACACTCTTCATCTACAGTAACACTCTTCATCTACAGAAACACTCTTCATCCACAGTGACACGCTTCATATACAGAAACACTCTTCATCTACAGTAACACTCTTCATCTACAGTGACACTTCATCTACAGTGACACTCTTCATCTACAGTAACTCTTCATCTACAGAAACACTCTTCATCTACAGTAACTCTTCATCTACAGAAACACTTCATCTACAGTAACACTCTTCATCTACAGTGACACTCTTCATCTACAGTAACTCTTCATCTACAGAAACACTTCATCTACAGTAACACTCTTCATCTACAGTGACACTCTTCATCTACAGTAACACTCTTCATCTACAGAAACACTCTTCATCTACAGAGACACTCTTCATCTACAGTGACACTCTTCATCTACAATAACACTCTTCATTTACAGAAACACTCTTCATCTACAGTAACAATTCATCTACAGAAACACTTCATCTACAGTAACACTCTTCATCTACAGTAACACTTAATCTACAGTGACACTTCAGTAACACTCTTCATCTACAGTGACACTCTTCATCTACAGTGACATTCTTCATCTTCAGTAACACTTCATCTACAGTGACACTCTTCATCTACAATAACACTCTTCATCTACAGTAACACTCTTCATCTACAGTGACACGCTTCATCTACAGAAACACTCTTCATCTACAGTAACACTCTTCATCTACAGTAACACTCTTCTTCTACAGTGACACTTCATCTACAGTGACACTCTTCATCTACAGTGACACTCTTCATCTACAGTAACACTCTTCATTTACAGAAACACTCTTCATCTACAGTAACAATTCATGTACAGAAACACTTCATCTACAGTAACACTCTTCATCTACAGTAACACTTCATCTACAGTGACACTTCATCTACAGTAACACTTCATCTACAGTGACACTCTTCATCTTCAGTAACACTTCATCTACAGAAACACTCTTCATCTACAGTAACTCTTCATCTACAGAAACACTCTTCATCTACAGTGACACTCTTCATCTACAGTGACACACTTCATCTACAGTGACACTCTTCATCTACAGTAACACTCTTCATCTACAGAAACACTCTTCATCTACAGAGACACTCTTCATCTACAGTGACACTCTTCATCTTCAGTAACACTTCATCTACAGAAACACTCTTCATCTACAGTGACACTCTTCATCTACAGTAACACTTCATCTACAGTGACACTTCATCTACAGTAACACTTCATCTACAGTGACACTCTTCATCTACAGTGACACTCTTCATCTTCAGTAACACTTCATCTCCAGAAACACTCTTCATCTACAGTAACTCTTCATCTACAGAAACACTCTTCATCTACAGTGACACTCTTCATCTACAGTGACACACTTCATCTACAGTGACACTCTTCATCTACAGTAACACTCTTCATCTACAGAAACACTCTTCATCTACAGAGACACTCTTCATCTACAGTGACACTCTTCATCTACAATAACACTCTTCATTTACAGAAACACTCTTCATCTAGAGTAACAATTCATCTACAGAAACACTTCATCTACAGTAACGCTCTTCATCTACAGTAACACTTAATCTACAGTGACACTTCAGTAACACTCTTCATCTACAGTGACACTCTTCATCTACAGTAACACTCTTCATTTACAGAAACACTCTTCATCTACAGTGACATGCTTCATCTACAGTAACACTTCATCTACAGTGACACTCTTCATCTACAGTAACACTCTTCATCTACAGAAACACTCTTCATCTACAGTGACATGCTTCATCTACAGAAACACTCTTCATCTACAGTAACACTCTTCATCTACAGTAACAGTCTTCATCTACAGTGACACTTCATCTACAGTGACACTCTTCATCTACAGTAACTCTTCATCTACAGAAACACTCTTCATCTACAGTAACTCTTCATCTACAGAAACACTTCTTCTACAGTAACACTCTTCATCTACAGTGACACACTTCATCTACAGTGACACTCTTCATCTACAGTAACACTCTTCATCTACAGAAACACTCTTCATCTACAGTGACACTCTTCATCTACTGTAACACTCTTCATTTACAGAAACACTCTTCATCTACAGTAACAATTCATCTACAGAAACTCTTCATCTACAGTAACACTCTTCATCTACAGTAACACTTCATCTACAGTGACACTTCATCTTCAGTAACACTCTTCATCTACAGTGACACTCTTCATCTACAGTGACACTCTTCATCTTCAGTAACACTTCATCTACAGAAACACTCTTCATCTACAGAAACACTTCATTTACAGTAACACTCTTCATCTACAGTAACAATTAAACTACAGTGACACTCTTCATCTTCAGTAACACTCTTCATCTACAGTAACACTCATCATCTACAGAAACACTCGTCATCTACAGAGACACACTTCATCTACAGTAACACTCTTCATCTACAGTGACACTCTTCATCTACAGTAACACTCTTCATCTACAGTGACACACTTCATCTACAGTGACACTCGTCATCTACAGTAACACTCTTCATCTACAGAAACTTTTTTCATCTTCAGTAACATTCTTCATCTACAGAAAAACTCTTCATCTACAGTAACTCTTCATCTACAGAAACACTCTTCATCTACAGTAACACTCTTCATCTACAGTAACACTTCATCTACAGTAACACTCTTCATCTACAGTAACACTCTTCATGTACAGTGACACTTCATCTACAGTAACACTCTTCATCTACAGTAACACTCTTCATCTTCAGTGACACCCTTCAACTACAGTGACACTCTTCATCGTCGGTAACATTCTTCATCTACAGAAACACTCTTCATCTACAGTAACACTCTTCATCTACAGAAACACTCTTCATCTACAGTGACAATTCATCTACAGAAACTCTTCATCTACAGTAACACTCTTCATCTTCAGTGACACCCTTCAACTACAGTGACACTCTTCATCTTCGGTAACATTCTTCATCTACAGAAACACTCTTCATCTACAGTAACACTCTTCATCTACAGAAACACTCTTCATCTACAGTAACAATTCATCTACAGAAACTCTTCATCTACAGTAACACTCTTCATCTACAGTAACACTTCATCTACAGTGACACTTCATCTTCAGTAACACTCTTCATCTACAGTGACACTCTTCATCTACAGTGACACTCTTCATCTTCAGCAACACTTCATCTACAGAAACACTCTTCATCTACAGAAACACTTCATTTACAGTAACACTCTTCATCTACAGTAACAATTAAACTACAGTGACACTCTTCATCTTCAGTAACACACTTCATCTACAGTAACACTCATCATCTACAGAAACACTCGTCATCTACAGAGACACACTTCATCTACAGTAACACTCTTCATCTACAGTGACACTCTTCATCTACAGTAACACTCTTCATCTACAGTGACACACTTCATCTACAGTGACACTCGTCATCTACAGTAACACTCTTCATCTACAGAAACTTTTTTCATCTTCAGTAACATTCTTCATCTACAGAAACACTCTTCATCTACAGTAACACTCTTCATCTACAGTGACACTTCATCTACAGTGACACTCTTCATCTACAGTAACTCTTCATCTACAGAAACACTCTTCATCTACAGTAACTCTTCATCTACAGAAACACTTCATCTACAGTAACACTCTTTATCTACAGTAACACTCTTCATCTACAGTAACAATTCATCTACAGAAACACTCTTCATCTACAGTGACACTCTTCATCTACAGTAACACTCTTCATCTACAGAAACACTTCATCTACAGTAACACTCTTCATCTACAGTGACACTCTTCATCTACGGTGACACACTTCATCTACAGTGACACTCTTCATCTACAGTAACACTCTTCATCTACAGAAACACTCTTCATCTACAGAGACACTCTTCATCTACAGTGACACTCTTCATCTACAGTAACACTCATCATTTACAGAAACACTCTTCATCTACAGTAACAATTCATCTACAGAAACACTTCATCTACAGTAACACTCTTCATCTACAGTAACACTTAATCTACAGTGACACTTCAGTAACACTCTTCATCTACAGTGACACTCTTCATCTACAGTGACACTCTTCATCTTCAGTAACACTTCATCTACAGTGACACTCTTCATCTACAGTAACACTCTTCATCTACAGAAACACTCTTCATCTACAGTGACACGCTTCATCTACAGTGACACTTCATCTACTGTGACACTCTTCATCTACAGTAACTCTTCATCTACAGAAACACTCTTCATCTACAGTAACTCTTCATCTACAGAAACACTTCATCTACAGTAACACTCTTCATCTACAGAAACGCTCTTCATCTACAGTAACAATTCATTTACAGTGACACTCTTCATATACAGTGACACTCTTCATCTACAGAAACACTCTTCATCTACAGAGACACTTTTCATCTACAGAGACACTCTTTATCTACAGTGACGCTCTTCATCTTCAGTAACACTCTTCATCTACAGTAACTCTTCATCTACAGAAACACTTCATCTACAGTAACACTCTTCATCTACAGTGACACTCGTCATCTACAGTAACACTCTTCATCTACAGAACTTTTTTCATCTTCAGTAACATTCTTCATCTACAGAAACACTCTTCATCTACAGTAACTCTTCATCTACAGAAACACTCTTCATCTACAGTAACACTCTTCATCTACAGTAACACTTCATCTACAGTAACACTCTTCATCTACAGTAACACTCTTCATCTACAGTAACTCTTCATCTACAGAAACACTCTTCATCTACAGTAACACTCTTCATCTTCAGTAACACTTCATCTACAGAAACACTCTTCATCTACAGAAACACTTAATTTACAGTAACACTCTTCATCTACAGTAACACTTAAACTACAGTGACACTCTTCATCTTCAGTAACACTCTTCATCTACAGTAACACTCTTCATCTACAGTGACACTCTTCATCTACAGTGACACTCTTCATCTTCAGTAACACTTCATCTACAGCAACACTCTTCATCTACAGTGACACTTCATCTTCAGTAACACTCTTCATCTACAGAAACACTCTTCATCTACAGTAACACTCTTCATCTACAGTGACACTTCATCTACAGTGACACTCTTCATCTACAGTAACTCTTCATCTACAGAAACACTCTTCATCTACAGTAACACTCATCATCTACAGAAACACTCGTCATCTACAGAGACACACTTCATCTACAGTGACACTCTTCATCTACAGTAACACTCTTCATTTACAGAAATACTCTTCATCTACAGTGACACGCTTCATCTACAGAAACACTCTTCATCTACAGTAACTCTTCATCTACAGAAACACTCTTCATCTACAGTAACACTCTTCATCTACAGTAACACTTCATCTACAGTAACACTCTTCATCTACAGTAACACTCTTCATCTTCAGTAACACTCTTCATCTACAGTGACACTTCATCTACAGTAACAATCTTCATCTACAGTGACACGCTTCATCTTCAGTGACACTCTTCAACTACAGTGACACTCTTCATCTTCGGTAACACTCTTCATCTACAGAAACACTCTTCATCTACAGTAACAATTCATCTACAGAAACACTCTTCATCTACAGTGACACTCTTCATCTACAGTAACACTCTCCATCTACAGAAACACTTCATCTACAGTAACACTCTTCATCTACAGTGACACTCTTCATCTACGGTGACACACTTCATCTACAGTGATACTCTTCATCTACAGTAACACTCTTCATCTACAGAAACACTCTTCATCTACAGAGACACTCTTCATCTACAGTGACACTTTTCATCTACAGTAACACTCATCATTTACAGAAACACTCTTCATCTACAGTAACAATTCATCTACAGAAACACTTCATCTACAGTAACACTCTTCATCTACAGTAACACTTAATCTACAGTGACACTTCAGTAACACTCTTCATCTACAGTGACACTCTTCATCTACAGTGACACTCTTCATCTTCAGTAACACTTCATCTACAGTGACACTCTTCATCTACAGTAACACTCTTCATCTACAGAAACACTCTTCATCTACAGTGACACGCTTCATCTACAGTGACACTTCATCTACTGTGACACTCTTCATCTACAGTAACTCTTCATCTACAGAAACACTCTTCATCTACAGTAACTCTTCATCTACAGAAACACTTCATCTACAGTAACACTCTTCATCTACAGAAACGCTCTTCATCTACAGTAACAATTCATTTACAGTGACACTCTTCATATACAGTGACACTCTTCATCTACAGAAACACTCTTCATCTACAGAGACACTTTTCATCTACAGAGACACTCTTTATCTACAGTGACGCTCTTCATCTTCAGTAACACTCTTCATCTACAGTAACACTCTTCATCTACAGTGACACTCTTCATCTACAGAAACACTCTTCATCTACAGTAACACTCTTCATCTACAGTGACAGTCTTCATCTACAGTGACACTCTTCATCTTCAGTAACACTCTTCATCTATAGAAACACTCTTCATCTACAGTGACACGCTTCATCTACAGTAACACTCTTCATCTACAGAAACACTCTTCATCTACAGTAACACTCTTCATCTACAGTAACACTCTTCATCTACAGTGACACTCTTCATCTTCAGTAACACTCTTCATCTACAGAAACACTCTTCATCTACAGTAACACTCTTCATCTACAGAAACACTCTTCATCTACAGTGACACTCTTCATCTACAGTGACACTCTTCATCTACAGAAACTTTCTTCATCTACAGGAACTCTTCATCTACAGTAACAATTCATCTACAGAGACACTCTTCATCTACAGAAACACTCTTCATCTACAGTAACAATTCATCTACAGTGACACTCTTCATATACAGTAACACTTCATCTACAGTGACACTCTTCATCTACAGTAACACTCTTCATCTACAGAAACACTCTTCATATACAGAAACACTCTTCATCTACAGTGACACTCTTCATCTACAGTAACACTCTTCATCTACAGTAACACTCTTCATCTACAGTGACACTCTTCATCTACGGTGACACACTTCATCTACAGTGACACTCTTCATCTACAGTAACACTCTTCATCTACAGAAACACTCTTCATCTACAGAGACACTCTTCATCTACAGTGACACTCTTCATCTACAGTAACACTCATCATTTACAGAAACACTCTTCATCTACAGTAACAATTCATCTACAGAAACACTTCATCTACAGTAACACTCTTCATCTACAGTAACACTTAATCTACAATGACACTTCAGTAACACTCTTCATCTACAGTGACACTCTTCATCTACAGTGACACTCTTCATCTTCAGTAACACTTCATCTACAGTGACACTCTTCATCTACTGTAACACTCTTCATCTACAGAAACACTCTTCATCTACAGTGACACGCTTCATCTACAGTGACACTCTTCATCTACAGTGACACTCTTCATCTTCAGTAACACTTCATCTACAGTGACACTCTTCATCTACTGTAACACTCTTCATCTACAGAAATACTCTTCATCTACAGTGACACGCTTCATCTACAGAAACACTCTTCATCTACAGTAACTCTTCATCTACAGAAACACTCTTCATCTACAGTAACACTCTTCATCTACAGTAACACTTCATCTACAGTAACAATCTTCATCTACAGTAACACTCTTCATCTTCAGTAACACTCTTCATCTACAGTGACACTTCATCTACAGTAACACTCTTCATCTACAGTGACACTCTTCATCTTCAGTGACACTCTTCAACTACAGTGACACTCTTCATCTTCGGTAACACTCTTCATCTACAGAAACACTCTTCATCTACAGTAACACTCTTCATCTACAGAAACACTCTTCATCTACAGTGACACGCTTCATCTACAGTAACACTCTTCATCTACAGTAACAATCCTAGAGTTTTATTTAGCACCATCGCAAAACTTACCAAAAATCAGGCAGGAACGGAACCTCAGATACCCGCAAACTACAGCAGCAATGATTTCATGGACTTTTTCAATAGCAAAATCGAGAATATTAGACAAAAAGTTCTACCAATACGAGTAACCTATCCTTCATCCGGTTTGGCTCAAACAGCACAAAATGTGATTTTAGAAGAAAGACTAGAAACATTTTCTCCACTACAGCAGACAGAACTAGAAAAACTTATCTCTTCCTCAACTTCTGCTACATGCACACTCGATATGGTTCCAACAAGCCTATTGAAACAAGTATTACCAGCTATTATTAAACCTATCTTAACTATCATCAACTCTTCCCTTAATCTGGGTCATGTACCTAAGTCTTTTAAACTAGCTGTGATAAAACCCTTGATAAAGAAGCCAAATCTTGACCCCAGAGAACTGTCCAGTTATAGACCCATTTCCAATTTACCTTTTATCTCTAAGATTTTAGAAAAGGCTGTAGCTCGACAACTCTGTTCTCATCTACATAAGAACAACATATATGAAAAATTCCAATCTGGTTTTAGGCCACACCACAGCACAGAGACAGCTTTAGTTAAGATAACAAATGATCTTCTTCTTGCCTCTGATCAGGGCCACGTATCTCTACTGGTGTTACTCGATCTAAGTGCAGCTTTTGACACTATAGATCACACTATTCTCTTGGACAGGCTAGAAAATATAGTTGGAATCACAGGAACAGCGTTATCCTGGTTCATATCTTACCTTAGTGATCGCTTTCAGTTTGTAAAGATAAATAATGTATCATCTAACACTACAAAAGTGAAATATGGCGTTCCACAAGGTTCTGTTTTAGGTCCTCTGTTATTTACACTATATATGCTACCATTAGGCTCAGTTATAAATAGACATGGAATTAGTTTCCACTGTTATGTCGATGATACACAACTGTACATATCAGCCAAACCAGATGACAAATCCAGATTAAATAAGATAGAAGATTGTGTAAGAGATATTAGACTTTGGATGCTACAGAACTTCCTTCTTTTAAACCCAGACAAAACGGAAGTTCTCCTCCTCGGCCCAAAGGCTGCTCGGACTAAATGTTCAGATTTAATGTTAAATCTTGCTGACTTCTCTGTAGTTCCTGGTTCAGTAGCCAAAAATCTTGGTGTAACAATTGACTCAGATCTGACATTTAATCAACACATCGGTAATATTACAAGAACAGCGTTTCTTCACCTACGAAACATTTCAAAGTTAAGAAATGCGTTATCTGTGTCTGATGCTGAAAAGTTAGTGCATGCCTTTATAACCTCAAGGCTAGATTATTGCAATGCATTATTGTCAGGATGCTCCAGCAGGAACCTGAATAAACTTCAGTTAGTTCAGAACGCTGCAGCTAGAGTACTAACTAAAACCAGGAAATTCGATCACATCAGTCCAGTTTTATCAGCGCTACACTGGCTTCCTGTTAAATTCCGTATCGACTATAAAATTCTATTACTGACGTATAAAGCCCTGCACGGTCTCACACCAGAGTACCTGCAAGATCTTATTTCCTATTATGAACCGCCACGTTCACTCAGATCACAGGATGCTGGTTTTCTAATAGTTCCTAAAATTCAGAAGACTACAATGGGGGGAAGAGCTTTTTCCTACAAAGCCCCAAAATTGTGGAATAATCTCCCAGTTAATGTTCGGGACTCTGACACAGTCTCAATATTTAAGTCTAGACTGAAAACATACTTGTTTAGTGTAGCTTTTGGTTATTAATCTTCTCTTTTAGATAAAGGCAGGAGATCTGGGGGTTCTTGGACACAGAGGTTTACGGTAAACTGAGATGTTGGTGCTGTTGTTCCACCACTTCACGCGATCACACAGGTTTGTTGATGGTGGAGTGGGGGGACCCCAGTGTCTCAGGGTACTCTCATGTCCATGTTACCTTCTGGTTCTCTCCTTTTAGTTTAGGCTGTTATAGTTAGATCTGCCGGAGTCGCCAGCCACACTCTAAAATTCTGAAAATTCATATTCTCTACAGTCATACTCCCGAGCCCAACTAACTCTCTCTCTTTACTCTTCCTGAGGAAATGACTGTCCTCCCATCTGTTGAAGGCTGTTGAAGGACTGATCATCGGGCCATCACCCCACCATCACCAGCCAGCTCACCTGTCCATTTACTGCTACACCCTCAGTTACATCACTGTGCCATCCAGATGCACCAGCACTGAGATAGGATGGGACTGTTTCAGCTCACGCCCACTTTACATAAAGACTCAGTCATAGACTGCCTCAGCCAGAGACTGCCTCAGTCATACACTGCCTCTATCTGTGCAGCTTCTAAAGCTTTGCTATCCAGATTTCAAACAGAGGCTCCTTTCTTTGGTATTTAGTTCAAACTGTAAATACTGTTTGACCAGAGGAGGATGGGTCTCCCCTTGTGAGTCTGGTTCCTCCCAAGGTTTCTTCCTCCAGTTGAGGGAGTTTTTCCTTGCCACTGTTGCCTCTGGCTTGCTCACTGGGGGATATATGTTATAACTGTTTTCAAAACTCTGTAAAGCTGCTTTGAGACAACATCATTGTAAAAAGCGCTATATAAATAAAATTGACTTGACTTGACTCTTCATCTACAGAAACACTCTTCATCTACAGTAACACTCTTCATCTACAGTGACACTTCATCTACAGTGACACTCTTCATCTACAGTAACTCTTCATCTACAGAAACACTCTTCATCTACAGTAACTCTTCATCTACAGAAACACTTCATCTACAGTAACACTCTTTATCTACAGTAACACTCTTCATCTACAGTAACAATTCATCTACAGAAACACTCTTCATCTACAGTGACACTCTTCATCTACAGTAACACTCTCCATCTACAGAAACACTTCATCTACAGTAACACTCTTCATCTACAGTGACACTCTTCATCTACGGTGACACACTTCATCTACAGTGACACTCTTCATCTACAGTAACACTCTTCATCTACAGAAACACTCTTCATCTACAGAGACACTCTTCATCTACAGTGACACTCTTCATCTACAGTAACACTCATCATTTACAGAAACACTCTTCATCTACAGTAACAATTGATCTACAGAAACACTTCATCTACAGTAACACTCTTCATCTACAGTAACACTTAATCTACAGTGACACTTCAGTAACACTCTTCATCTACAGTGACACTCTTCATCTACAGTGACACTCTTCATCTTCAGTAACACTTCATCTACAGTGACACTCTTCATCTACAGTAACACTCTTCATCTACAGAAACACTCTTCATCTACAGTGACACGCTTCATCTACAGTGACACTTCATCTACTGTGACACTCTTCATCTACAGTAACTCTTCATCTACAGAAACACTCTTCATCTACAGTAACTCTTCATCTACAGAAACACTTCATCTACAGTAACACTCTTCATCTACAGAAACGCTCTTCATCTACAGTAACAATTCATTTACAGTGACACTCTTCATATACAGTGACACTCTTCATCTACAGAAACACTCTTCATCTACAGTAACACTCTTCATCTACAGTGACAGTCTTCATCTACAGTGACACTCTTCATCTACAGAAACTTTCTTCATCTACAGTAACACTCTTCATCTACAGAAACACTCTTCATCTTCAGTAACACTCTTCATCTACAGAAACACTCATCTACAGTAACACTCTTCATCTACAGAAACACTCTTCATCAACAGTGACACGCTTCATCTACAGTAACACTCTTCATCTACAGAAACACTCTTCATCTACAGTAACACTCTTCATCTACAGTAACATTCTTCATCTACAGTGACACTCTTCATCTTCAGTAACACTCTTCATCTATAGAAACACTTCATCTACAGTGACACGCTTCATCTACAGTAACACTCTTCATCTACAGAAACACTCTTCATCTACAGTAACACTCTTCATCTACAGTAACACTCTTCATCTACAGTGACACTCTTCATCTTCAGTAACACTCTTCATCTACAGAAACACTCTTCATCTACAGTAACACTCTTCATCTACAGAAACACTCTTCATCTACAGTGACACTCTTCATCTACAGTGACACTCTTCATCTACAGAAACTTTCTTCATCTACAGGAACTCTTCATCTACAGTAACAATTCATCTACAGAGACACTCTTCATCTACAGAAACACTCTTCATCTACAGTAACAATTCATCTACAGTGACACTCTTCATATACAGTAACACTTCATCTACAGTGACACTCTTCATCTACAGTAACACTCTTCATCTACAGAAACACTCTTCATATACAGAAACACTCTTCATCTACAGTGACACTCTTCATCTACAGTAACACTCTTCATCTACAGTAACACTCTTCATCTACAGTGACACTCTTCATCTACGGTGACACACTTCATCTACAGTGACACTCTTCATCTACAGTAACACTCTTCATCTACAGAAACACTCTTCATCTACAGAGACACTCTTCATCTACAGTGACACTCTTCATCTACAGTAACACTCATCATTTACAGAAACACTCTTCATCTACAGTAACAATTCATCTACAGAAACACTTCATCTACAGTAACACTCTTCATCTACAGTAACACTTAATCTACAATGACACTTCAGTAACACTCTTCATCTACAGTGACACTCTTCATCTACAGTGACACTCTTCATCTTCAGTAAGACTTCATCTACAGTGACACTCTTCATCTACTGTAACACTCTTCATCTACAGAAACACTCTTCATCTACAGTGACACGCTTCATCTACAGTGACACTTCATCTACAGTGACACTCTTCATCTACAGTAACTCTTCATCTACAGAAACACTCTTCATCTACAGTAACTCTTCATCTACAGAAACACTTCATCTACAGTAACACTCTTCATCTACAGTGACAGTCTTCATCTAAAGTGACACTCTTCATCTACAGAAACTTTCTTCATCTACAGTAACACTCTTCATCTACAGAAACACTCTTCATCTTCAGTAACACTCTTCATCTACAGTAACATTCTTCATCTACAGTGACACTCTTCATCTTCAGTAACACTCTTCATCTATAGAAACACTATTCATCTACAGTGACACGCTTCATCTACAGTAACACTCTTCATCTACAGAAACACTCTTCATCTACAGTGACACTCTTCATCTACAGTGACACACTTCATCTACAGAAACTTTCTTCATCTACAGGAACTCTTCATCTACAGTAACAATTCATCTACAGAGACACTCTTCATCTACAGAAACACTCTTCATCTACAGTAACAATTCATCTACAGTGACACTCTTCATATACAGTAACACTTCATCTACAGTAACACTCTTTATCTACAGAAACACTCTTCATCTACAGTGACACTTCATCTACAGTAACACTCTTCATCTACAGTGAGACTCTTCATCTACAGTAACACTCTTCATCTACAGAAACACTCTTCATCTACAGTGACACTCTTCATCTTCAGTAACACTCTTCATCTACAGTAACACTTCATCTACAGTAACACTCTTCATCTACAGTGACACTCTTCATCTACAGAAACACTCTTCATCTACAGTGACACTCTTCATCTTCAGTAACACTCTTCATCTACAGTAACACTTCATCTACAGTAACACTCTTCATCTACAGTGACACTCTTCATCTACAGAAACACTCTTCATCTACAGTGACACTCTTCATCTTCAGTAACACTCTTCATCTACAGTGACACTCTTCATCTACAGAAACACTCTTCATCTACAGTGAGACTCTTCATCTACAGTAACACTTCTCATATACAGTGACATTCTTTATCTACAGTAACACTCTTTATCTACAGTAACAGTCTTCATCTACAGTAACACTTAATCTACAGTGACACTCTTCATATACAGTAACACTCTTTATCTACAGAAACACTCTTCATCTACAGTGACACTCTTCATCTACAGCAACACTCTTCATCTACAGTGAGACTCTTCATCTACAGTAACACTCTTCATCTACAGAAACACTCTTCATCTACAGTGACACTCTTCATCTTCAGTAACACTCTTCATCTACAGTAACACTTCATCTACAGTAACACTCTTCATCTACAGTGACACTCTTCATCTACAGTGACACTCTTCATCTACAGAAACACTCTTCATCTACAGTGACACTCTTCATCTTCAGTAACACTCTTCATCTACAGTAACACTTCATCTACAGTAACACTCTTCATCTACAGTGACACTCTTCATCTACAGAAACACTCTTCATCTACAGTGACACTCTTCATCTTCAGTAACACTCTTCATCTACAGTGACACTCTTCATCTACAGAAACACTCTTCATCTACAGTAACACTCTTCATCTACAGTAACACTCTTCATCTTCAGTAACACTCTTCATCTACAGTGACACTCTTCATCTACAGTGACGCTCTTCATCTTCAGTAACACTTCATCTACAGAAACAATCTTCATCTACAGAAACACTTCATTTACAGTAACACTCTTCATCTACAGTAACACTTCATCTACAGTGACACTCTTCATGATTGGTTCAGTCCACTGTCTATATTGAAGATGGGCCAATGGGCCGCCCCCTCTAAACTGTGGGCCGGTCACTTTAAAAAAAAAGGGAAGAAAAAAAAATCCAACAGCATCCGCCCCTAAGGACTGGCGGCAAATGCCCGGTGCGCCAGATTACCAGTCCAGCCCTGATAGTGACCTTCCCAGTTTTAAGCTGTAATGCATGTGGTTATTTCTGATGTTCTGAATAAAAGCAGAACTCATGGCCTGTAATGATTCCTCTCCGCCAAGATGCCAAAAATACAGTAACATTAATTCTGATCATTTGTACCCCTTGTTTGCTTTTTCTGATTATTACTTCAATCATTTGGCCCTTTAAAAATATTGAGTTTGTGTCTGGCGCCATCCACAGCACGGAATGGGCGGCGCTGGAAGTGTGCCGGCATTTCTCACGCGCTCCCTTTCACAAATCGAGCGCGCGTATAATGCTTAACACCGCGAAACACTGAAACTACGGGAAGCCGAAATGTCCAAAACCGGTTGTACGGCCGCGAGTGTTCACCTCATCAGCGCCCAGCAGCACAAGCAGCACTGAACAGCACGATTATTCACTGTTTGCTCGACTATCTCGATCATGCCGTGTTAATCACGCAAAGACAACATACAGCAGTCACTACACGATAAACTTGCTCGCATCTGTAATCCGCAGACAGCTGACCTAAAAAATAGCTCTACAAACACAGTTACGCTGTGACAGTCTGTTGTTTAGGTCCCCATAACGTTGTAATGTAACTCCTCCGAAGTTTGTGGTGACGTTGTTTGACATTGTGAGAATGAAGTGGTAATGTTGCCAGAACGTTGTTATAACTTCCTAGAATCCTTGATGCGCCCTATTATATTTACACAGAACTCCACTGTATTTTACTAAATTGACAATTATAATACTATAAAACAACATTATTTAATAGTGTCGTTGTGAAAACCTTGTTCAGACAACGTAACAGACACAGACAGTTGTCTGTGTTCAAGTGTCTGTTGTATGTCTGTTGATGTATTTTATTTTAAATAGTGACATTTAATATTATAAAATTAATACACAGCCTGACCTGCAGGCCAGAAACTCATGTCAGTGCGGCAACCTTAATTTGAACCCTGAGGCCTGAATGTTCAATCTGTTTACAAAAGAATAAGAAACTCGCCCTCTGTTGTAATTTAAAGTCAAAGTTATTTATATTGAGTAGATACAGACTTCCATTAAAGGGATTCTTGGCAGTTTTTCTGAAGCCTTCAAATTATTTATATCGATATCAGAATTATATAGTTTCGACCAAAATTAAGGAATATATCGTAGTATAAAAATTTTGGCCATTTCGTCCAGCACTAATTCATGCACAAATCAAGCCCTGTTTTTTTCTGGCTTTATAAATATGACTATCAACATGCCCACGCATTATGTTTTACTGCCTTGTGCTTTTCTGCCAATCCTGGTGTTCCTGATACTCTCGAATCTGGAGCACATGATCTAATTTTGGCTACAACAACACACACCAACATGTGAATAAGAAAGAACCGGCACTTTATTCTTCCCGCCTTAAAGCACAGTGAGCGGGGATGAGGCTTCGCGACGGCATTTGGTAAATACACGAGTTTCCGAGATTTGCGCTATATGTCCCCTCGTGAGAGCCGTAGGAGCCGCTTTACTGAAGGAGGAGTCTTAATCGCGCTGCTGAGCTTTGTCGCCCTGCTCACTTCCCTCTCTGTGTTTTCTCCCTCGCTGCTTTCTAACATTTAACATACTCCACATCCATTTCACTGCGTTTACAGCATACACATAATGAGCGCAAAAACCGCCACACACAGTCATTAAACGGCGTTTCCCGGGCTTAATAAACAGATTGTCTGTTCTCTTCGAGGGGAAGGGTCTAGGGAGCACTGCTCTGAATAGTAGTAGCCCAAAAGCGGCAACGTTAGGGTCAACATTCCGCCAAAACACGATATTACATGTGGCTTTACATGTAGTTTTTCGTACTGCGCATTACATCTACCGTTGCCGCGGAGCCTGACCAACTTTTGACCAGCACGATCTGTGAAGGTAGAAATTTAACCTACTTTATGTTGTTCGGCTCGGGAGATGGGCTAGTTAGCAATCTAGCTAGCTGTATCGTTTCTAGAAGAAGGCAGCAAAAGCAGGTAGTTGTAAATAATTATCATCAGTATTTAAATACTAAGAGAAAAAACACGAAGTCTTATTTTACATGACACCGGTACTTTCTAACTATTTAGCCTAAAACGTTTAAGCGTGTCCGTCGTTTTCCTGTCTCGGTTTTCTTGCTGAGGTCGAGCCGCGATGTTTAAATGGTTTATATGTCCCTGTCATCACGATGGTGCGAGTTATAGAGCGCACAGATTTCACGTGTTAAAACGCGCCGCCTAAACAACATAGGCTTTTAACGCGTTTTGTCATGTACTCCAGGCACTCCGGTCTTAATCTGTTGTGCTTCCTTTGTTCTTCCTTAGAAATCTCAGCATGCCTCTCAAACGTCATGTGTTTTCTTTTCAGTGCCCAGATTTTGCAGCCTCTGTGAATTTGTCTGGGTTCCTGCTCTGTGGCAGCACAGCGATGAAGGGTGAAGAAGAGGATGAAGAGCTTAACATGAGTGTGGAGGAGCTGCAGCAGTGGGTGAAGACAGAGGTGGGCAGGGATGAGCAGCTGGTGCAGAGGCAGGCGCAGTTGGCACAGGTGGAGAACTGGGTGAAGCAGAAAGAGAGGGAGGCCACCTACACCCGCCTGCTCTACAGCAACGCCTGCGAGTAAGTGCCTTCAGCTCTGAGCGAGACTCCAGGGCTCATGTGTACAGGAGAGCGGGTGAGGCCTAAAAGCATAGGGCGTAAAAACCAAGGGGAATTGGGGGGACGTGTCCCACCCAATATCAGAAACAGGTAAATTTGTCCCACATAAAAATTTAAGCACAGAAAAAGCGGAAACTGTTTAAAAACACTTTATTTTAAAAGCGCATTCTGGCAGCCTTCGCAATGGACGCTCTGGGCTTGTTGTTAGCCACTGGCTCTGGTTGTTAGGTGGTCTGGGTCTTTTACTTTGTTAAGACTTGTTAACAAAGATGCCTGTTCAGAAATATCCTGCAGTTAGCAGCTTCACTGACTCGAACTCTCCTCGCTTGAATGTTGGGTATTTGGCACCACCTTTAGATGTGAGGTCAGTGATGAGAGCCGTGAATAGCAACGATGACAATATATACAGCAATAAAACGGCTTTAGTATAGTGTGTTGTTATGGTAACAGACTAGGAGGGTTTGGGTTAGCTAACGTTTATATTAATTTTAGTCAGAAAACACTCAGAAACATAAATTTACATTACTCTCTGGCCACGCCCCAAACTGCAGACTGCTACTGAACTACATACATAAAAAATAGAATAAATAACAGGACACCAGCGTTAGAAGTGCTTTCAGTAGTGCAGTATGTAATGTTCCAGAGGGTGTTGTTTGGAACGCAGCCTTACTGTCTAACATTAATGTTAGTCTTGTCTAGTCAGGAAATCTTAACATACATTGTTTTGTTATTTAATTTCAGCATTATGCCACTGAAGAAAAAAAATATTTTGGTTATATATGTATATAATCCAGACGTTGCATGTATAATTTAAAAGTTTGTTTAGTTTGTAAAGTGATCTTTAATTGGATTTATCTAATAATACACAGAAGTACAGATAATGTTGTATTTTGTTAATTTATTTGTAATTTAATGTAATTCCACAAATTTTGTTCTTTGTCACTATACATACAGTGATTTACTACCTTACCTACAGTGATATCAGCTTATAGGTATTATTTTAGGGGATAGGGTGGGCTTTAATTCTTATAAGCAAATGTGTGTACATCAAGGCCTGCTTTTAGTTTCAGCACTTAGTGTTAAGTTATTGTTTTATTTTGAATGAAACAGCTTAGCTGATAATTGCCTGTAGACAGAGTTGTCTGTAAGGGCTGTGTTTTACCTAGCATGTCAGTCAAGCCAAGTGTGTAGTGGATGTAAAGCGGGGGTTTGTCTGTACACAATGGACTATTCAGACGCGAGTCACCAAAGAACGAGATTTCTAAAACAGTACAGTAGAGGACATCCAACTACAGCTCAAGCAGCCAGTCAGGACACTCCAACAAAATGTAAAGTTTGAAATGTGCTTTGAAAAGCTGTATATAGATGCACTGCTCTGATCTGAAACAAAACCTGCTCTTCTCCGAAGCTTCTTGATCCAAGGTTGTTAGCGTAGCATAGCTAGCTACTGCGTTTCATTTAAAAATCAGCCAGATTTTAAAGCTAAGGTCTTAAGTTTATTCCCATGTACTGAAGCCTTCTCACTTAATTAGCAGTTTTACTCTCTACAAAACTCTTGTGAAGCTTAATTGTAAAGCATCAGTGTTGTCGCTGTCATCAAAATGCATGGCGACGCTGAAGTGCCTGGTTTGGTACAGTTCTGAAAGAGCGCCCAGATTTCTCCACCACTACTAGTAAATCAAGCACCATTTTATTTTGGATCAGATCGGTTCTTGAGTGCGAGTCTGTGATGAAGGGACTGTATGGAATGCTGGGATTGGATTATCGAGACACAGACTCAGAGGATGAAGGAGGGGCCAAACCAAAAGAGCGTGTCATTCACATCACAGATGATGACAACGATGACGACGATGATGATGTAGAGGACGAGGGTGGTGATGATTATGTTGTCTTTGATTTGAGTGGTAAATGTTTTTTTTTTCTCTTTCACATACAAATGTTTGTTTTTCAAAGAAGTATTACAAACAAGTATGAAATTTCAGTTTTGCACTCAATGCACATTATATTGCATGTTACACTCATACCTCAGTATGTTATGGCTTAAAAAATGTATAAACCTAAAAAGGAATCAAAAAAAACTTTTTTTAATTTATCCAGGGCATTACACTCACTTGTCGAGGTTAAAGACTTATTGGCAAATTATGAAAATATTTAAAAAAAAGAAGGTGTGCCATGTTATGCTTCAGGCAGTGATTTTGTAGGTTCTTATGAATGAAGTCTCTCTCACTATGTTTACTCTCTTACATGCTTTCTTTTCTTTATCTACTTGGAACCTACTACACTTTAGCTGCTGCTCCAGATTCATCATTGGAGAACAAGCCAAAGGTAAGAGGATTAGCCTTCAACTTTGAGACCTGCTTTCCCAAAAGTAATGCTATCTACATGTTTACAATGTCGTTCTCTCTTCTCTTCGTTTTCTGTTTTTTCTTAGGTTGAGGAGTTGTCCGAAGGCATCCAGATGTGTTCCAAATCCTCTAAACAGGTCCTAGGGCAAACAATTAAAAACGACAGAGCCTTTGACCCTGTAAATTTACTAACAAATATTAAAACTAGTCCTTCTACAAGTCCAGAACCATCCGGCGGTTTTTCACCAACCATTAAATCCAGAGAGTCTCCGGTACCCATAAGTAGTAACCCATCTTGTGATGTCATGTCTCCCACCACTTTTAGACCTATCAGTCCGGTATTAAAGAGGGAAACTAGCCCTTCTTCAAGTCCAGAACCTTCCACCAATTCCTTACTAACCATCAAGACCAGACTGTCCCCTGTACCTATTAGTAGTCCACCACCCAATGACCTGGCTCTCACATCTGTCCCACCTATCCATATGTCAATAAAGAGGGAACGTAGCCCATCTAGAAGTCCAGAGCCACCAATCACTATGTTGTCAACCATTAAAAACAGGGAATCCCCTGTATCAGTCAGTTGTACTCAGTCACCTGATATCCTGCCTTCTGGGACCTTGACTGCACAAATAAAGAAGGAAGTTAGCCCTTCTGAAAGTCCAGAGCCATGCAGCAAATCATCTACCATCAAGACCAGAGAATCGTCTGTACCCATTAGTGGTTCTTCATCACCTGATGTCATAAGTCCTCTCTCTACTCCCAGAAACACCCCTACACCCAGTGGCACAGCTGACCCCCTTCCATTGACCACACCTCCACTCACACCTTCTGCACCAATGAACAATGTAGAAACTGTAGCTGGCAAAACGTCTGCTTCTGCAGAACAGAATAGCAAAGCGCCTGCACAGCCTGTGGCATCTACCAAAACATCAGTTCCTTCAACAAAAGTTTCAAACATGGACTCACTCTCCCAGAAACCAGCCTCCAGTGGTAAGAGCTCCACTGCACCAGTGTCAGACAATACCGGTGAAACCACAGTTAGTGAAAAGGCTAAGAACACCAGTCTGACACAGTCTGTCAACAAGCCTTCAAGCTCTGTATCTGCTAGCACCACAACCCACTCCACACAGGTTACTAAAGCAACCACCTCCAGCACTACCTCCAGCCTTCCAGCTCGAAGTACAACAACTTCCACGAAGCCTTCAGACACTACAGAAGGTTAGGTGCTTGGTCTTTGTTCGGTTTCTCTGGTTCTTCCTGGCATTGCTTTCTTTTGTATGGTGTAGTTTGGAGTTTAACTCGTATCTTTCACCCTGTTCTTCTCTTCTCAGCGTCCCAGACTCGGCCTGCACGTGTTCAGAAAGAGGTGGAGCTGAAGGTTGACATGGTCGTTCTTGGAAGGCGGAGGACTAAAACATGGCATCAAGGCACAATTTTAGAAATCAAAACAACAGGTAACAATTATTTAGCAGAATAGATTTAGATGGTTCAATTGATGAGTTACCTAAAACATTTTAGGTCTAACAGTGGGAACCAAGTGGCTTTAAGCAGCTTTTTATTTGATTTTGCTGGAGCTGAATTAACCATTTCTGTGTGTTCATTCTGTCTTTGTTTCAGACACTGGGGACAGGTATAAGGTTAAATTTGATGGGGATAAAGGGAAGAGTATGTTATCTGCTCATCACCTGGCCTGTGTTAGCTGTCCTATGCTGAAAGAACTGTTTGTTGGTTGTCGAGTCGTGGCTCGCTACAAGGAGGACGACCAGTCTTGGCTGCATGCTGCTGTTATAACTGAGATGCCGGACCGCAAGAACCGAATGCGGTATGTGTGCTCCTGTTTAGTCTGATTGGTTTAGGCAGGTGTTGAAGGTTGATCATGTTTATCAGCATTTTATTGTGTTTGGTGTTTTCTTTTATATTTGTAGGAATGTTGGTCTTCAGCTAATGGTTCTGATTAGAAATGGGCAGTTTTACACATGGTCATTGTCATGGAGACTAGAAGCGCAGAGAAGGCTCTGAGGTGCAGATTTCAGGACTGCAACTGCTAAACATATTAAAATTTGAGCACCTAATTACACGTGTGTAATTGTTGTAGTTTACTGAGGTTTTTCCTAAATGTTACCCTTAAAAAAACTGTTGCAGCATCACTTCAACAGAAACAGGTCGAAGTGAAAGAGGGAAAATGTATGATGTCATACGTTCATTACCTGTACCAACTGTATTGACTTCCTAACCTAAGGATGTTTTTATCAGTGGTTATAATTACTGCTCAGTGTGACATATACTTTTAAGTCTCACTGTGAGACAGTGGTCTGTTATCTGTATATTGCCTCATTATAGCATTCCATGATGCATCCTGTTTCATCATTCATGTATTGATGGCTCAAATAGCAGCAACTTCCCACTTCCGTGATTATTCCTGTTCACGCTTCATGTTTTAGGTTCATGGTGTTCTTTGATGATGGCCGTGCAGCCTACGTTTCCCTGCCGGACCTTCATCTAGTCTGCAAACCATGTAAGAAAAGGGATAAACCCACACTTTACGTTTTGGCTTTCTTACCCACGTCTGCCTTTTTTTCCCCACTAACGCTCTCCTCGTCTCCACAGTGACGAATATGTATGAGGACATAGAGGACGAGGGTCCTCGCACAGAGGTGGAGGAATATCTAAAGGCGTATCCAAATCCGATCTTCGTGGTGGTGCGGGTAGGTCAGGAGAGCAAAGCGGAGCGTGATGGCCAATGGGAAGACTGCACCATCTCTCAGGTGGATGGCAGCTTGGTCCAGATTTGCTACTTGGTAAGAGGCTGGTGTTGATGTTATAGTGTTTGTCTCGGTCGGTTTTAGGGCCGAAAGATAAGAGAACCCATTTGAAGGTGTTAAAGCTGGGGTAACCAACCTTGGTCCTGGAGTTTGACCTTTCTGCATTTTTTTTTAAACAACAGCCACAGTGTTGCTATCATGGTTACTTTCCTGCACTTTCTGTGTAAATATTACTGTGTTTTGCACTTCTGCTCAGATGCTAGCTGCATTTCATTGGCTCTGTACCTGTACTCTGCATAATGACAGTGAAGTTGAATTAAATCTAATTTAATCATCATTATTGCATGCCAAGTTTCAAGAGGTGTGCTTTCAGCGTTGCTTAGTTCATTACTATTGCTCTCAGGTGAAGCCAGTATCTGTCCGTTATTAAAATAAATCTCTCTGTGTTTGTATCTCACTTAAGACCGACAAGGAAAAGGAGTGGTTATATAAGGGTTCAAATCGACTGGACCACATCCAAAGAATCAAGAAACGAATGGCCGGGCAGAAAACAGATCAGCCGTCAAACAAAGGTTGTATACATGTTTGTGGATGAGTGTGGATGAGGGAGACATTCAAATGTACTCTTTTCTTAGACTTTGCTTTTCTCTCCTCTCTTCGTCTGTAATTCAGCTGCAAGTGTCACAAATCAGGGCAGCACCACCACCACTACCACTTCTGGGGCAGCCACCACTACTGCAGCTGCCACAACCACTGCGGCAGGCACCACTACTGCAGCTGCCACCACTGTAGCCACTTCAGCAAGAGTAACCACAAAACCTGTTGCCTTAAGACCTTCCACTCCTCAAAGTGTCTCTCAGGCTGTTGCCACAAAGACAGATGTGAAGTTAGGCTCACAGCCTAAGATCGTCCTTCGCAGATTGAACATGTCTAAAGTCTCCTTGTCAGCTGTCACCTTGTCAGAAGCCCCCCTATCCAGAGAATCCACAGAACCCACAGTAACTAGTCTGTCTAGCAAAGGGTGAGTTACATTACATTATAGTAGAACTACATTAACATGTATTTGCCTGATCCATTGAAACTCATTCTTTACCTACACAATATAGGTAATTGTTAAAACTGTGGCTGTGCTTAGCACAATAGAGTGCTGATACGTGGGTCCCAAGCTAATGCGTTAGCTGTGATACACTAGGCTACATAGAGCCCATTTACAGCTTGCTTTAACAGCCGTATAGTATCAAGATCTTATCTATATACTTTGGCCAGATTCAGTTTGCGTTTTTCTCTAAGATATGTCTCCAGCGTGACCAGATGAGATCTGATTTTACTTTCTTGCATAAAAAGCACACAAACGCACATGTACTAAATTATTTTCTTCTCACTGTCATACGAGCTTCACCTTCATTGGCCCAATGTGATTTGCACATGCTCACATGTTTGTTAAGAGATAATGAAAACCTATTCTATTTGCAGTGTTAAATGTGGTCTGGATGCTTTCTGATCATCTCTGAATGTGGTTTGAGTGATCTGATCATATTCTACTCATGATGGAGGTGTTTACACATACCCCCAGTGCTAGCCAGTGCGGCCAATTCTGTGCTGACGTTACAGCATTGGCAGATGGAGTTGTCTTCTAAACCGTCCAGTGACATTATTAGCTGCTTTTTATTAAATGTGGTGGTTGGTTGCTTCATGTTCCTCAAAACTTGCTAAAGTTATGTGACGGTGGACGATCTAGCTAGCAGGTGGGATATGATTATGACAAAATGCAACCACGTGCTAATTTTGATTTGCTGGTGTGAAGATTTTCAAGGTTGTGAGATGACAAAACCCTTCAAAAGGAACCTTCTCCTGTCTCTCTGCAGTACAAAACGCCCTGCCTCCGCAGAAGTAGACTTTTACCAGAATGTCCCTCTACCGGTTGTTGAGCCTCGGCTGAAGTATGTGCCTCACCGCTGCTGCCCAGCTTGTTTGGATCATTTGAGGCCATCAAAAAAAGACATGCATCGTGGACAGAACCCGCTGCTCATCCCTCTTCTTTATGGCTTTCGCCGTGTGACGGCTAGAAGACGCCTGGATGGCAAGGTAAGTGAATTTTAATCTTTTGGTCTTTTAATGAAAGAGTTTTTTTGTAATTGTATGTATTTATGTCCATTGTTTGTCAAGTGATGGCAGTAAAACCAAAGCTTCTTCTGTTCTGCATTAGATTAAGAGGTTCATGTAGGTAACAAAGAAAGTTACCAGCTTATGAATTCATATTCATTATATATCACAGCTAAAGAAGCAGACCACCAACATATTTTGGCTTATGAATTTAGATGTTTTTAGATGTGTTTCTGTTTTACTAATGTTACAGCGCTGTCACTATTACTTGATAGACTACAATCCTGTGTGGATCGCCAGATAGGCACACCGCTTTAAGCTTGAATATCAAAACCATTCATATGGAGTTGGCTCTTTATTTGTGGCTGTAACAGACTCTACTAGAAAGACTTTGCATATACTTTTGAATTGTGTCTGTACCGACTTGTTCCAGTTCGGACCGTGCACAGTCATGCTGCAATGGAAAAAGTTATTTCTCAAACTGTTGTCACAAAGTTAGAAGTGTAGAATTTAGAGATGGAAGGATCGATCGGCTATGTATCGGTATCGGACGATTTTTAATCAAAATATGTGATCGGTGATCAGCCAATATATTTTACCAATTTAGAGCCGATCAATGGCGTTGAACAAATGAGCCTAATTTCTGTATTTCCAGCTAGCGTTTCATCCAGGAAGTGAAGAACCCCCTCCCTGCAATTCCTCTCTGAACCACTAGGAGGAAATACACACCCTTTAATTTTCAGAGCAGCGACGTCGCAGAAAAAAAATGCGCTGAAAGTAAACATGTCCGTCTGGCAGTGACAGGCTCATCCATGCCGTTTTCAAAATGTGTAAAATCAGTGTGTCTCGTTAAGAAACCAAGACAAAGACATTCAACACTACTAATCTGATACAGCACTGGCAGCTGAATACAGTGAGTACCAGCAAAAAGCAGAGCTAGCACACGCAGCTAGAGAACCGCAACCCAGAGAACCTTGCAGACTCCAAACCCTGAAAGCTAGCCTCATCACTCCAGATCACGTTTTCACTGCTTTAGAGTCCAGTGGTGGCCTGCTTTTCACCACTCCAGCTGATGCTTGATATTGCGCATAGTGGTATTAGGCTTGTGTGCGACTGCTCAGACATGGAAACCTAATTCAAGAAGCTCCCGACACATGTTTTTTGTGCTGATGTTGCGTCTGGAGGCATTTTGGAACCACAGAACACTGCAGGTCCCTACGACCAGTGCTTAATTTGTAAAACATCAGGTAATGGAACACTAAAGGTGGGGTGATCCAGCAAGTGGCAGTGATGGAAAAGGTCCTGAAACGCATAGGCACAACAGTGCTTCAAGTGTCCATCTAACATAGTAGCAATCTATACAATAAAATAATATAAGCTTTAATGACCGTGGTAAGGAGCTGGACAAATAGTTTTTGTTGTCTTACAAAAAAAAGATGTCAAAGAGGTGGTGGATCCACATAAATAAGTTCTGGAACACAGGTGCCTGAAATATGAGAGGTTTAGCACTGCCTACGACCTATATCTGGCAACCATATAGAATTCAGTAACAGGAGGGTTGTCCACATGCCTTTGGCCGGATAGTGTATCTTTTAGTTGTTTTTTTTAGGCTTTATCAGTTTATCCTGTTTTTTTCTATAGTTGTACTTTAGTTTTTTCGTTCATTGTGAATAGGCACATCACGTCTGTCTCTTTGTTTAGATGTCCTTCCATGTCTTCTACCGGGCTCCGTGTGGGCGGAGCATGTGCGAGATGGAAGAGGTGCAGGACTACCTGTTCGAGTCACGTTGTGACTTTCTCTTCCTGGACATGTTCTGCTTGGATCCTTTTGTGTTGGTGAAACGAGCCCTGCTCCCCTCCTCCATGTCCAGTCGGCCCTATCTGTTCTTGCCAGACATCTCGCAGGGGAAGGAATTGGTACCTGTGCCTTGTGTTAATGAAGTTGACCTTACCCAGCCATCCCCTCTGATCTACACCACACACAGAGTTCCTGCCCCTGGTGTTACCATCAACACCAGCCTCGACTTTATGATGGGCTGCGACTGCACTGATGGCTGCAGAGACAGGTCAGTGCAACTAAAGGTGTTTGTGTGTGATCATGGCTGCAACTAACCTATTAAACTAACGTTTCCAACACTCGGCTCCATCTGCGCACTAATAGTTTCTATATGCACTGAAACAACTGTCCGTCTACAGTGCAGGATATGAATAAACAGTTGTTATTGACATTTTATGTGTGTTGTTGAAGCAGTTTGTGTAGGCTTGTTATTGTTGCGCACAGTGGACAGTGGACCATTGCTTTGCTTGAATAGTCAGTGCTGCATAAGTGTTGCCTGTAATTTGCAAGATTGAAGTGGCACTACACGCCCAAGCTCAACTTTCCTTGGTGTTCCTCGAGTCACGTTTATGGCACTCAGTCCTACACGCATTAAAAAAAAAATACACAAAGAAACGTGGCAAGAAAAAGTATATTAACCTTTTGGAATTTTTTTTATTAATTTGTCGTAAAATGTGACAAATATAATGTTCCTAAAATAATAGCGCAAAAATATTGAACACACTTATTCAACATTTAAAGTGATAGTGGAAAAAGTAAGTGAACCCTTGAAATGAACAGCTGGTTGACCGCAACCTCAACCAGGTGCGTCCTGTAGCTGTGGAGCAGACCTGTAGGTCGTTCAGGAGGAACTTTAGCCCATTCTTCCTGTCAGAACTGCTTTAGCTCTGTCCTATTCCTTGGATGACTCGTGTACGGCTCTTTTAAAGTCAATCTATACATTTTGGCAGTACAGTTGTGCAGTGCCAGTCTGCTCTTTCACAAACTTCAGGTGTTCAGCAGTGTTCTTTTTAGTAAGCGGCGACTTCCTTCGTGGTGTCCTGCCATAGACACACTGCTTGTTCACACTGCTTGTCTCCATTTGTAGATTGTTTGCCTTACTGTAGACGGGTACATTTCTAAAGTCTTTGCGATCACGTTGTAACCCTTTCCAGCTTTATGTAAATCTTCTCGACGAGAAGCTCGGGTTCGGGGGAACCTGTGACATGATCAACGCAGTGGGAAGAGCTGTGGGTAATCAGACTGTGACTTTTAATAGCATATTTAATAACATCTTGGGAACTTTTAGCCGCAGCATGGAAAACATCTGGGAGAAGCTCTTGGCTTTGCAACGCTGTGTGGAAAAGCTAAATTGGTGTGGCACCACTCTCCCAAACAACTTTAAGTCTAATCTGCTTTCGGTTCCCCTGTTATCAGCTTGACCTTGGCCAAGGCGTAGCTTCTGACAAGGAAAATTCCTCCAGAAGAACACTGTCCAGAGAATCTTTCTCCCTCCCCCACGCCTTCGCTGCTTAGTTCTGGCCAAGTGCTGACGAATCTTTTGTGAGTGCCAAAATCATGGCTGCATACGGGATGTCGTCCAAAGCTTGGTGTTTGTATCTTGTACCCGGCCCCCTTACCTGTTGCTAGTTCTGTTTTGTGTGTACTGATTGTGCCTGTCAGCAGAGGTTCTTTTGTATGTTCCCACACTATGCTCTACGGAGCTCAGTCCGGGGTTTTTGACTTTTTTTATTCTCTCCTCTCCCCGTGTATCCCTCTTATATTTCTGATTTGCCTTTCTTCCTGTCCTGTCTCCGCTCCCACTCTCCCCATACCTCGTATTTGTATGTAATGGACATGTTGGAATGGAAATGTTGGTGATCATTTTGCCGGTTCTTGTGCTTGTACTTGTGACTGTGTGACAATAAAGGCCGTGATTGATTGAATGAAATTAACAATTTTGATCATAGGTCCTCTTTTTGGTGAGGCATGGCTCACATGTGCCCTTCTTGTGCAGCACAAACTCTAAAAGTTTAATGTTTTTATCAGTCAAAGAAGCTCTAGTCTACACATCCAAACTCAACAAGGTATGCTAACACCTGACTACAGTTAGCTTTTATTAGGGTCATTAACTCAGTGGTTCACATACCTTGTCCACGTGCACCAAAAGGTTTTTATGGTTGTTCTCAATAAAGACATGCAAGGTCTGTGTTACTATTTAAGGCACGTTATGTTTGTCTATACTTTTGACTTGGATGAAGATCAGATCACATTTTATGACAAATTATTGCAAAAAAACAATGAAATTCCAAAAGTGTTGCATTCTTTTCCTTGCCATGGTACGTTGTTTAATTGTTATGTTAATTTAGCAGAAAACACAGCTTCATACTGTAGTAAAAAGATAAACTAAAGGCTGGTAGGAGATGATAATTCAGTAGTACCTGTGGGGGAGGACTATATCTTTACAGACATAGCCACGTCAGCACTAAGCAGAAGCAGTTTTTTTTCTGTTGCTATGGGGGGCTGAACTATACCGACTATTTTATTTTATTTATTTTATATTTCATTAGTGGACTGAGATGCTGAGTATGCTGAGATTTTCTTGGTGATGCTGATGAGTCATTGCAGCCCTGTGTGTGTGGTGGTGCGCTAGGCTGTTTTTGAGCTGGTGTACTGAAGTTGTGAATGTCCAAATCTGGTGCTATGTTCTCATTTTTCATGGATGTGTGCCACAGGTCGAAGTGTTCCTGTCACCAGCTGAC
This sequence comes from Megaleporinus macrocephalus, assembly GCA_021613375.1. Classification (NCBI taxonomy): domain Eukaryota; kingdom Metazoa; phylum Chordata; class Actinopteri; order Characiformes; family Anostomidae; genus Megaleporinus; species Megaleporinus macrocephalus. The sequence continues at coordinate 27,414,551 of CM038703.1, forward strand.
CATAGAGGCCACATCGTTGTTCACAGGTGGTCCGGTGGATGTTAGTGCCGGATACACAAACAAACGACTAAACACATATGTGCCCACTGGGTGAGAATCATCTCTCTTTGCTCAGTTTTTTAATGTGAGTGATTTTTATGAGAGTTAACGCAGTTAATGTTTAACGGGGTTCTTTTCCTTATCCATTCTGCTCCTCTGCAGGGTATATGAGTGTAATCCTCTGTGTCGCTGTGACCCGTGGATGTGCAGTAACAGGCTGGTGCAGCACGGCCTGCAGCAGCGGCTACAGCTCTTCATGACTCAGCATAAGGGCTGGGGCATCCGCTGCCTGGATGATATCTCTAAAGGAACCTTTGTTTGCATTTTCACAGGTAGGAGGAGTCCGTCACTGAGAGCATAGTCACATAAAAAATAAAACCATTGGCGTATCTATAGCCGTGCAATATAGCTGAGGACTAATTTGAACTAACTATTTGAAGTAACTATTTAAAGAAATGTTGTCAGAAATATGGGGCGGTGATAAAATACCAGTGGTTAAAGGCTGCTTTGGTATCTGTCCTCTGTTTTTAACTGCTAGATAAGTAAATACTTCGGGTGTGAACAGTCATTTAAAGCGGTTTGATAGAGAAACCTGCTGCGTTTTAATTATTCATAGTGGTATTTGATGTCCAAATCCTCCTAAAACCTACCTCAAACTACAATGATTACATATAACTTACATATACAAAAAGCATATTATCTAATGTGTAAGGCCTTGTTTTATTATAGATAAGATTTAGGCCTGAATCATATTTAAATCATTTTTCTTTAGATGTCCTTCTGTAAAACTTACGTATAGGTAGCTGATATAAGCAGCTGATTTAGAGGTTTTCAGTATAAAGCTGGGTGAAATATTCAAGTTTGTGTGTCAGTAGTTTTTGAACAATTTCCAAACCACAATAACACTGATAACTGTGTTGGGTCTTAACAAATAAATCTGGAATTATGAAGAAATTAGAAATTTAAAGAAAATGAATCACATTATTCTAGAGAGGGTTAGCACGGTGAATACGTCGCAGTTAGATGTGCGTTTTAGATGTTTATAGAGGCTTCATGAAGTAGGGAGTTAGCTCCAATCCAGCAACCACCATCTGTCAGAAATTATATATTATATATATATATATATATATATATATATATATATATATATATATATATATATATATATATAATTAGAGATGGAAGGATCGATCGGCTATGTATCGGTATCGGCCGATTTTTAATTAAAATATGTGATCGGCCGATATTTCTCCAATTTAGCCGATCCTGAGAGCTGATCATTGGCGTTAAACAAGTGAGCTTAATTTCTATATTTCCAGCTAGCGTTTCTTTGAAACCCCCTCCGGCCAGGTCCTTGCAATTCCTATCTGAACCGCTAGGTGGAAACACATACCGTTTCATTTTCCACAGACTGACTAAAGCAGCGGCCTCGCGAGAACAGTTTGCATTTGCGTTGCGCCCGTCTGGCAGCTTGTTGCCGTATGTGACACAGACTCATCCAGGACATTTTGTAAAATTTGTAAAATCAGCGTCTCTCGTTGGGGAACCAAGACAAAGACATGAAACACTACTAATCTGATGTGGCTTTTAAGAGTACCCCACGAGCCTGAATACAGTGAGTATCAGCAAACAGCAGAGCTAGCACGCACAGCTAGCACTAAACAAACAACCCAGAGAACCGTCCAGACCAGATCTGACCGGACGAACAGTACAGCAGCAACAATTCTTGATCTACATTTAATGACTGCATTTATTTAATTAGCTTTTTTAGTTTTTTAGTTCTAAATAGAATGATTGCAGTATTGGGAATATTTGTTTGATTTACTTTGTTTATTTACTGTTGATTTTGTTAAAATATTGTGCTGTTTCACATGAGCTCGTTAAAAATGGTGGTAAAACAGTTTTGACCATGTTTCATGACTTGCTTGCGCTAATAACTACTTGTAGCCCTGCTGTGATATAGCCCCACCCTCGATCGGAATTGGCTTTAAAGGGCTGATTGGTCCATCTCCAGAAAAAATGATATACATTACAACACAAGCCCACTGTTGAAAAACATATATCTCCATTTTTGTTGATTCTTTATATCCTGTAAACGTTTCATAGTGAATGGACCAATAGAAATACTTACACTTACTTTCTTCACAGGTAAAATAGTTACAGATGATATGGCTAGCACAGAGGCTGCCATGTCAAACAATGAGTACTTGGCCAACCTGGATTACATTGAAGAAGTGGAGAAACTGAAGGAGGGATATGAAAGTGAAGCGTATTGCTCTGATGCAGAGGAGCGAGAGAAGAGCAGACTTGTAAGGATGACAACAGGATCATTAAAGAAACATGAAATGTATAAAAGAAACTCCAGCAGTAGTGAAGGTAAAATGTGTGTGTGTGTGTGTGTGTGTGTGTGTGTGTGTGTGTGTGTGTGTGTGAGAGAGAGAGAGAAAGAGACTGAGAGTTTGTTGAAACACAGGAGCTACACTCACTGACGTTTCAGTTGCAATCCGTTTTGTTTTCTGTTGTTATTTCATTAGAAATGGCGATTTCATCTCAACCAGAGACTCAAAGAAATGAGAGAACTGGGAAACGCAAGTGTGAGACAGAGGACAGTGATACTGAGGATGAGAATGATCATTCTGAATATGAGGATACGGATGACGAGGATTATAAAATCAGCTCAGATGAGGCAGAGGGGAGGTCAAAACAAAGTATTGACTGTCAAAGAAGCTACGTCACACGAAGAAATGCCAAGATCCTAAATGGTAAGAGCTAGACACGTATTGAGCTGTACAGTTATTGTTTTGCTTGTTTTAAATGTAAGAAAGATGCTAATCTATTTTATTAGTGTTTACTTTTGTACAGAAGCCAAATTAGCTTGTTTTTGTGGTAAAACAGAGAAAAAAAATTGTGACTTCTTTTCTCGCTTCTGCACTATAACGCTTTTAAAACCAGGCAGTGCGGCGCAGCGTGATACATGATCATGCATTTTGTCAGAATTCTGAACTAATGTAGAACGTCTACATTGAATTTAAAAGTGACTAAATTGTGTGTGTGCTGATTATGTGAGTAGAAGTTTGTTTGTGGTTCAAATAAATTACAACATAGCTTAAAGTCTGAGTTATTTGTAATTTAAGTTAAATCTAACCCTTGTGATGGTTTTGACTGTGTTGCATTTTACTGTTAGAAATGTTTTACTTTACTGGATTAATCACAGTCTAAATATCTAAACCTGCATTAAATCACAGTCTGAGTATTTAAACCTGGATTAATCACAATCTAAGAATCTAGACCTGCATTAATCAGTGTCTGATTATCTAAACCTGGATTAATCACAGTCTGCTTTAACTGTGCGAGGCAGTAATGGCTACTGTCACAAAAATGAATTTAATAACTAAAAATAAAATAATTGTACAGAAATGTTTTCAGTGCACAATAATGTGCTTTCAGTTTTAATGCGAGTTGTGTTTCATATGTTTATATATTGTACAATAGTGAGTTTGTAATTTTGTATTCTGCTATTTGTGTAAAGGAGAGGTTCGCTACATTCCTGTTTTCACATGCAGTCGGAGGCACAGCCTTTTACTAGCGCTTTTCACATAGTCGTCATGATGCCAAGCAATAACGTGCAGCCCTACTAATAAGAATCATTCCCGCCGACTCTTCATATAAAACTAAATGCAGAGTCTGAAGCTAAATCAGAGTCTGAAGCTAAATCAGAGTCTGAAGCTAAATCAGAGTCTGAAGCTAAATCAGAGTCTGAAGCTAAATCAGGGTTTGAAGCTTCTGTATTGTTGCTGCGGTTGTTTGGGTTTACTGTTAACATTAGTGTCTTGTGGGAAATCCTGCCACCACAACGAAACCTCCAGGGAACTGCGCCTACTGTCATAGGTACCAGAACACAGTTAGTTGACCAGGGAACGAGCAGTTCTGAACCTTATCATGTCCTGCCCGCACTGCCTGGTGGAAAAGCGTCTAATTTAACAGTAACAATGATTCTGTTAACTTGCTGCACAAACTGCTCAATAAAATGAAAATGCAACCAGCTTACCAGCTTCTTTCCATCACACTCTTAGCCATAAAAAGATGTTGTTGTTTTTTTTTTAGAAAAAATAGTTGTGCGATAAGTTTACTAAAAAGATTTATTATTTATTTTATTTTATTGCCATCATATTAAATTATTTATTTATTTATTTATTTATTTATTTATTTAATCCATTAGGACCTTTACACATGTGATCACCTTTTCATATAGAGTTTTTTGAGCACTTCACAGCTCTTTCTCTCTCTCTCTCTCTCTCTCTCTCTTTGTGTAAATGATAAAAACTGGCAGCATTCCTTTAAATAGTGCTGTTGTCTCTTGTTCAGTCCAGATAAACGTGTGCTGTGCTGTTTGTGTTTGTTATAAAATGACACACCGAGGAAATCTGTCAACACTTAATATATAATTACATTTTTACCAAAAAGACTATATACTTTCCAGAAAAAGAAAAACGCTCAGATGGAAATGTAGCTATTCTTTAACATGTGTTTTTCTGTCTGCCATGCTTACCAAGTTCATGAAGACTTATCCATCCATCCAGCTCTACCTCCAAAACTCGCAAAGGACCAAACAGAGGTGTCACCTTCCATGGCCAAACAGATGAGGAAAGAGGGTCAGGCTCTGTTTTATGTTGTTACTTGTTTATGTGCTGGCTAATCACATGATAGAACAATGGCTCCTCAGAGGAACTCCTTGTTTGAATCTCCTCTCCCTTGATTTGTTTCTACTCAGGCCCAGGGGAGGCTGCGACTGGGTTTGCCCGGAAGACCACGCGCAACTTTGCCATCAAGTCTTCCCACAGAAAGGTGAAGCAGCAAGAAGTACCCAAGGAAAAGCCACAGGAGAAGAAGGCCATACAGTGCAGAAGGAACACCCGAAGCCTGTTCAATAGTGAGAAGGCCTGTTACCTTATAGACACCAAGCAAGTGGGCAACATAGGACGCTATATCAATGTGAGTACAATGTGACACTGAAAACCAAAACTGAGGGTGGAGCACATACCCCACGCTCAAATTGTATAATCTATATAATCTTTTTTTATATTATTATTAGACAACTAAAGGGGTGGGAAGCTTTTTCACCAACAGTGATTATACAGGATTGTTGAATATGCAATACAAGGCAGGCTTCTGCTTCACTGTTTTCAGGCCTGATGGGTTGTTTTAGTGGACAGCGGTAGAGGTCTAGCAAGATAAGTTTCGTCATATATTTAAGCAACATATAATCTTAACTGCATCAGGAATCAGTTAAGACTGATTCCAGGCTAACAGGCTAAATCAGTCTTATTTGGCTCATTCTACTGAATTGGTTTAGAGTCTGATCTGGAAACACATTTCAGACTTTTAACGGATCTTGGATTTTAGACTAAAATTATTTTGCCTTGTATGACCCTACATGTTTATTTTATTAAAACCTAATTGATAAAATTTGTTCACTACCTAAACAGTCATAACACTACTGACACTGGGAAGTGGTGATGTTTTGTAGGCTCATAACGGAGATCATAGCAGAGATTATGATAGCCAGTACATAAACAGCTAACAGCTTTGTACACACAGGGGCGTCACAAGGCCTGGGCCTCTGACACTGTAGCCACAAATATTTCTTAACCAGCCCTGTTCCTCAGAACACAAGGGCACATTCACCCACTCCTCAGAGGCAAGAGAGCGTGTGGTGTGATAGACCGAGATTTTTTACAGTATGAATTAAAATCCTGCCTTTCCTGAGCCTGTTCTTGTGTGTGAAGAAATGTTTCTCTGATATTTTGTAGAGTGCATTGCACTGCAGACCTATAATAATGTTTAGAAACACAGAATGCTTTGTTGATCTTTTCTAATTAAAATACTGTTTCTTGGTTTTAGGCAAGATGAGTTTTACTAAATTACTTTGCAGCTCTTACTATAAATAAAGTACTTGTGTTGCTAAGTTAAAGTTTAGGGGGTAGGGTTTGATCCTTCCCAGTAAAAAGTACTATATCAATAACTATGTTGTATAATCCTTGTGAAAAATACAGGTTTGAATACATAGTTCTTACTGTTGGGCTGCAGAAGAAACTAATACAGTATGAATGGTTCATATACATGTATTTACTGTTTGCAGGAAATGAATGTGGGGGCTCAGAGCCCACCATAAACCTTCAGTTCAGAAATGCAGATATGGTCTGACAAGCCAAAGGGCCAATATCGAAAGGTTATAGCAGTGACTGTGCTCACTGTCCACTCTAGACACCACTACCTTGTTGGTCTACCGTGTAGATGTAAAGTCAGAGATAACAGCTCCTCTGTCGCTGCACAGTTTGTGTTGTTCATCCTCTGGTCCTTCATCAGCGGTCACAGGATGCTGTTGGCTGGATGTTGCTGGTTGGTGGACTACTGTCAGTCCAGCAGCACTGCTGTGCCTGATCCACACTCACAAGCACAGCACACACTACCTTGACACTAGAATCAGCAGTAGCATCTACTTTTATTGTTTTCCAGATTTAATAAAATATGCATGACTGAATATAACTGCTTTTGCTGAAATGCCATTTTGAGGAATTTGCTTTTGAATGTTTAATCCTTGAAAGTGTTCAACGTAAAATAAATATAACCTTGAAAATTGTGGATTGTCTTTGTGCACTAACTGATCCCTCTCTCATTCCCCACAGCATAGCTGTAGTCCCAACTTGTTTGTCCAGAATGTCTTTGTGGACACGCATGACCTCCGCTTCCCTTGGGTTGCATTCTTCTCCAGCAAGTAAGTGTTTCACACCTGGTTCTCTTTGCTGCCTAGGATGTAAGATGCTTTTGAAAGTAGAATCTGAAGTAAAAATCTCTCTCTCTCTCTCTCTCTCTCTCTCTCTCTCTCACCCTCCCCCTCTCCCCCTCTCCCTCCCTCCCTTCCTCAGGCGGATCAGGGCTGGCACTGAACTGACGTGGGATTACGGCTATGAAGTGGGAAGTGTGGAGGGAAAAGTGCTGCTCTGCTGCTGCGGCTCGTCTGAGTGCACGGGGAGGTTACTCTGAGGTGCCTCGTTGATTAAACCTCCAGGCACCGTCAATAAATCTCTCATAATGAGGAGATCTGTTTCTGAAGCAAAGTGTGTGATTCAGTCTACTCAGACATGCCTCTCTTGACGTGACCCAGCTAAATCAACAAATGGCGCTAGTGTGACGCTGCTGTTGAAAGAATAATAATTCTGTACTTTAAGAATGTTACAGTTCTCATTATGTATTCTGTATGTAATAAATCAATACATTTTAATGTATTGGAATTATAGCTAGTTTCTGGATGGACAGATGATGTCTTCCTTTGGATATCTTGCATTTATTAGTAATAAAATATGTCACTATTTACTAAATGTGTGGATTTTATGGATTTTGTGGGCCCGCAGCTCTCTCTATGTTTACATGTCAGATTTAGTGTTTGTTGTGCATAATTTACATTTGAACTTTAACGTGAAAATAACAAACTGCAAACATAATACGTGTTACTAAGACAAGATATTGATATATTAGTTATGGTTTGTGTCTGTAGGCTTGTTGGCTGAGCTTCTAGCCAGTGAGAATTAAAGGAACAATGTGTAAGATGACAACCTGTCACATTCACATTCATACTCCATGTATCTCTAGAAAGTTGTGGTGTCTGCTAGGCCTGGGCGATACTGAGCATTTATTTACTATTTAAAAACTCAGGATGATTAGTGATATCGATATCAATGATATTTTTTGTGGGTAAGGGTTGCACTTAATATAAATTTAATTTGGATAAGAATTTTACTTCAGTGTTACTATTTTTATATTTACCCATCCCTTTTCCCATTTATCTGATTTTGATTTAATCAAAAACATTAAATAAAGAAAAAAATAAGATGTAACACAATAAGGAGACAAAACAGACTCAAGTGGGGGCATCTTTACATTTTTAAATGAAAGAGGAGAGCCGGAGAATCCAGGTGCAGCAATCTGTAGCACAAAACTCCCACACTCCGCTTGCATATCCAAATACATCATCCTAAAGTATCTGCAGCTTTCAGCACCGGATTTGCAGTCGAGTTGGTTGGAGGTGAACAGAGCGCAAGTCAACCTTCAGTAATCTCAGCGTTTGCTTGTGCGAAGGAATACAAAAAGAGTAACTCATAACAGTCACAGTGCCCCTCTCATTTCAGTCCAAATAAAGCGCTTTCAGTTATTATTAAAGTTATTATTAGTGTGTCATGATGTTATGCAGTGTACAGAATTTTTTTTATCAGTGGAAGCGGTCTTACCCCATCACCAAGAAGAAGAGACGGTGTGTCTATTAAGTGATGGCCATTTAGAAAACACTGCTTTAGGAAGACATACATTTTAGAAAGGCTACATTGGAAGGCTGAAAAAGTTGTGTATGTGTTCCCAGAAGCACATGCGTCTTTCACCCACTGAGGCCCAAAACGCTGTTGGTATGAGCACTGTTTCTCTGTTGTGAGTTTTTCCCTGGACTGCAGTCTTTCTGAAAAGAATTACTAGCTTTGTAAATGTGTTGTGATGTGACACAGTTGGCCACCATAGTTTGTGTAACCTCGTCTTCACTCTCTGTAGCCTGTCCTCCCTTTCAATTTCAGGATAGATCATAAAATTAAGAGTGGGCCACAGTTCTTTGCTCCACACCACACAGCATGTGTGATTAAAGTGTGTCAAATATCGGCATTGGGTCACGTGTTGGTCATCGCTGATATCCAATTACATTGCCCTATCGTCCAGGCCTAGTGTCCACCCTGTCAGTCAAGTAGAAATGTTGCAAGTTCAGCATCAAAGTCTTTATTCCCCATGAGAGTCTCCAGAGGTGAAAAGTGATGTCAGTGTTAACCCTTGCTTTGCTCTATCATTTTTTTGTTTACTACTGAGCGTTCTTGTTGAGAGAAGTGGCAGCGTTTTAATGGTTACTCGCCAAGAGCTTCATTCTTTGTTGTGTTTGGTGTTTATTTCACTGGCTACTCTGGTTCTTAAATAAACTAACTGGATGCAGCACCTTTAACAAGATTGATAAAAAGGTTAGAATAGGCCATTGGGGCAGCAGCACTACTTCTTATCCTCTCAAGCTAGACTGATGGCTAGTGACTTACTATTGCCTCTTGTGGAACAGACTGGTGTTACAGACAGGACAGGCCGGGGTAACTGGTTAGCATGCTAACTTAAATATCTCTGTAACATGACACATAGACGTTTTTGGCATACTGTCTAAACTGTTGCTTCTTCACATTCTGTTGATAAGTTAATTCCCTGCAAACACAATTACGTTGTCATGAGATTAAAAATGTTGTTCCTCAGAACGTTGTGACAACATAGTGGTAACGTTGTCAGTACGTTGTCACAACCTCCTAGAATCCTTCATATGTTCCATTTAATCTACGTGGAATTTTGCTGAGCTGCCAGTAAGTAGTAATAATACAGCATGACAACATTATTAATAGTGACGTCGAGACAACGTAAACAGCGCCACCTTTTGAAAACTTTGTTTGTCTGCTGGGTTCTGGACTGTTTTTAACTTTTATCAAGCCAGGCCATGATCTGTCCAACAAACCTGTTTACATCAATCCCCACATTCAGCCTACAGCAGTTTAGCTCCGCCCAGGCAGGCTGAAATATATATATATATATATTTTTTTTTATATAAATATATTTCATGCTATATATTTTTTATTCTATATTAGTTTTTATATAAATATATAGTGTACGCTATATTAATGGGAGCCAGTTGGGAGCAAGAAAATTGCTTTATTTTATATTCGTGAATACACAGTAACAAAAACAGCCTGTTTAACTCTGAGGGGGAAAAATGATATGGTAAAAAGAAATTGATATGATTAAAATAGTTATGTAAAAATGGTTTATATGATCTTCAATTGGGAAAATAAGTTATAAATTGTATATCTAAATGTGGTTTGTTGGCTCTTTAAGAGGACTGATGTCTGTTTAAAGGAAACTGATATGGCTTTTCTGGTAGCTGGGTTCAGATGATCTTAGCTGGTCCGGTTGGTTGAGAAGTGAAAACGTTTCCTCCGCTAGTCCATCGGCGCTTAAACGTCTTGCGCTGGGCGAGCTGATTTCTGAGCAGAGGCGGGATGTGGACGACTTGTTAAAGCAAGTAGACTGAGAGTGAGATGTTACTAGTCTGTGTTAGTTAGGAGTGAATCTACGATGGGCCGTATTTACGCTGCATGAACGTGAGCTGGCTGTGTGAAAAGGGGGAGGAGGCTTAGTTCACTCTTGCGTTCCGTCAATTTTGGAAGAGAAACTGCGAGCTGAAGCGCCAACACGGATTTTCTTTGGGATAAACGCACCGGCCTCGCTGCTAAAACGGTAAATTTCTCCCTCTGTCGTTTGGGATTTATTACACAGCTACCGCGACCGAGTGGTGTTATGTACATGTTCGTAGTTCGTGATAAATGTTAGCGAGCGGCTCCCTCCCCCTTACTACTGCCGTCAAGATGGCGGAGGTTCAGTGGGTGGATGGCTAGCTGGTTTAGCCCTGCTCGTTTAGCACGTTAGCTAAGCAGCGAGAGTTTGTATTCATAGCGCCGTTTCACTTTCAGATTATCGACCACTATTTTGTCCCGACCTTGTTAAACAAGATAGCCCCTGCTTGGGTTAGCTGGCCTATGTTATTTCGATGTGCTGGGCTGCTGTGTCGTGAAAGTTTGGGCGATATGAGCTGGTTCGCTCTAGTTAACGTTATAAATGAACGTTTGACTTATTAGTCAGTCAGCTGTACTCAGTATTCAGTTTTAGTACATCACTGTAATGTCAGCAGCTACATCGCCTGGAGAGTCCCAGGAAAACCAGATAGCTGGGATACATTGTATGCTATCATATGATTTTACTTAGATCAACAGATATCTTAGATGGCTTTCTATTTATGTGTGCGCTAGCTAACCTGGGTATGTGGCTTACAGGCGCACCTAAATGGAGACTATCTGAAAGCCTGTCTCCTCTATACAGTTACAGCTAAATAGGAAACCTTATAGCTCTAGTTATAAGTTAATGCTGTCTGTAAGTGTCGTGTGAAGCCAGTACTGCAGTAGGTGCAAGTCAGATGGACGAAAGCACATGCTGATCGTTCATGGACATAACGTTTAATAGCAGAGAAATTTACAACAGATTGGATGGTGAGATATTTATGTTCGGCAATCGTTTTATAGATAGTCGAAACTGACTGGGACATGAGAGCCTAACATTTATCCCCACAAAGTTTGATGTACCTACAGCAGAGTGACAGCAAAGCCTTACAGTCATAGTCTTCAAAATGTTAAACCATGGAAAATGATCATGAGCTTTATAAATTGTTGACATGGCATACTTCCAGTACTGTTTATTAGCCTTGTTATATATATGTATATTTTTATTTGGTCCTTAATGGGCCAGACTTGTATTTTTAAATTTCTAAAAGAAAAAAACATTTGGCTGTTGAAATAACAAAATAACGAAAGTAAGCATGAACTAGTTGTTTAGTGCAATGAGTCATGCATAATTATGCTGTGACAGTTCAGTATAGCAGCAGCTTTCAGATGCAATGCAGGTGCGCCAGACCTGTGTATGTGTCATAAACCTGTACTTCTGACTTTTATTTTGTATTTTAAATTGTATTAAGGAAAATGACTTGCAGGACACTCATCACAGTCAGTGAGCATATTTTGCATGAAGTCTTATTTTTAAAGGCAACTGCAGTAGCTGAACAGTTTCTCTTGTTTAACCAGAACTATGTGTCCCAGTGCTGAGATCTGTATTGTACCTTTGTCTGTTCGATCTGTGTGAGTGGACAGTGAACATTCTCACCTAGGTGCCTTGTTGCCAACAGCTCTAAAAGGGTGCACTAAGTACAGCTGCCAAAACTGTGTTTAAATCAGTTGACATGCTGCAGACCTGCTGTCATTACTGGTAACTTCTGGTCGACTCTGACTGACCTTGTGTTCCTGCTTGGTGCCCATTTAGATGCCACATTCTAGGCGGTACCCCTCTTCGGAGCAGGCGAGCCGAGGCAGCTATCAAGACAGGTATCGTGAGCGAGACAGAGACCGAGGAAGGAAGCAGCGACACCGCCGCTCACCCTCCTTCTCCTCCAGCAGTGACCGAGAAAGGAGGGGACGAGGACACAGGCAGGACGGTGGCTACGCACGATCCAGGAGGTGTGTGTGTGTGTGTGTGTGTGTGTGTGTTAGCTGCTTAACAACCTGTTCAAAATTGGTCGACAATTTACTTTTCTTTTTGTCTTTAAATGTAACCTTTTTTTTCTATCTTTCTTTTTTTGGTGTTTAATCTAAGCTTAGGTGCTTAAGCTGTGATTGCTCTTGAGCTTTTTTTTGTTTAGAAAATATTTTTTTATTATTATACTTAAATATTACAGGGGTCTGTGAAACTCCAGGGTTAGATCTTTTTAGGCTTACAGTTAGCTGGCTAGGCAAGAAATCCAGCTTCATGAGACACTGCATAGTTTTATATGTTTAATTATAACAAACCAACCAAGAAAACCTTGTTGTGCTTGAACGTTTGATGACCGTTTTATGCCACTAAGGTTTTAAACTTTTGAATTTACTTCTTTGTTCCAGCTATGACAACCGTTCAGCAGACCGACGGCCATATGACAGACGCTATGGTGAGAGTTACCGGCGGCTGGACAACAGCAGGGATCGCGACCGGGAACGATGCCGTGGGACGCTGGACAACTACTACTCGCGCGACACCTCGCCCAGCTACGACTATCGCCGTGCCCACGAACGGGAGCGCGAGGATTCCTACCGGCAGAAAGGCAGCAGGCGTAAGCACAAACGAAGGCGGCGTAGAACCAGGTCCTATAGCCCATCCTCCTCGGTGAGTGCTTTCTATCCCAAGCCTTGCTCTTCCTCCCTCCTTCTATCTCTCTTTATCTCTCTTCATCTGCTTAGCTCCCACTTTCTTTCTCTTTAACCTTTTCTTCTCCACAGCCCCAGGAATTGGTAAGTATGAACTCTCTTTGTTTTTGCCTCTTTTTTTCTCTCAGTTTGATTTGTTAGTCTTTTTCGTCTGTATTATTAGTAGAGAGGCTAATTCTCGGATTACACAATGTATTGTGGTCCTACTTTAAAGTAACAGTCCATATGGAACACAGTGCATGTTAGACTGAAGTCATTGCCCATAATGCATTTAATTATTTGTATATTTAGTCAATAATTACATGTAAATAATAGATTTGTTGGGAGATATTAGGATATTTTACATTTTAGTAAAATTATTCTGTCTCTCTACACACTTCATCCTCTTTTTCTCATCAGTTTACATTTGAGAGAGAGGGGAGATCTGTAATTACTCTCAAGCTACTTGATGTCGATTTAGATTTTTCCTCCATCGCTTGCTTATTTTACTTACTACTTCACTGGGTAGTGCAGCTTGTTTCAGACTGTATAATCTCATGGTTCTGAGCTATCAATGTCTTTGCTCATGTGTGTTTTTGTATGAGTAAATGTTTATGATGCAGGTTGATTTTGACTTGTCAGGGCAGCTAGGCAGAGGGGTTGAGGGGGAGTACATGTAGAAAGCAAGAAATAAGGGACGAAATGTGATCTTTGACTTGTTCCCTTGCACTATATCCCTATCGTTATATATATCTCCTCACGTGGTGTCATACGAATCGCCCCATGATCACCAATCCTACCTACAACAACACTGCTCCGCTCCATCGCCGTGGCTACGGCTGCCCCCTCCACTCTCCCCTCTCCGCCCACCCCCCCCTCCTCCCTCTGCGGTCGTGCTGTGGCCTCTCACCTGTGACCCTGGCGGGGCCCGAAAAGCAGCGGAGTGACAGCGGGACGCGGGCGCTGTGTGTGAGGGACGACGAGGAGGGTCATCTGATCTGTCGGAGTGGCGACGTCCTGCAAGAGAGATGTACACACTGCCACTACTACTACTCTACTCCTATATCGTAACCTTTCTCCCTATCAGTACCAGCACAGAGCAGACATACTCACACATGGGAGGGCAAGAGGTCATGTTGATGATGATGATGATGTTGATGATGATGGTGGTGGTGATGATGATGATGATGACGATAATGAATGTGATTAATGCCAATATAGAATTGCGCTCCCTTGCTGTCAGAATAGACCAGGATGCTGAATGGCATGATGAATATGTATTTTATATACTTTTAGCTGTTTGCTGTCTTAATGTCGGCGTGGTGTTGATAATGGTGTGCAACTCTGTTACAGGGAGGTTTAAAAGATTGCAGATTTGAGCTCCTTGTTCCCTGTTAACAGAGAATTAACACTTTATTTGATGATGGAGATTTTAGGATCAGCGTTTCTTAGATATTCATCAACATAATATCCTAAAAACTACTTCATAATTTGTTTAAACAGATTCGTCCCCTAAATTTAGCTTAAGACAGTTTATTTTGGGAGGGGAGGTGGTCTTTGCTTTATTTGTTGCATAGCAGGGGTATTGGTCTTGGTTGCTTTATAGCTTTTTCAGCATTTCAGGATTATTCTACAAAGTTAAAAAAAACCATTTTGTTTGTTTATTTCTTTTTGTTGAAGGTGTGTGAACTCTGGTTGTCTGTTTTAGGATAGGCTGTAACGACTGTTATAAATGCAGAACAAAGCTAGAAATGCTAGAATGTTTATCGCGTGCCTTATGACTCTGTTGTGTTCTCTGTCTAAATACTCTGTACTTCTCCCCCCCTCCCTCTCTCTCTTTATCTCTCTTTTACACTCTGTGTTCCTCACAGATGAAATTGTTGGAACATTGGGGGAAGGCACCTTTGGGAGGGTGATTGAGTGTATTGACCATCGCAGGTAAATGCCTTCCTATAAAGCCTTGACTTTCAGCCAGCTTACAAGAATTCGGGCAAGGTGGCTAAATATCTTTTACTACGATTTTGGGGGGTTCAGTACAACATTGTGAGACATGGAAAAGACTTTGTGGAAAGAGAATAAAATAATGGTAATTTATTATTATAAGATTTATTCTAACTGTTTTATGAAAAAATATTGGATTAGTATCAGGACCTGTACATTTGACCTGTACATGGTATAGCTAGAAGAAAAAATGGTATTCTGGCATCTCTTGTATTATATGGTTTTTAAGTATCATGAATAAGTCTTGCATTAAAACCAGAGAGGCCCCAGTATACACTCATGCTGCACTCTTCAAAAAGTTGTTAAAACTCCTGTTAGTTTACTGTATTACTGTTTTGCTTGTGTTCTTTGATTAATGTTTATATGGGCTGTTCTGTTTTTGTCAAGGGGTGGAGCCCACGTTGCTCTGAAAATTATTAAGAATGTTCAGAAGTACAAGGAGGCAGCACGACTTGAGATCAATGTACTGGAGAAGATCAATGAGAGAGACCCTGAAAATAAAAAGTAAGGAGATGTTTGCGTTTGTTGTAACATTGTGTTTTTGCTTTAGTCTGAGCCTGTGCTTTTCATATTAGAATAGAGTCTTAGTACTACTGATCCATACACATCATTTTTATTTTTTTTTCTCCACTCTCTTTTTTTTCAGTCTTTGTGTACAGATGTTTGACTGGTTTGACTACCATGGCCACATGTGTCTTAGCTTTGAGCTATTAGCTCTCAGCACTTTTGACTTCCTTAAGGAGAACAATTACCTGCCCTACTCAATCAGCCAGGTGCGGCACATGGCCTATCAGATCTGCCTCGCCGTCAAATGTGAGTACCTCAGTTTGTTTGTTCTTTGTGTATCGAAAGTAGTGCTTGCCTGAGTACCTTTTTGGGGGTGGGCTCTGAAGTCCAAACAACATCATTGTAGTGCTTTCCCTGTGATGAGAAAGAGAAAGGGAAGTTCTAATTCTTAAACAAATGAAGAAGAACATAGTTTGGTGCCACTGGGCTTTTATGATATCTAGCTAATTTTAGCAAGTACTGGCAAAAGTTAATATGACCTCTTTATGGATATCCTCGATGCAGGCTATGGGTTTTGTAGTGTTTCCTGCTGTGAAGCTACATCTTTGTTTTTCAGTTGTTGTTCTTGTCCGTAAGACGGGGGCTGAGAAATACTGCCAGCTGTCTATCTAAGGCGGAGTTAAGGCTGGCTGTCCCTGCCTTAGCTAGGCCGCACACAAAACTCCTAACAATCCTAACAGTATACAGTGGGGGCTAATGGCAGCTCACCAAATTTTGTTTTACTTCAGTTGTTTTAGAACTGTAGCTCACCTTATTAACTGCAGCCATTTCCCCTTGTCTTTTACATCTCAAGGAAAGCTCTAGAATGATTTATATATATTTTTATTTCTCAATTCAGAAGTGGAAATAATTTAGACATTTTTAAGCCGCAGTGGGCCCTATGACCTTTTTTCCTAAAAGAAAAAACATTGAGTCACTTTTCACTGCTGAAGGTAAAAATGAAAGAAATCAGAATAATGGTACACATGTGCTGACAAACCTAATTACTCAACTAACTTTATTTAATAGACATTCAATAAAAATCACATTTTAAATAATTTAATAACTGTGTTGCCTAATAAAAAACTACTGAAACAGCTACAAAATTCACAAGTGATGTATTTTGTTTAGTTATTACTGCAAAATATACATTCATGAGCTTCTTTGTGTGGGTTTATAGCAGCTTGCATGGTAATATTTTAAACTGTGAGTGATTTCTAAAAGGTGTTTTCTGTCTGTTGGGAGTCATGCTGGAAGTCAGTTATAGATGCTTTTGGAAACCAGTTTTCATCATTATATCTTTTAAACCACAAACAATACAAACATTTTTCTTTCTGACATAACGAAACATATTATGGGAAATCCAGAATTGTCAAAAAAACCTTTGTAATAATTCAGAATTTTATTAGTAAATGTAAAGAAAACATGTATTTATTTTGTTTTGTATGTTGTTTTTTCACAAGTATACACAGTATTGTATACTTTTATGTATTGTCATCAGGTTATTAATCATTGATAGTACCTGATTGCATTTACCTATTTCCCTGGTTTATACTTATTGAGAGTTTATGGCTGAGATTATGCCATCCTTGAAAATACCAACTAAAATGAGTTATTATTGCGTAACTCCTGTTATTATAATAAATCCAACTTCCTCACACATTTTTCTGCACCGGTGACATCATAGTGCTGGGTTGATGAGCTCTGCAGTACACTGCTGCTATAAAGACCACATGATGCACAGCTCCCTCATTTCAGATAGAATATGTTTTGTACTGTTACCTTTTAAATATTTCTGAGGAGAATTATGCTGTTCTTTGTGATGCTGATTTTTTTATTTCTTTCTATGAACAGTTCTGCATGATAACAAGCTGACCCACACAGATCTGAAACCTGAAAACATCCTCTTTGTCAACTCTGACTTCACCATAACGTACAATGTGGAGAAGGTGAGCAAATGAAAGGTGGAGTGTGTTGTTGTTGTTGTAATTTTTTCTCTTTATTAAAAGAATGGTTTGTACCTGTGTATGTAGGTATACTTTTTTGTGTTTTGTCTTATTGTTTCTGGTTCAGAAAAGAGATGAGCGAACAGTGAAGAGCACAGCAGTGAAGGTCGTGGATTTTGGCAGCGCCACATTTGACCATGAGCACCACAGCACAATCGTGTCCACCAGGCATTACCGTGCTCCTGAGGTCATTTTAGGTACGTATTTGAATGTTGAGAATTGAGTCTGAATTTCCTAATGTTCCAAAAGTTATGAAAGGTTGTTAAAAACAGGATTTAGAATATTGTCTTTGTCCAATAAAAAACAAGTATCTCTAAAATTGCTACTTTATAGCAGACACCAAAACCATACTTTACTTTCAATGGAAGTCAATGGAACCAGAATTCTTTCCAAACTATTTTGGGGCACTTCTATTGGTCCGCTAATCATGAAATGCTCACACAATGTAAATGCCTATTATTATGTTTAAATGATGTAGAAAACTTAAAATTGACAAAAATGAAGATTGTCATTGCACAGCGATGATATACAAAAGTGTTTGTCCCTATAAGCTTGTAAAAACTGGGAGATGTCAGAATTCTGTACTCCACCAGAGGGCAGTGTAGAGGCGATATTATTGCAAAATAATCTACTGAGCATCTACTGGGCATACATTCCCGCTATACTCAGTGTAAACAGTCAGAGTTGAGAATGAGTGCTTGCAGTGCTCCTAAAGTAATGCAGCTGAATATATTCTGTATAACGCTGGCATTGGCTGAACTGACAAAGAGGCAGCATTCAGGCATATCATAGCGAATGACTCTTACCTGTTTCATTGTGGTTAAGCTGAGGTAAAATAGACCATTACCATTTGTCTGTTTATCTTAAAAGACAAAAATCTGGACATCGTTCTCACCGTAAAGCCTGACAGCGGCTGAGTTTAATGTATCACAGAAATAGCAAGATAGAGAGCAGCGTCACTGTCTCCTGATTGAATAAAAAAAATGGATCTTCTTTCCTTAGAAGTATGATTTTAACAAACCCAAAGTGATTTTTAGACTAAAATCAAATGGAAGTTCATTAGAGCAGGCCGAGCACATTATTATTTGGTTTTGTGGATCTATGACATTGCCATTATGTGGCTTTCATTGCAAAGCATAGCCCTACGCTACATTACACTACAGAACTGGTGCTCTCCTGGTCACATTACCATCAAGGAGCGAATCTGTTGTCCGGACATTGAGCTGTTGGCTGTTGGACTCAGGCCATATTATTTGCCGCAGGAGTTTTCCCATGTTGTTGTGGTGGCTGTTTATATCCCCCCCTCTGCCAACCTGACGTCGGCGTGTGACGTCATTCACTCCACCATAGCGCGTCTTTAAACTCAACACCCGACTGCTTTCATTGCCATATCAGGTGACTTCAACCACGTCACTATGGCCAGGACATTACCAAACTTCACTCAGTATGTGGACTGTCCCACCAGAGAGGAGAGAACACTGGACCTGCTGTATGCTAATGTTAAGGATGCATACAGCTGCTCCCCCCTCCCCCTCTGGGTGGATCTGATCATAACTTGGTCAGCCTTAGCTCAAAGTATGTGCCTCAGGTGAAGTCAGCCTGTGACCATGAGGACAGTGAGGAGATGGTCAGAGGAGACTTCTGAAGTGCTGCAGGACTGCTTTGAGACTACAGACTGGACAGCACTCTATGAGCCTCATGGAGAGGACATCGACGGGCTCACAGAGTGCATCACAGACTACATCAATTTCTGTGTGGACTCCACTGTCCCAACCAGGACTGTTAAATGTTACCCAAACAACAAGCCGTGGGTAACAAAAGACGTTTAAAGCCCTCCTCAACAAGAAGAAGAGGGCTTTCAGAGCTGGAGACCGGGAGGAGGTGAGAACGATTCAGAGAGAGCTGAAGAGAACCATCAGGGAGGCTAAGAACAGATATAGGAGGAAGCTGGAGTGGAAACTCCAGCAGAACAACATGAGGAATGTTTGGAGTGGTATGAGAACCATCACTGGCCTCAGGTCCAGCAACAACAGTGGAGTAGAGGGCAGTGTGGACAGGGCCAACGAGTTAAATTTGTTTTTTAACAGATTTGACACTGTAAGCCCTGACCTCCCCCTCCCCCTCCCTGACTCCTCTGCTGCCAGGCCTCAACAGCCCAGTCCACTCCCTCCCCCTCCTGATAGCCTCCCACCCTACTGTGATAGTCCACTTCACACCTCCTCTCTTTCCCCACCAGTCACCTCTACAGTGAATCTCACAGCTGACCAGGTGAGAAGACAGCTACAAAGACTCCACACGAACAAGGCTGCAGGCCCTGATGGTGTCCCCCCCCCCAGGGTGCTTAAAGCCTGTGCCACCCAACTTTGTGAAGTCCTGCAGCATGTCTTCAACATGAGCCTGAGTCTCCAGACGGTCTCTGTGATGTGGAAGACGTCCTGCATTGTTCCTGTGCCAAAGACTCCGCGGCCCAGTGACATCAAGGACTACAGGCCAGTGGCACTGACGTCCCACATCATGAAGACCATGGAGAGACTTGTCCTGGATCAGCTCCGGCCCATGGTCCAGCCACTTCTAGACCCCCTCCAGTTCGCCTACCAGCCTCATCTGGGAGTTGAGGATGCCATCATCTACCTGCTGAACCGAGTCTACGCTCACCTGGATAAGCCAGGCAGCACTGTGAGGATCATGTTCTTTGACTTCTCCAGTGCATTTAACACCATTCAGCCTGCTCTTCTGGGTGACAAGCTGAACGTGTTGCAGGTAGACGCCCCCCTCGTGTTCTGGATTGTTGACTACCTGACGGGCAGACCACAGTATGTACGTCTGCAGCACTGTGTGTCGGACAGAGTGGTCAGCAACACTGGAGCCCCGCAGGGAACTGTCCTCTCTCCCTTCCTCTTCACCCTCTACACCACTGATTTCAACTACTGCTCAGATACCTGCCACCTTCAGAAGTTCTCTGATGACTCTGCACTAGTTGGATGTATCAGCAGGGGTGATGAGGATGAGTACAGGGCGACGGTGAACGACTTTGTTGCTTGGTGTGAGCTGAACCATCTACAGCTCAATGTGACTAAGACAAAGGAGCTGGTGGTGGACCTGAGGAGGGACAAAACACAGGTGACCCCTGTTTCCATCAGGGGGGTCATTGTGGACACTGTGAAGGACTATAAATATCTGGGCGTGCACATTGACAATAAACTGGACTGGGCTAAGAACACTGACGCCCTCTACAAGAAGGGCCAAAGTCGTCTCTATTTTCAAAGGTGTCTGAGGTCCTTCAACATCTGCAGGACCATGCTGAGGATCTTTTAAGAGTCTGTAGTGGCCGGTGCCATCCTATATGCTGTTGCATGCTGGGGCAGCAGGCTGAGGGTGGCAGACGCCAACAGACTTGATAAACTGATCCGCAGAGCCAGTGATGTTGTGGGTGTGGAGCTGGACTCGCTGACGGCAGTGTCTGAGAGGAGGACGCTGTCTAAGCTGCAGGCCATCATGGAGAATAGCTCCCACCCTCTTTATCACACCATGATGAGATGCAGGAGCACATTCAGTGTGAGACTCATTCAGCCAAGATGCACTACAGAACGCCACAGGAGGTCATTCCTACCAGTGGCTATCAGACTTTACAACTCCTCCCTTAACATACGACACCTCTCACATGTACAGTGATACCAGTAGAACAATAATTTAACTATGTGTGTAAGAACTCAAATGTGCAGAACTTTCCTACTTCTAAAACTCTTACTGCTGTATACAGTATATCTGTACTTAATATTATAGACACAGTCACTTTACATTTTATTCTTCTGTTGTACTATAAGACTTATATGTGTACATACTACAAATTTCTTTTATGTTGTAAATTATTATTAGTGTTTATTCTTCTATATAACCGGCTGCTACTGTAAAAACTGCAATTTCCCCCTGGGATCAATTTCTGATTCTGAGGACGAGTGTTAGACAGTCTGCGTTTCAGACAAAACTTTTATCTTCTGTGTGTGCTTCCCTGCAGAGTTGGGTTGGAACCAGCCTTGTGATGTGTGGAGTATTGGCTGCATTCTTTTTGAATACTACCTTGGCTTCACACTTTTTCAGGTACACGGTAGTGTTTTTTCTCTTATACACTCTATCGCTCTTTTTTCCTTTCTTTGTTTTTTTTCTTTCTTTCGTTTGTTCTTTCTTTCTTGACACTCACCATTCATGGCAGCAGGTAGACACAGTTTGTGCTAAAGCTAAGAGATTAACCGGGAGTACAATCTGGCCCGGGGTCACTAACGCCCGCTCAGTAATGCCAACACCTGTTATTTGCCCTAAGACCATACATGCCCTCCCTAATACCCTGTCACTTCCGCACGCACGCACTTGGTATCATCTGTGCATAGACTGGCAGGAATGTGTGCTCCTGTTTAAAAAAAAAATAAATAAATAAATAAAAACTTCTGTGCAGGATTAGAAGCTAAATATTCTTTGCACCATATACGCTGTCTCCCTGCTGACTACTTTGAACTGATGTGATTATTAGCTTTTGTTTTCAACTTCTCTGCTTTTGTGGCTTTAGTGTTACTTTCTTGTCGTCATGTTTTCCATGTCTCTTCTCCAGACTCATGATAACAGAGAGCACTTAGCTATGATGGAGAGAATATTGGGCCCTGTCCCATCCAGGATGATAAGAAAAACACGGTAAGATAAAAAAAACAACTCTAAAAAAAATTTAAACTAATCATATGACGCAAACATATTTTTAACACTTAGATGAACATGTGGCGTCTTCCTGATTCAGCATACAAACAGAATGTTTAAACGTTCTCCACATTATTAACGTGGATCTGGATTTCTCTGACAGGAAGCAGAAGTACTTCTACCATGGGCGACTGGATTGGGATGAAAGCTCCTCAGCAGGGAGATACGTCAGGGAAAACTGCAAACCCTTGCGGGTAAAGATCGCTTTGTGACCGATGGTTATCATTTAGCTTCAGAGCTTGCAGTAGACACAATATGTATTACTTTGTTTGTCTTTCAGCGATACATCCTTTCTGAGGCTGAGGAGCATCACCTGCTGTTTGACCTGATTGAGGCTATGCTAGAGTATGAGCCAGCTAAGCGTATCACTCTGGCTGCGTCCCTCAGACACCCCTTCTTCCAGATCCCCTTCGCGTCAAGCGACCAGACCGCAGGCAAGAATTGGGAGGGCAACCGGGACATTAGTCGGTGACGCTTGTCTCCACCAGCCTTCGTTTCACGCCAAAAACATTCAGCTTTCTAAGAAAAGCAGAGGTGCTGAGATTTAAGGTAGAGCTGAACTGGTATGCCAAAAAAAATGCTGGGTGTCACCCGAAGAACTGAAGAAAGCTACTCTTTATTTTGAGGCAAACTCAGAGACCAAGTAGTTTTATGATATGATGAAATATGGGCTGCTGTTGTTTGTACTTTTACATGAACTAATTCAAGATGATACAATAAGAATGTATTTTGTCTTAAGGTGGTGCTAGTTGGTTCTGTTACAGGTTGGGCACAGCACTAGTTTGTTTGTTTATTTATTTATATGTGCTTTCCCAGTAATGATAGCTCAGTTTTTCAGCTACTGAGCAGGTTGGATACTATGAAATCACATTTTTACTGGATTTTAAGGGTATGAAGGAAAATGTCTTCAGACTTATCTGAACTGTAGTCTTCCACACGCCAAGGACAAGATGGAAGGAACTGTTTAGCTTAGTAAGTACTGAACATGCACTGTAGGTGGAGCAACTGCTGCTCCATATATGTCCAGCTATTCTTTAGCAGTGGACAGATAAGTAAAGTGGAGAGAAGAATGTTATAGAGCATATCTGTTGTAGCGAAACAAAATCAAGGTGATGCTCTGTGTTTTAATAGGTTTCAAATATGATTTGGTTCTTGTTTCTATCATGATTAGACACGGTGGGTCAGGGCTGCTCTGTCATCCAAATAAGCTCGGTTCTTCCAGTTGTCATCCAATCTTTGAGGTGGAATAATATTCCCTCAGTCGCCTTTTAAACAGACAACAGCTGGAGTGCAGGTTTACGTCAGCGCCACTCCTCATAATACAGTGTGTTGTTTCAGAATGTCTGTCTGTCAGTCCCGACTAAACAGGGGCTGCTTTTTTGCTGTGTAGTTCCATTTTTGAAAGACTTTCTTAAATTAGTCACATGTTTTAGCGTGGCTGAGAAACACACATACACAGAGTTGTGTTTTTTCATTTTGTCAGAAGTTTTCTTTATGTAAAGAAGCGCAGAGCTTTTTGTGCCCACCTTGCCAGCGCGGGTTTCCAGTATTTATTTTCACGTCTAAATCAGCGTTATTTCTGTTGGTGTTTTTGTATGAAGCTGTGTAAATCTGTGTATATATAAATATATGTATCTATGACTGTATAGAATAAAGGCTCTGTCCGTTTGCCAGGTGTTTCTTGAAGTCATGGCAGCTACAGCGGCCAACCCCTCACACATTCATCAGAGAACAGTATCTGATACCGCTGTCCTGTAGGGTACTGTTCATATAAGGCTCATGATGCATAAATACGCTTGTCAGCGGGACAGTGGGTATAACCCTACATGAAGGTTTAGCAATGCTTGGTCCGATAGCGCCATTCAGTGTAAAGGCTGCATTTGCCAGTTTTGGTCAGAGTTAACTAAAACAACATTTATGACAATCGCTGTTACCCAATCACAGTGTGACTTATTTTTCATGCCGTAATTTGTGACATAGCTTTTTAGGGCACTAAACTCTTGAGACATCTAGACCAAAGCATCTTAAAGTAGAAGTACTGATTTAAAATGTGTTCCTGTCATTAAGGTCATTGGAAATTGGGTGCATAAATGTTTTTAATAGAAAAACATTTTACTTAATTATACATAATGTTTTTCGCCATGTTGTATTTATATATCATGGAGATTTTCAAGGGCAAATAAGGTGTAAGTGACTTGTCCTGTGCTTTGATCAGGCTCATGAACATTAATAACCTTTATGACCTCTTTCCTTCATTTGATGGCTTTCGTATTTACTCTAGTCAATTTTCTAGTAGTGTTTAGTTGAAATCAGATTCTTCTCTCCTTAGAAAACCTAATAATGTTTTCCTTTTCTCTTTGTGTTAATGGAGCCTTGGAAATAAATCTCCTTTAACTCGCTCTCTTTCAATAAAATCTGACGAAGACTGACGAAATCCAAGAAGAAGTCAGGGTTAGGATCAGCGGGCCAGAATCCAGAACAGTGGCAATTTCCCTGTTTAAGCTGCAAAACAGCCTCCAGAACTGGCTGGCGTTTTCCCACCCCTGACTTAAAGGCTTTGACCTAACAGGCTGGTGGAGTTAACAGTCTTAATGCTCAAAGAGCAGCCGCTCTTTAGACCTAAAATCAGTTAGCAGGCTTTATTTAGTCTGTCAGCCCGTTACACTGATCTGATGCGTGGTGTGTGAGCCAGCGGGCACCAAACCTGGAACTCGTCCATGTATTTAACTTTAGCACATCTATAGCAAGACACCAGTTACACTGAACTGGCGAAAGCTGAACCCAGAGTCAAATAAAGTGATAGTTTGGCAATTGGAAGCGATATATCTGGTCATTCTCAAAACGAGACTATTATAATGGAACTTAATCTAAATGTTTGTACACAAATAAAGTCTAACAAATTTATTGCACTCCCTTTCAGTGTTTTGAGTTGAACCAAGCAAAGTGATCTGCCAGTGCAGCAAGACTTAATACAATTGCTTGCAATTGCGTTTTCCATCAGTGTTCTCTCACCACAACACCCAGAATGTATTACCCAAGTGTCGTGCAGCCTCTTGGAGTCCCCCTGATGGCTGCTAGACTTGCTGCTGCTGTAGGTTTGCTTCCTAGTACTGTAGGATTCAGCTTCCTAGCAGCAACATCAGCTTCTTTCTGCATCAGCCAGCTAGCAGAAAATAAAGTATTTCCAACAGCATTCCCCTTAAGTACCCATCCCAAAGTGCTTGTAGTTTGTCAGCAGTTACTCCCGCCTTCAACATAGAGCATTAGAAAGAATCTTGTTAGTCTTTACGCTCCAACTCTATTTTGAAAAATGTTTTAAATAAGAGATTGGAAGTTCACAGCTGCTCATGAAAAGGTTAGTGTGGACCACGCCTTACTTAACCTTATGTTATAGGGATATGCAAAGCGGGAAAATACTACAAAAGCTTTACTGAAGGCCTGGTTGTACATCGACACGCGGTTAGATAAACTGTCTACAAATGCAGAAACTACTCTCACTAGAAGGTGGCGTCCTGTTCAGATCAAACCAAGACCACAACAAGCGAACCTGAGAGAGGTGAGAAAGCCCAAGGTTAACAGCAAAAGACCTACAGACTCTAAAAACTTTAATAACCTTTGTTCATGTGTTCACTCTCAGATAAACACTGAATAAGAATGGGGTTCTAGAAAGGACCCCACAAAGGAAGTCACTGCTGTAAAAACATAACAGAACAAAACATTACTGTAACTTTTATCAGCAATAAATCTGATTCCAAACCATTCACTTTCTTTTTCTTGCAACTGTACGTCCATATACTATTCTGTATTAAGTTATTAAATTATTGTTCAATAAACAGGTGATTGAACTACTGATATTAACATTAGTGTAAACATGAATTTCAGGTAAAATACTAATAATACAGACAATATTTAATCCAAAATAACTCCTGATCATAACAAATCACACCAGCAACACCAGTGAGAACTCTGTTAATGCAGAAGAGCAGGTGGTTTTTATCTTACTGTACATACAGTAAACACAGGAACAGTTAAATACTTGCTTTGTTCAATGACTTTTTTTGGTGATTGGTAATTTTTCTAAATGTCTTAAATTTAATTTCATACTGGACACTAAATATGTTTCCCAGTAAATGGAAAAGATAATTATTGCAGTTTTATTGCAGCATTGTAGTTTTGCTGTCTGGTCTCTTGACAGAGGAGATTGTGTTTGTTGTTTTGTTTGTTTGTTTAAGCTGTCCTACCTAAATCCCTCTGCTGCCTATACAGCCTGCCTCTTACTTGCTCTCTGCCTGGTCATACCTAGCCAGGATAGCAAAATGACATATGATGCATTAACGGACGTAAATATTATTAAAAATCACATTTACGTGTTTACAACATTTTAGGGCGTTATTAACCAGTCATTAGAGCACAGAACTCCAGCGACACATAGAAGTTGTGTGCTGCCTGACAATTTTTAATATCTTCATGAAATATAATGTACAAGAGTTTACTCTCTCTCTTATACATGGAGACACGTCCTGTCTGATGAGCCTTTACCCAAAGAAGCAGTTTAATAAAATGTGGTATTAAAATATTAAATATAACAAGTCCTCATAACACTAGTGACCAATATCTCTGTGACAAATGCAATTCTTTAATTAATAACCTACATCATAATGGTGTAGTATAATTTTAATGGTGAATATGTTAAACATATACAACGTCCTAAGTTTTAAACCTTTTTAAATATAATTTTTTTAATTCAAAATTTTGATAATTGGTCACAATTGGTCGACAATCTGTGTTTCACATTTACAGCGACTATAAAAACTGATGATTTTAAAAAATGATGAAAAATGGAGAGAATCATGGGGAAAATGTGTTATTTAAACTCAGGTCGACTGTGTAAATGTACATACTGGCTCCTGAAGCAGTGCAAAATATGTGAAGGATCTTTGTGACATGGTTTCCTGTTCCGAGTGGAGAATGATCCTTTAGTGTCTCCTGTGCTGTTTGAAGAAGAGTGAGGGTTACCGGGTCCATCAGAAGCTTGAGCTGTGAATGAGGTTGCTGTGTGAATGAAGAAAAGATTGTTTTGGGTCTTCTGAGTGCAGCATTTGCTGGACGGTGTAAATACCGCTCTGAGTACGTCATTGCTCGGACACCAACCCCGTCATTCATGCTTTTCAGCGTCTGTCACCCTCCGCTACCTGTCTTCCTCCTCCCCTCCTCCATCTGCTTAATCTTTCTGTCCTGTCTGTCATTGGGTTTTGAAGGGTCACAATATGAAGAGAAATATTTTAAATCACTGTTTTGTTATTCTCACTGTCTTGACTTACGTTGTAGGAGACTGATTACTGGTGTGCTATATATAGTTCATTTGGTGTTTGTTAGCTAAAGTCAGCAGGCTTTTCTCTCCTTCACGTGCATTTGGAATTCCCTGCTGTCGTTAACGAGATTAAAGACTATTACGAAGTTTTGTGATTAGCTGAGGGGAGACTGGGGGATGGGACCAGGGTTTAAAAACATGCAACCTGATGCCAAACCCACAAGATTCACAAGGAGGCATGGCTTTCTGAGCTGGAGTACAACACTCAATAGGATGTGGATGTTTGAAAGCTTGTTTTGATTGAGTGCATTCGTCAGCTCTCAGGTATGTAGAATCTTAACTTATACTGAAGTTTTCAATGTTTTAAAGTAGAGTTTGACGTTAAAGTCAAAAGGAGTGTGAAGGAACTTCCAGCACTTGTTTTTATTTACAACATTGGCATTTGCATGAGCGATCTGTATAAAGTATAAGAGGAGTTTAAACTGTCTGAATTATTACATGTCGAGCCAGTTACTGCTAGTGGTTTAATGTGAAATGCTCCATTCTGGTGTCAGAATTATTTACAGTGGTGGTAATAGGAATCAGGTTATAGGAATCTACAGAGTTTAGTGCCACTGAAAGCTACATCACAAAAAGGTATTTCATGAAAAAAATTAGGAATAAAATGTGATTTTTTTTAAACACATTGATTGCAACGAGGTACATGCAGGACATTATGAGGCAAAATAAAACCACAATTTTATACTTCATGCGTAATTTTTACTATTAAACTGGAACTGGAAACTGCCCATTAAAGTTTGCACAGTTATAATTTGGCTGTACTGTCTATAAGACTGTATATAAGAAAAAGATTAACGCACTAAAATATGTGCACTTACGTTTACTTGCACCTCATTTGTTGATTGGATAACAGGTTGGATTGTAAGTGAATAGTAAATCTTTATTTTTTACTTTTTTTTTTAGGGTCCTGATATCTTCTTCTCAAGAGTGCTCATCAACTAGCAAACTGCCTGATCTAATCTATCTATCGATTATTCACATTTAACTAATCAGCCTAAACCCATCTGTATGGGCAGCAATCTGGAAGAGGCCTGCAGTGTTGAGGTTTGAGGATTAAATAGAAGAGCTACAGTATTCCAGAGAGGTGAGATGGATGCCATAGTGAAGAAATCCCTTGGGGCACCGGTCCGGCAGTTGTCCAGCTGTGTTTCAGGGGTGAAGGATGGCATCGGTCGGAAAGGAAAGAGTGCTCGGAGGAAGAGCGCTCCCTGTTGCTACTCTCAGACAGCACACGACTCCTCCTGGATCAGAGCCTACCAGGCAGAACTGCACCGAGAGAGGCAAGTAACTCAAATAAGCTTCAAATACAGGTGAAAAGCTCTTATAAAAATTAACCAACCCAAAAAAATAAAAATACACCAACCCAACTCCCGTCTTTACAGTTAAAATCTCCAAAATAGAAAAAACTATAATGAAAGTTATATTTTTCCAAGTACAGAGAATCTTTCTAAGTAGTGTCTGTTGTTCATGTTTGAACAGAAAACTGAGGCAAGTCATGTTATCTAAGAAGAATGCAGAGAGAACAGCGAGGAGAACTCACTACAGGAGCCCACACCGGCACACAAAGGTGAGTCATTGTGTCTACTACAGCCTAGCTATCCCAACTGCTTTTAATTAACGATGCATGTTGGTAATTAAAAGCTACGTGGGTTGTGCATTTAATCTCTTAATAGTGATGTAAGCGCATATTGGTTCTTAAATATTTCAGTTGTTTAAGCCACACACAATAAAAAGAGTTTCAACACGTGTTTCTAATGCTTTTAATGGATTAGAAAAAAATAAATTGTACACTATAATTTTTGAGGTTCAGTTCATCCAAGCTGAAATCTTTCTTTACATTGTTTCATTTAAAAAAAAAATTATGTGTACTTGACTTTAATAAGTACGGCCGAAT
The DNA here is from genome assembly GCA_021613375.1 of Megaleporinus macrocephalus. Lineage (NCBI taxonomy): Eukaryota > Metazoa > Chordata > Actinopteri > Characiformes > Anostomidae > Megaleporinus > Megaleporinus macrocephalus. The sequence continues at coordinate 27,444,032 of CM038703.1, forward strand.
GCTTTGCTACTGCTTTTTGTTTTTGCTAACAAACCATTTGCAATGCCATACCAGTTACAATGTATGGAAAAATGACTCATTTTGATGAATATGACATTTTGATGAATACCCTGGGTCAACCCTAGAAATTATTGTAATCCAAAAGCTAACTGATAACAATGACTATCACAAGCTGCCTAAATTATATTAACTCATAATTCTAACTGCATCTTTGTGTGGTATTTGAAGCTGAAACTTTGGAAAGTCTGAAAATAATATTTTTCTCCCATCCTGCACTTTAGACAACATTATAGTACAGGAATGACCCAGAAGTTGGTAGAGGGCGCTAAATGGCTGCTTATGTTGTTTATTATGTAGAACTGGCACTGAACATACTCATAATATTAGTAAATAAGTTGATTTTAATCAAACCTTTGCTTTATTTTTAACATACAGTAACTGTAACTGAGAAAATCAAATATTACTTGGAACAATTTAAAACGATGTACGGTGTCTTCAAATATTTGATGGCTGGTGTACTCTTAAGCATTCCCCGTTTGAATAAATACCATCATGAAAAGTTTGTGCTTGTTCATTAAAAAAGGTTCTGTTTTTTCTTTGTAGACATCCCCAAACAGGACGCAGCTGAAAACCAAAGCCCCTCCAAAAAACGACGACTCCCTTTTCGGTGCCTTCCAAGGGCTGAGTCTCAACATGGGCAGCGCCCAGGCTTCTCTGCCCGCACCGCCAAGCGCAGAGCAGTGTAAAGTCATGTGATGAGCAGGAGTGATAACTTGCATCAGTTCTGCGTATCTGTGCAGCTTCTATTACGGCAGTGTGATGAAATATCTTTGACTTTCAACACAAACTTTTAGTCACCACTGATGCAACTGATTTTTAACCTTAGTTTCGTTGATGACAGCATGATGACATTACTTACGTCTATGACTATTTAACTGTTGAAACATTGGCTCTGGGATATTCTACCTCCCAGAGATTTTTTTTGTATACAAAGTGTTTTTCTTGTAAAAAAAAAAGAAAAAAAGATCATTTATGAAATAATAAATTATATTATAATTCATCAGATAAAAATTTGGGATCATAGAGCGAGTACCAAGAATGAGTGTTGATAAATTTCAAGTTTAGATCAATCATTTAGGTATTATTTTTCCTTCACAATGGTTTGACATATGTTGGCCACAATGGGTTCAAAGTTGATCCAGCCGCCCTCACCCCACCCCTTCTGCTGCATTCTGAGCCAATACTATATTTAATGTCTCAATTCACCATGACATCATCAGTGGATGTTGTTTATTTAAAACTTGGCAGAAACATCTGTTTGTGCAGATTCATTTATCCCCTGCATTACACTAAAGGCAGGATATTACTGATGGATTACTTTTGCAAATACATTGCATGTCTTTGTGACTGAAGTGAGAGAAGTATAAATAACTCGCCTCTATTTTATTACCTCTTTGCCTTTTCTGGAACTTCCCTCACACAGAAAGAGTTATATCTCCTATATCTCTCAATTACTCTGTTTGGTATTCCTCTGAGTTGAGGTCTGAAACCGTGGTTTAAATATAACGATGTCCCATTTCACATCTCAGCATCCCATTTTACATTTCAAACATCAATGAAAGTAAGAACCTGAGAATATAATATACACCATATACTTATTGCACCTTCAGAATAGTGCCAAGAGGCATATCAGTTCATGTCAGCACAACCTAACATTATTTTAGCTAATTAACATTAGCTTAACAACCATGCAGTAAGAAACCCTCGGGCCAAATGATTTCATGGGAACTGAAGTCTATTTTTTTAATTAATAGAAACATAATTCTTGTGTCAATTTGGTCAATTGATTAGTTTTATCTATGGTATTTAAATAGATAGAGCCTAGGATGTCCTCCCATTGGTTAGAACTTCATGAGCCAAAGTGAAGGGTTTACAAATTATATAAAACTTTAAAAACAAATGGTAGTCTAATGAGGTTCCAGCTTGTGGTTAGAAATGGACAACAGCTGTAACCTAAGACTGTCTATTAAAAAAGGCACTGTAAAACTGCTAGATACAGTGTAAACGAATGTTTAAATAAAACATACTGAATGTTTTTTTTTTTCCAAGCTCAAATGTATATATTTAATGGCCAAAATAAGTCAACAGTGTTAACCAGTTAACCAGTGTTAGCTTAGCACAAGTACAAGTCATAGAAAACAATAAGATTATCCAAGAATGGTAACTATTCAAAGTGCAAGGTCTATATATCATCAAGAGCTACTATAGACTACAACCGAAAGCAGCTTAACTAGTACATTTGAACAAATTAGAACATTTGACAAAGTGCTCTAGTTTTTGTGGTGTACTGGTGAGGTTGCTATGTTTTCATGGCAGGTCAATGCACAGCAGTATAAATAAATAAATAGAGCTTGCATGTAGCTCTATTTATATCTTGATACCTTACCAAGCCACTGTACATTTAAATGTAGGCACACATACACATAATATGATAATAAGTACCCATAAGTAGTTTCTGAAATGCAGCACAAAGAAAAATACATGGAAAATAATTCCACGTTTAAAAAGTAGTAACTAACATAAAGGTGCTGCTTTATAGAGACTTACTTTTACCTCATGATAGAAACAACATTAAAGTCAGTTTCGATTTTCAGTAAGTCTTAAACAACACAAACATTTAGTTCCCACCTTCCTTGACTGAAGTGTCAAAGAATCGACTTAACTTTTTAATATTAGCAATTGATAAACTCACATCTCCGACTGCTATACAGGCTACCACAGAACTGTAAGGCCACCACTGCAGCGTGAAGGATGCCTAAAAATGTAAACATTGTCTGAAGAATTCACAACAGACAGTCTGTTTACTCTGCCGCCAGCGTGTTTTGCGGATACTGCACTTGCACAGATCTCCACAAGGAGGGGGGCTTTCTCTGATAGCCCCACTGCTGACAAGCTGTTTGGCTCTGTTTATTAAAGGGCGGGACTTTCCCTGTAAACAAACACCATGTTGAACGTTATGAGCTTTCAATTCATATTTCCAGTGAGTGATCTCTCATTTCTAATGTATAGAACAAGGAAAAAACATACATACAGCTAAATATGAAACAATAATGAACAGCTGTTCAGAGCTCTTATCTGTGCAGTGAAAGCTTGTGCTGGTGATTAGTATGTATGCTGTTTATGACACCCGTGATTCACTGACTTAACATTATAGTTTAGTAGGTGCGCATGCGGGGGGTTTCAGGATGCAAGTTTCCATTAATAACAGATTTGCATCACTTATGTGAAACATCATGTTAGATCAGATCTGAGCAATTCTTAGTTTCAAACATGTTCTTATCTGACCAGAGTTACTGAACAACGACATGACTAAACAAGTCTAAACCTGTTCAAGTAAATGTATTTCAAAAAGAAACAGGAGTAATGTAGATGAATGTAAATGGGCATTCCAATGATGTCTTTTCACACAGTTTAGGTCTTGTCTGTTTTTAGAAACCCAGAGCTGCACCACCTTTAGTTTTGATCCATTGATTCAATTTCGTTATGAGATAAATGTTTAGCACTCGTTTTGATCTTTTGTTTTCTCTCAAAAAAAGGTAAAGTACACCAAATGTTCAAAATTCCACCACAGTTCAGTGTTTAGGATATAAAAATTCATTTGTAGAGCAAAATTTTCTTTATAGTGGTGGTGAAAGGAACTAGAGGTCCTAATGTCTACAATGCATATAAAGCCCTATTATTTTCTGTCCAAGACCCCCCAGTGAATCTACAATGTCTTTTGAAACATTTCATGTAACAACTTTCTGTCAGAGAACTTCAAGAGGACGTCTGGTTCCTAATTAACCGTTCACTAATACTAGTACCGTTCAGCAATACTGAAAATTCGGTGGAGTTCCCCTTTCGTCCATTCCTATAAGGAGCGCTTCTTTGGCAGCAGAGGTATACCGTCAAGGAACAGTTCAAGTAAGAGTGTAAAATAAAGATCTAGATAATTAAAACGACTCGTGCGGTTAAAAAGCTACCTCAGTAAGTGTGTTTACCTCTGTCTGCCTCTGCTTTTAGGAGGATCCTCTCTGACTGTAGGTAGTCTCGACCCCCTTAGAGAGTGAAGAGATCTGATGGAGCTGCCAATGCAGGGCGCGAGAGTCCCGGGGTCTTCTGTTTTCTAGAGCATGGTCTGTACAAGGTAGGAGCTTCTGATAAAGTTAACAGGTGGGCTGCCTGTCGTGTGTCGTTACCGCTGGTGTGGGCTGCGCTGTTTTGGCAGTGGTTCTCTTCTTATTCCGAGAGTCCGTCTCGGACGCAGCAACAAGACACCGGACTCGGAAATGAGACACCTGCGCGTTCACGACACGGCTCGCGCGCACCCAGTCAGTCTGGCGAGCGGCGGGAGAGTGGATTTGCGGATGAGTCGCGCGCGGACGCGCTGAGAGCCCTAAAGCGCACACTCAGGTGTCAGCAGGAGGGACAGCAAGCCGATTACACACCCCAACCTCTGGATTTCATCTTTCCGCTTGCGCACGACACACAGACACACACTCACCCAGACTGAGAGACAGGCAGAGGGTACGCGTGCGCTCCTCACATCCCCACACTGGAATCCACTTTTTAGGAAACTTCGGTCCAGCAGCTCTCCTCACCGGCCACGCGCGAGCAGTCAGAGGACACGAGCTACGTTTTCTTTCGGAGGTTTGCACTTTAAACTCGTGAAAACTTCAGGCTACACTTTCTGTTTGTGTTAGCAGTGATAGAGCTGACAGGCTCCTGAAACTTTAACGTCTTGTGGTTCATTTAACTACGCATTTGCTTCGTTTTGATATCATGACGAGTCTTTTCTGACGAGTTCGACTTGCTAAGCTTTCTAGATGGACAAATCATGGCTCTTCTCCATTTGGGCAGCCACTACTTCAATAATTGCTAACCAGCTTGTGTATTGCTGAGATTTCAGTGTAATTGCGCTAAACCTTCAAACATTTGGAATCACTAGTCTTAATTATTTTGGCTTATTAATATACAGTCATAACTTATACAATGTAGATTTAAATACAGACACCAAAAAGTGGTTTTAGTTGTTTTATCCAATGTTTTAATATTTCTTTTGGGAACAACATAAGTGACCAGTAGCATACTGTTGATATCTCCTTTAAGATTTCATTAGAATTTCATTGTTGCTGGCAATCGTTTCAGAAATTCCCCCCATCAACCTAATATATAGTATTATTGTAATTTTTTTACAGCATGTTTGGCTTCCTGTTTTAGAAATCTGGAAGTCTAGCACCTTACACATTTTGTTTAGACTCCTGTTTAATAAAACACTGATTCCAAACTTTTGAACATTTATACATATTAAAAGAAAAAAAAAAGCTGCTAAATGATGGATGGTAACGGAGCAAGTGAAGAAACGGGTAGCGAGGAGCATCCAGCCCCTAACGGTGACTCCAGACAGCGTGGCAGGTTCTCCTTAGCCAGCTGGCGCTCCTCGTCTCTGTCCTCCGTACATGGAGAGCGAGGTGTGGACTTGAGCCGGAGGCTGCTGTCCCTCGTCAGCCGCTACGACAGTCAAGACGGCTCGATGACCGACCTCAACTCCAAACCCACAGAGGTGACTGTAGGAACTGAAGCATTGACCACAAGCACAGATCACCGCACATCCACCGACTCTAGCTCCGCCAAAGCCATGCCTGACACTGCAGGGCCTGGGGGCATCATGTTCACCCCAGGCTTGGAGGACTACGACTCTAGTGACCAGTCTGTGTCTCTTCAAAAGCAACTGAGCTCCATGCTGCAACCAGGGGTCAACAAGTTCTCCCTGCGCATGTACGGGAGTGCCAAAGGGGTTGCGGCTGAGCAGGAACGCGTCAGGTCCTTCGGGGTGTGGATTATACATCCGTACAGTGATTTTAGGTAAGTGACCCAACTTGAACATGGGCTGAGGAACCAGCAGTTTAACTACCAGGAGTAAAGGTGGTCCTTTTTGGACCCCTAAAATTGCTGCTTAAACAATCTTACATCCATAAATAGCTACAATAAAAATATTTTCCAACCATTGGCACTCACACACTAGCTTATCATATGCAACAGTTTCAAAGTCCCCGGTCAACTAACATGTTTTATTGATCAAAATGCAAAATTAACACATGCTCTACAGAGTGCCCACTATGACAAATACTGTTTATTTGATCAATTAATTTACCGTAAAACCTAAAATGTGGCCTGTGTAAAAGTCATATTTTTTCAAAATGTAATTTTAACCGTAATTTAAAACAGAATTCTGGTGTTCATACTTCTGCATAGCTATAGTGTGTAAACAAGCAATAGCACGTTGTAACATTGGTGGACTCAAGACCCTTGTTGAACCACTGCACAGAAGGGGATGGGGAAGCAAGCTGTGGTCCTGACATGGCTCAAAGAACTTTTTCAGAGCCTGTCATTGAATAAAATCCAGATTAATCCCGTATATTCTTGGTACGGATTTATTATCCCTTCCATGCTGTAGCAGGAGAGATGCTTAATGTAACATATAGAGATGTATCATAATACGCACAATAAAAATAGACTTCACTTGACATGACCTCTGCTTCCTTAGGATTGATTGACATGTGCTGCTTTGAACAAATCAGTCTGCTCTAAACAGCACAGATTTCTGGGAAATGATTACAGTGAACCAGCTGCTTCCCATCACACAGTAATGTACATTACTAGTTCAGATCATCTATAGCATTTTTACGAGGCAGATCTACTGTGTGCCAATTTGACCAAATAGACATTTCTTCAAATAAATGTTCTAGGACCATGCCTCTAGACCCACCTCAGTACAGGTTAAGCCCTTATCCATAAACCTTTAGTGACGCCCAGGTTGTCCAGCACTTTTTTGGTGGGAAGCCTCAACACACCTTTCACACATTCTGCAGTCCGTGAACTGGAGGATGTGGGAAACAAGGAATTAGGTCAAGAACTTGCAACTGATATCGGAAATGTAGCTGTCACTGTGCTCAAATGTGTTCCAATCTGATGTACAAATAATGAAGCTACATAGCTCAAAATAAAAACTTAATGAACGATCATTAATCAAACCACAGCCGTGCGATGTGGGTGTCTCAGGTGCTTTGAATTAAACCCTCAGAACACATTCACTGCCGGGCCTCTCAATCTCCGCTGAAACAGACACACTTGTATAGGGCATTGAGTTACCATGCTCTCCCCTCATAAGGTTACCGGGAGTTAGTGAGGGGTATCACTGCAAACTAGATGGTCAGGAAAGACCCAATGAGTGTTGCAGGTGTCAGGTTGACGTCCTGTGGCTGGTATTAGTGTACAGGAAGTGGAGGTCGAGATAAATGGATAAAGGGATTGTGTTTGAAGATGGAGAGAGTGCTAAGCTTCTTCTATAGAGAACCAGTGTGGTTTGTTCCATACTTGTGCAGTGTTTTAGGTGCGGATTGTCTTTGCTGATAGTTCAGATATTTGCATGGCAAAGCAGCTAGTCACTGATTTGTTTTTGTTTTTTTTTAGTTCTGTGCCTTCAAGATTAACTACAACAAGAACAGAGTAAAAAAGCCAAGTTCGAAGTTTTCATTAAGGTGGCAATTTGAAAAGACATCATAGTAACTTAAGCTAAATGAATAGCTGAAGAAGCGTACAACACATGATGGATTACAGGATGTTAAGTGTCATGCAAGTAAATACACTGGCAACAAAATCACAGTGTGACTAAAGGTTTAAAGGTGTTAAGGTTTCTAAGAAATGTATACATCACAATTTTTTGTGCATGCATGCTTGAAGTTTTGGTCTTGGAAAGGTTGCAGTGATTCCTTGCTTTAACAAAGCTGTCCAGCTACTTTAATATCTTGTGTTAAGTTGAAGGTTTGTAGCTGAAAAGGGCGCGTTTTAGAGATTTAATAAATTATGAAAATGAAAAGGTCATTTTTCATAAAAAGTAACATTAAGCTCCATCATCAGTAACATCAGCTTTGTATAAGAAACAGTACACCATCATGACTAACGTTAGCTGTGAATTAGACACAGCAATACACCAAAAGCCTTGTATGTCCCTTTATTTGTTTATTTGATTTTAGTTGTTCTTGCAGTGGATGTGTAGCATACTAGTACATATATGCATGTGTCTGTGTAAAAGTCAGAACTCTCCCATAAAAGGCTAAATGTGCGAGCTATTCAATATAATTTCAGTATGAGGATAAGTATAAGTAAAATACTTTATTACAGCTTTTAGTCTTTTTGGCATATGTGAGTTCAATTGTTAAAGAAATCAGCAAGGATATTTTTGCACACCTTCAAAGTTCCAGTCCAGTTCATCTCAGTCTTAGAAGTTATATTTTCTGCTTCTCACGATACAAACTATATTTTGTTATGGTGATGCTAGTGGACAGTGTTTAAGCATACTAAGTGCAAATGCAAAACGCAGTAAGAAAAAAAGATAATGCTACTATTACTTTGTCTTATTAAAAATCTATGCTGTATTTGTGAATTTAGCTATCTTTGTTAACTTAAGTGGCCTTGTGGATTATTGTGACACGCCTGGCCCCATAAAAAATGGCCAGTTGGGTTAATGTCAAACTGAGTCCATGAAGCAAGAAAACATGCACCGTTCTGGAATAGAAATGGAGTGGAATGGAGTGGAAAACCAGGGGGTGTACTACAAAGCATCATTCCTGGTTCAGCAAGCTAACAGAAACCTACTGCCTCAGTATTTCTAACCAGCTCAATCACTAATTGCTCTCCACAGCTGACCTGCTCCAGGGTAATAATGTTACAGTTTAAGTTTAATGAGCAAAATCATTTCCTGATTATTACCTAATAAAATTTGACATTACTGTACTCAGTTATTTATGAAACCGTATTACATGTTTTTTTTTTACATTTTGTTCTGTTAAGTAATATGATTGACATCGCCTAACATTTACAATATACAAGTATATTGGATTCATTCATAAATCACAGAGGTGCAATGCAGTGTAAACTGAAGATATGCAGTGTTATATTATTTTCTTAACTAATCACAGTTTGTAACTTTAAACGACTGGACCTGGAGTTTTAGCCTTTTTTTTGCTTTTGGCACCACATATTGGTCCATTCCTCTTTGCAGTATGTTTGCACTTGTAGAGGCTCCATTGTAAGTTAAGCAAATAGTACATTTAATACATTTGAAATAACACCGCTTAACTGAAACAAGCATGTAATACATGAAATACAACTTTTGGAAATAGTGAGTGCAGATTAGTGCAGTGTTTGCTAATCCATTCTTGGGGGACCCTCACACAGTTTAATTTGTTTGCTCCCAACCTGAGACTGTCACATGGATCATATTGGGAATGTCTGAGCACTGGGTTACAAAACACTGGAACCGTACTTATTTGTTGAAATCTAGCCAAAAATGTGTTTATTTAAACAGGGATGTATTGACTAACCAAGATAGCTTGGTAATGTTGGTGAAGTAAGGACATCAAAATTGTGTGATCTACTTGATCTCCAGCTCAATGTACTGCACAATACTGCTGAGAGGTTTTATCTGATCTTTGTAATATACAGTTTTGAGTTAAATCAACAGTCCTTATACAAAATTCTTAAAATGCAAAACCTTAAATAACCTTAAAAAAAAAGTCAAAACCAATGCTCGAAAATTCAAGTCTCCCAATAGTGTCATTCATTTTCAGCCCTGTTGACAGGAGACTGCGAGTTTCATTTCGCCCAACGGTAAAGCCATAGATGGCTGTCGTTCCAAAAGATTATAAATGGCTTCCCTCTTTCTGGGTGGGTAGGTTGACCCCCAAATGCTAGCCAATACACACATCTGTTAGCTTGCATAACGGGACTGTCAGTTAGACATCTCCTCCAATTGTGCTATTCAGTGATGTTGCATTAGGGGCAGTTAAAAGATAAAAGAAAAAGATAAAGATAAAAAAAAATAGAAGAGCTTGTGTTGGCCTTTACCCCTCCAGCTTGATATGAAGACATTGCTAATGGGTGGGAATTTGGCAGAACAAACTTGAAAAATAAATACATTTTTAAATCTCGGGCAGGTCAAACCGGTCTCCAAGAATAGACCATATGCATAATATACAACAGTTTGCTTGGTTCCTGTGAAAGTGAGTTTGCATCCATTGTTTGTAGCAAAAACAACAAATGTACATGGAACCATGTCAAAACTACAATTAAAGCCGTGTGACTTCTTAGTTAGAGTTAAGCTGTAATCTCAGAACAGATGATGGCTCAGTGGTATTAATGGCTATACTCTACATTATACTCCCTGCTTTCATGTAATCCTTCATTTGGTACATAAAAGAGAGAATTTTTGGAAGTTGATTAATTATATATCTAATGTAGTTATTATGCAGAATAAGTGGCAGATGTGTTCTATGCTCAACTTATGTAAGCGCCCCATACTGTTCTTCCCCAAATGAAGAGAATGTCATTAATTTATCTGATCCTTACAGACATATTGCATTCCCTGAGAACAATGAGAAGAACCATAAGTGAAGACAGAACAAAAAAACTGTAAATACTTTTTAATAACACTGAACGCAATTCATGTGAAAAGCCCTTTGGCACAAAATTTGACATGTTCATGGTTGAAGAAAGTGCTTTGGACCAAATGTCTCAGAGCAACGCAGCCTAAGGTGGTGTTTGTGTCCATTATTAATATGCCGAATTTGATCATTTCAGCTATAGACTAATTTGGCAGCAGTGAGATGATGAGGTTGATGATGTTGTTCGAATAAAAAGGCAAATCTTAGGCTAGCTTCATTAGGAAAAAGTCTTCACAGTAGGTTAGTGAGTCTCCTAAGGGCAGGCATTGTAGGTCTTAAGAGTGGATCGGTTGCAGCTTTTAAAACATTTTTTTAAAAAAGGGATGCTTAATGAAAAGTGTTTTGGATGTTACTTGTCCAGTAATCCACCCGTTATGCAGAGCACTCTCAATATATGCGCCGTCTCTGTAAAAAAAATTCCAGTAGGATTAAGGCAGCATAAAGAAACATGTTCCTTCCTAACTGGAATGCAAATCCTGCAGTTGTTACATAGGGCAAGATGGAGGACAGAGATCTGCCTTAATAATCTAAATGGGATGAATGTGCAGCTCTGAAAGCTTTGCAATGTAATGATGGCTTAGTGGTTAAAGCAGGAGATAAACGTGGATCTATGGTGGCAATGAGTTCAGGACTGTATGACAGAGACATAAACAACCATCTGTCCAATGAGGCTTTCTCAGACTATCATTTACGTTGTAATCCCTAGAAAAAAATCTGCCTGAAACTGATGCTTAAATCTGTTCTACGTCACGGCTGGATTACTGAAGAAGGAAAAGAATTCCTTATCATAGGACATCCTTTATGTTAGTTTTGTTTTTCGCATATGAGACTGCCCCTTAGGAGCCCCACATGTGTACATTACTTTTACAGATTGGGTAACACACTACCAGCTGTATGTATAAGCCCAGGCACAGTACAAAAATGTGACTTGATGCTACCACAACATACACTTTCAGTGCGCCAGCGTTTAATGTTTGGCTTACTAAGACTGCAGCTTAACATGGAATCTGCTCCCAGCCCCACCCACTAACAGTGAAATAACAGAGCAGCCAACAAATCAGAAAACGAAACTTCAGTCATGTTATCTGTTATGAACTATCTGTCAGCACATATCTCAGGCTCTGCAGCTACTGCATCTGCTGCCATTGTTAAAGTGCATGTGGGTCACTTTTAAAACCCTAATGCAAATTTACGCCCTGTTTTCAAAAGGTGGCAGTCTGTCCGCTGTTGCTTGAACCTTTGCGTGAAATATCTTTTTCTAATTCTCCCACGTTTTGCACACCGCTCCCTCTGATGCGTATGCATGAGGAAGAGAAGCAAATTTTGCGTTTTACCATGCACACAGCCCATAAACTGCATGTTCAGACCTGTAGGCCACTTTCATGCATAGCACAGGCAGAATATGTGTGATTTGGACCTGAAACTGGTAGACAACACTCATTACTTCAGGCCCTCTGTGGTCATATCAGATATGGCTGAAATTAAATATGTGAGCGTTGTTAGACATTGTCGGTATAAGCTAAATGAGAACAATAATAATAACAGTCAGATTTCCATGTATTTGTTCACATAGAGATGCATAATCAGAATCAGCCAACATTGCAAACATAATTTTTCTCTTAACATGTAACAGGCCAGTTTTGGCTCATATGTGTTGCAATGTTATAGCATTTGAGTTAAAATTTGTTCATGTTGGGTTAGAGAACTTTAAATGCCGCTCTTACAAAATATCACAACAGAATTATGTCCTGCACGTGATAGCCAGTTGCCAGTTTCCTCATACTTTATTTATTAGATTTTATTTCAAATGCCAAATTATTTTTGCATCTTGGCTAACAGAAAGTAGTAGAAATGTGTTTTCTTAAGCGCCCACAGTGATTTCAGGGTATAAAGGGCTATTTAGCATCAAGCCAAAACATTGGAATCAGTATAAACATATAGTATATAAACATTGCTAAGAATAAAAAACTAAATTATAAACATTTATTATGGATATGGATATGCTACAGTATTTATTAATATAAGCAAGTATATTACTAGCACCTCCAAAAGAACTGATTTAGCTAAAAGCATCATTGAAGGGCATTTTTAGTATTTTTAATTGTTTCTGTTCTCTTCTGCGTCTACATAGAAGGTGCATTTGTGGGTGAGGTCTTGTATAATTTAAGTAATAAAGCAGTTTTATATATCCAAACACAAGCCTATGTTTTGGTCCAAGAATGATGAATAATTTGATATGCTGATTTAGAGTGAGACACTGGGATGGTTCACACAGAAACAGAATGTTCGAATAGAAACAGGCAGGAAAATAAAATGCACCTCTGTAATAAATAAGGCTAGTGAAAGTGGACCTGCTCCTCTTTTCTGTCTCCTTAGTGTTAAGCACTGAGTGAAGCCGCTCCATATTATCCAAGGTTTAGGAACATCCTATTTACCTTTTTTGCCAGAATTTTCTATTCCACCTTAAATTGTGCTGCAGTTACTCTCCTTTGACTGTACAAGCTGTAACATTTAAGGTGAAACAGAACACTCTATTTAAAAACTTGTGAACAAGAAAGCACTTTCAGCCTCAGTTAATGATGGTCTTCCATGCCCACTGGCAGTTTCTTGGAAAGGTTATGAAAAGTGCAGACATTCACAGGCTGGAACAATAGACAATCCATATAGTCCACCAATTTCATTGCTGTTGCTCCACTGTTATTGTTTTCTGTTGGGCTTGAACATGAGCTGGTGTGTGTAAGTCTTGGGGATATAAACATTAATATGTAAAGACTGTTATGTAACAGTTCAGGATTTTGGAATCTGCCTGTTTTACAATCCTCTTTCATAAATGCAGGATTTGTATTTGAAGGAGGAACAACAGTGTTTGTTCATGTTTTGTCAGTTCCATGTACTAAACTCTCCTTATTCAACTATGGCAATGTTAATACAGTTTTACAGTCAAGCACACTTAAAATGCTTAACACTGGTAATCAGGGTGATGCCATCATTGGCTCACTGGGTGCATCTGATCTGAGAGAAATAGTGTTTTTTTAATGTGAATGTTTGGTCAGTGGAGAAAATGACTCTCTTGATGTACAGAAGTCTACTGACCTCATTAAAGAGTGCTTCTAGCATTGTCTCATTATCTGAATATGTCCAGAAGGTTTCTACATGCAAATGAGTACTGCTCACTTTAACAGATGGCGCTTACCATGAATAATTTTTAGTATGCTCATTAAATTCCATGCCACGGAACAACTACGGGCAAGAAACAAATGTAAACATAATTAAAAACCTGTTTTATAAATAATATCTTTTCATACATAAGAAACATTAATAGCTTTTTATTTAGAATGGCACTCCATTGTTTGTTTTTTTTAACCATCATGTATGGTCCCAGTTTGTTACTGACTTAAAGTTTTCAAAATCACAATGGACACTAATAAATCTTAAGTGTTATACGCTGAGTAAAGCTGCTCAATATTGTTCATAGTTTGAAAAACTGTTTGGACTGAAATGTGCAGAGCAAACTAACAACTTTGATTTAAAGTTGTCCAGGATCTTGTTAAAGATGTAGGCGCTGTAATTGGTGTCCTATTCACCTTTTTGCCAGAATTTTCTGTTCCACCGTAAATGGTGCTGCAGTTACACTCAGGTGCCTGCACAAGCCGTAGCATTTAAGGTGGAACAGAACACTCTATTAAAATGCTCAATTGTTTACCTTTTTGAGCCATCATATATAGTCCCAATTTGTTACTGACTTATAGTCTTGAGGATCGCAATGGACACACCATCCAATTCATAGGAGATGAGTGTTTTCTCCCTGTTCAGATAAAAACAGTATTATACCAGTACAAAATAGTTTTAGAACCTGAAACAAAGAAACAGTATATTTTCTTACTATCTGGCAGAAGCAGGCTTTCATACAAAATACATAAAGCCAAAAGCGGAATATATTGCACTCATCATATGTTAACTATGAGGTTGCTCCTGTGTTTATTTGCATGCAGTTCGTAGTAGATAGCTTGCTACATTCGAGACACCCACAAGCACAAATTGTTAATAGTCAGTGGGTTTTAGTTTTGACACTTGCTTTTTTGACAGTTACAAATAATGTAAATTTAATTTTAAGCTTTAAATATATCTGATACACACTTGGCTTAGGATAAGTATTTAGTATGTTTAATGCAAATCTACTTATAAAGTAAATTATTATTAAGTAAAATGCCATTCTTCTAATTGCCTGTATTAGATGCCTCTTGTAGTTTACTAGATAGCCTTCTAAAACATGCATGCCTCTTTGCCTAATGAGTAAAGTCAGACTAGCTTTGTATTTTCAAAATTATATCAGCTTAAATATTCTGCATGTGGTAATTTAAAACCGTTTTATTTATGTTAGTGGGACAGGGCTGGATGTCTTCGTAGTGACAGCCAGAGAAAATGCCTTTGCTCAGCTTTCCAGTGTCAGTTTAGACCAACTGCTTCTCGTATAACCTGGTCTAATTACTCACAGCATTGTGTTTGTTGAATGCTAAACCGTACTTACAGATTACATAGTTAGCATGAATCTTTTACACTAGAATCCATCTGTTTACATTTCACGTTAAAGGGCAGGAAAGATCTAGATCTGTAGGCGAATGTCAAGACATAGCTGGAGTGTAGAGTATAAAAAACTAAGGCTATATGAGCATCAGAGCAAATAAATACCAACAAGCACTGAAAAGTTCTCACACGGGTCAGATGGCTGCAGCTAGATGATAAGTGTAATTAAGCTGAGCTCATTCAGTGGTCAAGTTCAAGGGCAAGTTCTGGGGTCAGTAAGAGGTGTTGATTGACACCACTTTGGAAAAAATGACCACAGACAGAAACCTCAAACCGCTGACAGATAAATCGCACACACAGCAGGTAACAGATCCCAGGAAAATTTGGATTCTCTCCTGCGTGTTCACACCAATAAGTGTTCAGTGACCCTTTGCAGAATGTTCTAAAAGCTCATGTGTAGATGTTGAAATCCATTTTCAATTACTTTCCAGCTAATTGCTGAATCATGCTTCTGAAACTGAGGTCACACAGGGGTCACACATTATGAGTCGTTATGGTCATATTTGCAGACACAGTGAAAAAATTTTTACGCACTTTATGTGCATCACACACCTATGAAGTACAGTTGTGGGGACGCACTCTGCACAATGACTGTATGAGAGGGTAACACTAAGCTAAAGTATCATTTTATTCTTACAGTTAATGTGAGTCACTAGCTATCTCAATCTCATGATTTAATTTATGTGCTTATAGTAAAATCCTACAGCGGCCAGCTAAAGCAAACAAAAAGAGATGTGTAGTTTCATTACTTCCAGTGTAATAAACCTTCATAACATTACCATTAACAAATTTAATTTGCTGTGTCCAGTCCCATAGGGGCTCCCATAGACTACAGTGGGTTTATTTCAGGACTGTGTGGTGGATAATTCATATGTGAAGATTATTTCTCATTCTCCTTGAACTGTACTTTTACAATCTGAGCTTGATGAATCTCAGGATTGTTATTATGGAACATGGCCGTGCCTTCTGAGAAGAATCCACTGATGATATAACCTGGTGATTCAGTACATTCAGGTGATCAGCTCACTTTATTTTATTGTTACGTAAAGCAGCCTCAGATCATAACACTACCTCCAGAGCACTATGCATAATTAGTGGATCGTTTCATGTGCTGATGCTCATATGGCTGTAAAAAGATCATCTGGGTTCATGAGACCACATACCAATCCATTTTTATTGAGTCCAATCTTTATGATCACTAGCCAAATTAAGCCTTGTTCAGTTTAGTTTTACTAAAAAAATAGCCTTGCCGATTTTTACCAGTGTTCCAGAAATTACTTACTGCACCAGTTAGGGTTAAAGAATTATTATCAGCTGAAACTTATTAATCACTGCATACTTTTAATCAGTCAAAGGCTACAATATATAATTCCAAATGTAAAAAATGTTTTGGATAGGCAGTGTATTTAAACATGATTTACTTTATAGGCTGCTGATGTTCATTACTGGTCTTCTTATAGCTTTTTTAAATGACTTAAAGCCAGGGCCTACAGGCAGCTCTGCTAGATTTTTGGACCTGATCACTTCGACGAGTGACACTTTACTTTAACCCGCTACATAACACAGTCAAGCCATAAATCTGTCATATGCTGTCTTGATTTGTCATGATGGGTTATGTCCAGTAACATTACAGTATCATGTTACCATAACCAGTAATTATCATGACAGTACATTTAGCAAAATTTAAAAAGTGGCCTAGGCGGCCATGACATTAAACATTTTTGGAAGGAGCTTGGAGGCAGACTGCATGTGCAGGATAGCTTTTCAGCATTTCACAAGGTGTCAAAAAACAAGCAGGAAGGTACACGAAACAGAACATGGCCACTGGAACCACAGGGGTCAGGGGGCATTTGACCCACCACTTTTGAAGTACTGGGGCACAGAGTTCACTGAGCTCAGGATGCTCACATCATAAATAAATTAAACTATGTGTAGCACTGACCAATGGATACCGACAAACAATCTCATTTGTAGAGCAAATCAATTGTTATATGTTTTTATATTTCAACTAAGGTTGCTGTCACACATGCTTATTTGTTGTATATTAAACTTTTTCTGTAGTTCAATCTGTTTTGACATGTGAGCACTTTACCAGTATTCATGCCTGCACCAAACATCTGAACCTTGAACCAGTGTTTCTTGCTTGAGTTTCCTGCTGGTGGATCATCCACACCAAACAAGAGAATTCAACACCAGAGGCTGCTTTTCTGAACTGTACTGTTTGCACAACCTGGCTGTTTAAACATGTTACTCTTTAAAGACTGTGATATGGTTCCTGCAATCAGCACAAGCTGCTGGTGATAATGGCAGACTGGCAAAAATGATGTTCAGAATGATGAACAGAGCTGTAGAGCACCATGATGACTGACAAAGCTGCATAATAGTTTATCATGCAGGATAACTCACATTTGAAATGTGTGATTTGTTTATCATTTACTAATGTCTTGGTGTAAACTGTACTGAAAGTGAGTTGCCTTCTGGTTTCTTCAGGTTCTACTGGGATCTGGTAATGCTCTTTCTGATGATGGGCAACCTTGTTATCCTACCCTGGGGCATCACATTCTTTGAGGATCAGAACACTCTGCCATGGATGATCTTCAACATGGCCTCGGACACTCTTTTCCTGACCGACCTGGTCTTGAACTTCCGCACAGGCATCCTGGAGGGAGATAACAGCCACATAATTCTGGACCCGCAGGTGATCCGCCGCCGTTACCTGCAGGGCTGGTTTCTTGTGGATTTCATCTCATCTATACCAGTGGACTATATTTTCCTAGCGGTGGACCTGGAGGCTCGAGTGGAGTCTGCAGAAGTGTACCGCACTGCCAGGGCTTTGCGGATTGTCCGCTTCACCAAAATTCTCAGCCTGCTCAGATTACTCCGACTGTCCAGACTCATTCGTTACATACACCAGTGGGAAGAGGTGAGAAATCAGGGTAATGACGATAGGCAGTCAGCATGCAGATCACTATTTTTGCCAGTCTCTATAATTATGTCAGTGATCAAGACCAAAGAACCCACTGCCCATCTTAGTTTCCTGTATTTTCTGCCCAGACATTTCTAAGTGACAAGTCTTTAGTTGAGAAAGATCAGGCGTATTAGAGCAAACCGTGCAGGGTAAAGGGTTCCCAAGTTAATTTTTTTAATATATATTTATACACAGCAGGACTTCAGTTTAGAATGGGCTTTGTTAAAGGGCCCATGTTTTATGTTATCGTGGAAAAACATATTTTACTTGTTTCTTGAATATGTACTACGTAGCCCATTGCATTACAGTCCATATAAAAAAAACTTTGTCTCATTTTTACATTCAGGTCTTGATTAACTGGAGCAGGTGTTGGGCATCCTGGGTCAGAGGAAAGCAAATACTTTGACTATATTGTCTCTTCTCTCAGATCTTCCACATGACTTATGACCTGGCAAGTGCAGTGGTACGGATAGTAAACCTGATTGGTATGATGCTTCTGCTGTGTCACTGGGACGGTTGTCTTCAGTTTATGGTGCCCATGCTGCAGGACTTTCCCTCAAACTGCTGGGTCTCCAAAAACAACATGGTGGTAAGGAGGCCAAATGTGTTTCAGTATAGTCACGATGATCTTTATTATAAACAAAGTTTGTGGAATTTACTAACTAGAACAGAGAAGTATCCATGATCATTCTTGCCTAGCATTGTTGTAGCTTCACCCGTTGTTCACTTCACTTTCTATACGTTTTGTTTTTTGTTAGAATGCCACCTGGGAGGTGCAGTACTCCTACGCGCTCTTCATGGCCATGAGCCATATGCTGTGTATCGGGTATGGTGCTCAAGCTCCTGAGAGACTGACAGACGTGTGGCTCACTATGATCAGCATGATTGTAGGTGCCACCTGTTACGCCATGTTCTTGGGCCATGCCACCACCCTGGTGCAATCACTGGATGCCTCCCATCGTCAGTACCAGGAGAAGGTCTGCTGAACTGATTACATTTTCAGTTGGCAGTTGTGTTTAGGCGTGGGTGATAAGGCAAAAAATGCCATGATAAAGATTAAAATATACAATACGTGAACACAATATTTTAATGTACATGGATTAGGCACTAAGAATGCCACACATAAAAACAGCCATTAAAAATGTAATGATTGGGCATAATAATTTGCTTACACTGAGTGACCACGGTATTAAAACCACCTCCTTGTTTTTTAAACTCATTGTCTATTTTATCAGCATTACATACCATATAGGAACACTTTGTACTTCTACAATTACAGACTGTAGTCCATCTCTTTTATGTTTATGTTATACCATTCATTGATGGTTGGAGCACCACAGAGCAGGTTCTATTTGGGAGGTGGATCACAACCTCCAGCAGCACTGCAGCACAACGCACACTAACACACCAGTGTCACATTAGTGCTAAAAATGAAACACCACCCAATGCCTGCTTTTCAGTGGTGACCACTGACGGACAGGATGAAAAAGAAACAGATGGATTACAGTCTATAAGTGTAGAACTACAAAATGTGTATGTATGGTGAGTGGTGTGTGTAGATAAAGGGAGGTGTGCTTAATGAAGTGGCTGGTCGGTGTATTTCTCTGTACTAAATTAATTTAAACAGGATTTAATATGCTGTCTTTGTAATAGAACACGCAGTTGGTCAGTGTATATTAGGCACTGAAGATTTCATAATGTTCTGAGAACAGCCTATTGTTTATCACAATAAATCCATTTATCATGATATTGAGAAATTATCACCCACCTCTCAGTGTGTTTCTGCTTTGAAATTCTTTATTGTCCCAAAGGCTCCCCATTTTACCTGTTGTGTTACGTCTTATGATAGAATAACATTCTTCTATTTCATTAAAGACTTCTCGTTTACTGTTACATTCTTCTGTGTCAAATAACTTAAATTTTACACAATAAAATCATGTATGTTTTTTTATAATATTAAGTGTAATGAGCTGCTTTTCTAGTTGTATAACACTTCGTACTGAAAGGTTTGGGTGTTGTGTTTTTTGCAGTATAAGCAAGTGGAGCAGTACATGTCCTTCCATAAGCTGCCTGCTGACATGAGACAGAGAATCCATGACTATTATGAGCACCGTTTCCAGGGGAAGATGTTTGACGAGGATAACATTCTGGGAGAACTCAGTGACCCGCTTAAAGAGGTGTTCTCTTCTCATCTAACTCTCTTTGTCCAGTTTTGTTATGTACCACCTACCACCTACTCTGATTTACTCAGAAAAGTTTTTAAGTATTCTACTGATTATTTACTCTAACAGTTATCTAGTGGTTAAAATGTAAACAAAGCCATTCAGAGTGGCTTGGCATGTGGACTATTAGACCATTCTAGTAAAACTTGCTGTGTCAGAAATGTTCACATTGGAGGTGATAGGAATCAGATGTGTGAAGAGTTTAGTCATTTTAAAGGCTTCCTCACTTTTATTATTGCTATTAACATATTACCTAAAATGGTTATAAATACATTTCCTCTGAGAAACAGTTTTATGATGGTTTTGTGATGGGTTTTTGGCCTAAACATTTTTGAATGAATTCATAGCAGAGAAGTCCTTGTTGGGCTTTGTAAAGCAGTACAGTCAGTAGTCAATCATCAACATTACACACATGTAGGTTCACTGGTGTTCTTGGACAGTTAATAAAATAGCTAGACAGTATGCTTCTCTACAGTGAACCATTTTATATTAAACCACTTTGTACTTTGACTGTTTACATCTCAGTGATTGAATTTAGCTGGAATTTGGAAAAGTCAGTGCAATTATTAATAATAACATGCCTCTATTTTACTTTTATCTTTTATTTTTTTCAATAGGACATAGTGAGCTACAACTGCCGTGGACTGGTGGCGAACATGCCGCTGTTTGGCAACGCTGATCCACACTTTGTCACCGTGCTCCTGACCAAGCTACGCTTTGAGGTCTTCCTGCCAGGTGACATCATTATTCGTGAGGGAACACTGGGCCGGAAAATGTATTTCATTCAGCATGGCTGTGTCACAGTTATCACACGCGAAAAGAAGGAGAAGAAACTCAGCGATGGCTGCTACTTTGGGGGTGAGTGTGGATACTGTTTGCTTTGGGTCCATTAACTCATCATCCTATTTGGCTTTCGTCCTGCCAACACTCTAAGCGCTCTCTGTTCAATGTTCTGTATAAAATGAAGTGAATGAAAAAAGAATTAATCTGATCCTGTCCTGCTGTACAGTCTGAAAGAGCACACTCACACTGTGTGATATGACGCATGTATATTTCTTCCTGTTGATTGGTAAAGTTTAAGAAGTCTGAGTACGATGGCTTACTTTTAGATAATGCTCTTAAGTGCTTTAATTTATTTTAAAATTTAGTAGCTTTTCTAAAATAAATATTGGATCGGGATTGGCCAATACTTCAGAAACTACCTTACTATTTTAATTTCTACAGACTGTTTAGTCCATCAGTCCATAAAATCTTGCTCCACATCTCAGCTGTCTGGGTTCAGTGTTTTAGGCCAGTTTTTCTGCTACACGTTTTCTTCAGACTCATGACATTTTCTTACAAAAAACACCATGTTGTCAGATCTAAAGCGAGAGTAAAGCTTGATGTTCTCTGCTCTTTAAAGTATCGTTTATCTGATATTGACAGTTTTGGTGGTCTACCATGTTTTCAACTGCTGTTAGGGGTCCCATTTTCTCTATATATTTTAATAATACATTAAAATATTTTAATAATACATTCACTGCTTTTTCTTAGACTTTCCCTTTCTTTATCATGTATCTAAAATCTGCACAGAATGATCAACTGAAAATTAAAAAAAAAACTTGACTGTTTTAAATTAAATGAAATGAAGGTTGGTCTCTGACTCTTGTACAGTACTGTACATTAATTCTTTGCTTTGCTATTGTGGACCTTTTTTGTTGATCTATTCATCATGTAACATTCACAGAATAAAAAAGGCAGCCCACATAAAAGCTGAAATAAAAGGATATGTGTTTATGGCATGTTAGTGACTAGATGTTAAAAGCCTATACAGAATAGTCACTGGTAGAAAATAAAGCTTGTTAAAGATCTCTTTCTTTTTTCAGAGATTTGCCTGCTGACCCGTGGCCGTCGTACAGCTAGCGTGAGAGCGGACACCTACTGCAGACTGTATTCTCTCAGTGTGGACAGTTTTAACGAAGTTCTGGAAGAGCATCCTATTATGAGGAGAGCCTTTGAGAGTGTCGCCATAGACCGCCTGGACCACATGGAGAATAAAACCATGTCCAACACAGCGTCCTTATGATTGCACATGAACAGAGGAACATGAGACGTGACAGTGACTTTGGATTACAGTTTCAACTTAGTATAAGAACATGGCTTGGAGTGAAGGCAAAAGCTTAAGGCAATGTCTTGAGAATGCCATTATGTAATGTTAATTGACCCTTTTGTCCTCCTACCATGTTATTTGTCTTAATTCTTAATTGTCTTCACTGAAACCCCAAACGTCTTTGGACAGCAGTGAGCTATTTTGACCCATGCTCCAATGCCAGCTGCTTAAAGGACTTTACTGGACACATTGAGCTAATTCATATCCAGTGTTAACCCTTAGAAGTTGAGAGTTATGACCATCATTTTATTTTACTGTTCAAATGTAAATGTTCAGTTATATGGATATATATTTCAGGATTTACAGTTACACTCTGGTAACATCCTCTTGACACGTTTCAGTCTGACTTTTTTCTGTTTGTTTAATGTACAAATATGTGTTTTCTGCACAAAACAAGATTCGTATGTTCATTCAATTCAAACCATAATAAATATCTTCTTACAAACTGTGACTTACTAGAATATTCCAAATTTCTCCTCTTTTATATTTCTCCTCAGTTATATATTTACCACCTGCTTTTGCTAGTAACTGATAACTGTGACTTCTAAGGGTTACAATAGTAGTTGGAAGAAAAATCTAATTTACAGAATTTTCCGCTTACCCCAGATCAGTCCATGCATGTTTGATGTCCACATTTCACTTATTTATTTTAACTTTGGAGCTAACAAAATTAGATGTCAACAGTAAACCATGTATTTTCTGTACATACATGCCCAAAACTTAATCGTGTAAGCCACGTCTAGGTCTTTATTAAAGTTGTGCACACTTGTTGTGGTGTTACATGAAAGTATGACTTACTGTGGGCTTTAGTTGCACACAGCTCCCAGTGTCTCCATGGATTTGGAAGACCAGTTCTAAACTAAATAAGCAAAATGTGGACACCAAATCCAAATCCACATATGGGAAAGTGGAAAATTGTGATTTTTTTTTTTTGTGTAAAATATGTCACACAACAAGAATGTTTCTTGTGTCTCCCATTTAAATTCATGTCTGATGACTGCTTTACAGGTGCACGTTTAATGATTTTTACTTTCAATACATTTCTATGTAATTCAGTGGTTGGAATACTCACACCAGCCTTCTAAGTTGGCTTGATGTGAAATAGGTTGTTTTAGAGAAATTTACAGGTTCTGGTTTTTGATAGGAACCAGTGTCATGACTGCAATACAAATATAGCCATTTTAATAAGGGTCCAAAACCACCTACAAGTCTACACATGTATTCTGAGCTTTTATAAAAAAAAAAAAAAAAAAAAAAAAAAAAATCAAAAATCAATAGGAATCTGTTTACTTGGAGGGCATATTTTGCTATACAGTACTCTGCAGGAACCTGCCCCCAAAATTGGATTTTAAAAATGTGTTTTAGGCCAAAGTGTTATCTCAGTATTACTGTAAAACAGTGTCATCTGCCAGTGTTTTTTGTCACCACTTCATGCAGTAAAAAAAAACAGCTTTTACAGACGTTCAGATGGCTAATTTCTATCACCACCACTGTGAAGAATCGTGTAAGTTTCTCTAGAACAAAGCGTTTTACATCAAATCACAAAAGAAATCTTACATCTTTAAAAAAAGTAATTATATGGAAGTTTCAGTGTAATTCATTTTTTAAATCCCAAGGTCTTTGGCAGGTGAATGGTCTTAGGTGATAGCATTTGGCCATTGAGTACGCTGAGTCTAATCAGTTTAATCTGTCTCCAAGCTGATAATCCACAAATTGAGCTTGCCCACTGTTCCAGGTTGCCATTCAGACTTGATTGCATTCCATACTCCACAAGGTCTCCACGCATTTGCACTAGACACACCCATAAGAACCCACAATGTACACGGCATATTAATTCCTAGTTTAAAGTGGGTCTGAGTGTCCTGGTGTCCTGAGTGTCTTATCGTCACCCAAGTATTATACCATGTGATTCATGTAATCACAGCTTAGAGTAATTAAACCTGCCTTCCCCATAACCGGACACAGGGACAGCAACTTCTCAGGGTCAGACTGCCATCTGTTGTGTGTGTAAACTGATGAGTAAATAGCGGAAAAACTGACTTGTTTAAAATTTGTCATCGACATCAGATACACATTTTGACAACATACCGATTATTAAAAACCACTTGTAGATGACCACTGAGACCAGAAATAACTTTAGATCTGCAAATGAGTATTCAGAGTTAACAAATGATTTGGGCAAAACTACACAATGGCTATAGTAAATGAGCTTTAATTATTTATAAAATATGTAAGTGCAATTGAATTTAATGAGGTTTTTTTTGCACAACCTGATTACTGAAGAGATTCTGTGTTTATTGTCTTCAACATAATAAGTACATTATATCCACATTTGACTATACTGATTTATTTTAAAGAACTCTGGTTTGAGGAATAAATTCTATGATTTAGCTTTTTTAACTGTGTTTTTTTGTCTAGAAAATTCGATTTTTTTTACTATTACCATTGGTCAAATTACATGGTTTGATTTTGAAGTAAAAAACAATACACACACTGCTTCTACTAAACTCTACTAAAATATTCATTCTATTATTTAACTTGCACAGAACATTTTTGATCATTTGATAAAATTCTGAGTGACTCAAGCCTGTTGCCACTGACATGGGGTCAGCGGTGATGTTGCACCTGACAAGACAGTCAGCAAGTACAGAGGCATAAATACTCTGAGAACTAACAAGAGATGCTTGCTAGCAATAATGAGAGGGTGGGCTACACACTAGACACAGGCGAGCCGAACACATTTAGCATCTTCCTCGAATTTGTTCGCGTGGCGCTGCATTATGTTCTGGTGCCCGAGGCATTGAAACTGCTGTATAGTTAAAGTGGAAAAGGAAAATTAGATCAAAAAACTAGTGAAAAAATTTGCAAGTATGCAAATATGAATCAAATCCCACCCTATCCCCTAAATATTCCACTGTAGGTAAGGTAGTTAATTACTTTATGTGTAGTAACGTAGAACAACATTTGTGGAATTACGGTAAATTGTTAATAAATAAACAAATTACAATATTATCTGTAATTCTGTTTATAATTACATAAATCCAACTAAAGCTCACTTTACAAACTAAACTAGATACTCCACATTACATGTACTGTTGTTACTTTTAAACTATATTTGCAATGTATGGACTATATACATATATAACCAAAACAATTATTATTTTATGTGGTGGCCTGATGCCGAAATGACATGACAAAACAATGTATGTTAAGGTTTCCTGACTAGAAAGGACTAACAATGTTAGACAGTAAGGCTGTGTCCCAAACAGCACCCTCTGGAACATTACATACTGCACTACTGATAGCACTTCTAACGATGGTGTAATTTTATTTATTCATTAAATCATTTATTTTATGTACTATATATTTGTTTTTTATGTATTTATTGTAGTAGTAGTCTGCAGCAGGGGTCATTGGCTCAGAGGTTTAGGATATATAAGAACAGCTCATAATAACAAACTACATTTAAAAGTCATTTCGGACCATCAATCCGAAATCAGTGTTGGGAAACACTGTGACTGAAAAGACACCAACAAATCTTTTAAAAAACCTTAGTTCACTAAGCTTAGTTTACAAATGCATTCAGACATTTTATTAAAAGTCAAATATAATAAAGGATATATTTGTTGTTTTTTTTATTTAAGAAAAAAAAAATAGATCCATGTCAGTTTAACACATTTTTCTGATTGAATATTTAGCTTTGGGGGCTAAAGGGTAACCAGATGAGAATGAGAGAAATTCAGGGCATGAGACTTGGGTGTGTGTGTCATGACAGAATAATTAGAATAATTTCGATCAGACACACCAGTTCTAATAATCAGTTACCAATAGTATTATTATTATAAACAGATTCTGAGCATATGATCAAGATCAGGTTGGCCTTACTCGAATATAAGAATTGAATATCTATAGCTGACTTGCTGACCACACACACTGTTACGTTGCAGTGTCATCTGTTCATATCTTATCATTCTGTAACATTAATTAGCTAATACACATACAGACAGCACTACTCTAGCACACTGGCTTTAATAACACACAGACTAAACAACAGCACTGCAGCTACAGCTTCTCTCACTCCTTTATAAACAGTAAACAGACCGCCTGCAGCATTAGCCTGCTAAATTACAATAAACCATCAGAGAGTCACTGCTAGCAACAATAACAGAATAAAGAGTGTATCAGAAATATGGGGTAGGGTTCGAGCTAGGCCGATAATGACTGTAACGTGTTGGTTCTGAGTGATAAAGTACAAAAACACTCCTTTGCAAAACTTACTAGACTTACAACACCAGTTAAATAAAACACTGACACCGTGTTTTGCGCGCGATGCGAAACGAGAAGCTGGATCATACCATTTTGCAAGGCAAGGGGGGGGGGGCTGCTGTCTTTTCATTGTTAAAATAATTGGTTTAACCATATACCATATAACATTTTCACATTTTCAGAGACAAGTTAACATTAAAAGAAAAAAGTTTTTTTTTTACTATAATCTTTAGGGGTGCTGGGAGTTAAATTTAAACTAGAGCTAGCTACGCACCTGGTCTGTAGTTTGGGGCGTGGCCAGAGAGTAATGTTACTTTACGTTTCAGAGTATTTTCTGACTAAAGTTAATATAAACGTTCCTACGCAAATGGCTACAACGACGTCAAAAGGTGGTGTTTTACGTCATCTCATCAAGGTTGTCACAACATAACTATGTGGCATGACTGCCTGTTAGCAGCTTAGCAAAATCCCATGCAGGTATAATAGAACGTGTAAAGGATTCCAGAATGTTCTGACAACGTACAAACAACGTTACCGTTACGCTACGTTGTCACGACTTTCTGGAAGGTTTACATTCCAAAGTTGTGGACAGCAAAACAGTAGGTTGTCATAACGTAACCGTGTTTGCAGGGTACATGTACGACGAGCCGGGGTTATCTGGTGAGTTTTTCCTTTTTCTTTTCTTTTTTTCCACATAATTTTATCTAATTAAAAAAATAAACTTACACATCGCTAGAGTAAGGTTAGCAATGGGGTGAGATCCTAGTTGAGTTCAGAACACCTGTTATGAGCTTGAAGAAGAAAAATCCACTGATAGACAGCTGTCCCGGTGCTGGTGCCGATGCTGGTACTGCTGCTGTAGAGATGAGGAGCAGGGAGTAGAGGGCAGTGCGCGCTCTGTCGGGCTGCACACCGGTTCTCCACAGAAGAAGCAGCGCTACATCCGCCGTGCTGCGCTAGTGTTTCCGCTCAGCGTTTTATAATCAGAGAGTCCGGGCATAAACGAAGGTAAAGGGACGTAGTGGATTATGTGGTCATTTAGGATTTCTAATAAGGGTGGAATACGATCATATGTTATTATTGTGTCGAACTGCAGGCCGTGCAGACAGAGTGAAGGACATCATTGCTACGTCTTATTCAGTGGAGTGAATGTGGAGGTCACCGTTGTGCAGTTTAGCCGTGTTGCTACTTTGAGCCATGTTGGCTAGTAAAGGGTATTTTGCGCCTTCAGAATATGTTTTTTTATCAGTTTGTGTGGGACCGGGCCGAGCTGTTAAGATATAGTTTTTGTAGAGTATGCGGTTGTCGGTGTCGTCTGTTTTGTTTTTAGCTAAGCTAGCATAGCTAAGTAGTTTTACATTTAACATTTACATTTAACATTAAATTTTACTTAATACAATCTTTGCACATCTATTTATTGTGTAATAAATATCCCAGTACTGTCATGTATCTGCTGATACCCGTTTTTCTCTCTTACACATTACCTAATTTATTATTTATTACTGCACTACCTTTTTACCCTCAGTCAGGTTGTATAGTTTTGCTTTCATATGCTCTTGTATATATTCTTTTTGACTATTGGAATTCTTTATTCTTCTTTGTACTGGGTGTTGTACTTTGTTTTTTTCTGTGAAACTGCTACTGGCTGCTATGTTTCCTTCGGGATCAATAACGTATCTATCTATCTATCTATCTATCTATCTATCTAGATATCTAGATACTGGTGCAGCAAACTGTGAGCCTAAGTTACTTTCATAAACTCGGAGTATTTTGCTCACACTGGTGTAGCTGTTGTTGAGTTCATGTCCGTGTTTGCTCTTCTTATAGGGGAAGTCCAAACAGTTATACACAATTAAACGGATAAAATGTGAACAGTGTCATTCCGAGTGATTTGCCCTGAAAAGCTCTAGGGAAACCTGCAGAGCCAGCAGAATTGTTCACTGTGGTGCTGATGGGAACCAGGTGTTTGAAGAGTTAATAGGCACGCATAACTCAGTGGGACCCGGTATTAAGCGTAAACCTATGAAAGACGTGGCTGAAGTTGTCTGCTTGTTCGAAATGCCCGTTTTAGCTACGATTGTGTTTTACACATGACAGACACTGGTTCCTATCATGTTTACATCGCAAGGACTGAATCATTTAGATAGTTTGAAAATAATTGGTAAAATATTCTTTTAAGGCGTTGTCTGAGGTGCATGTAATGCA
Source organism: Megaleporinus macrocephalus (assembly GCA_021613375.1). Lineage (NCBI taxonomy): Eukaryota > Metazoa > Chordata > Actinopteri > Characiformes > Anostomidae > Megaleporinus > Megaleporinus macrocephalus. The sequence goes on from CM038703.1 coordinate 27,472,970, forward strand.
GCTGATGTCAGAAGTTAGCTGGTACGTTATTAGGTTTGTAATGCAGTGTTATTGTGCAGTGCCTGTAAGTATACACACACACACACACACACACACACACACACACACACATATATTCACGTTTAAATAACTGCAGTCATTTGGCTTCCAGTATCAGTGCACTGGATCATGACAGCTCCTTTTCAATAGAGGATACTACTATGCTACTTTGATTTACTGTAAACATAGTCCTGTAATGTATGTTTATAGTGTGCTCTTTATCTTTAACAGGAAAGGATGTTATCCTGTGTGGGTTGTCCTGTCCTGGGCCGGGTTCTCAGCAGTGGGGCTTCCCGTGTACCTGCTGTTGCAGCTGCAGCTTCACGCATTCCTGCTGCCTGTAGTTCACTCAATGCCGGTGGCAGTGTGTCGCTGGTGCGCTACAACACCACTGCTCAGCAGGTATTTTCCTACTTCAAGCTCATAACAGGGGTTCTGTAATAAATAATGAAGCACATTTTTTGCTCTATCCCATCTCCTAGTACAGTTGAATTTAGTAGTAGTTGTGTGATACACATGTACCTGGAGGTAGCACAATAATGTGGTCATATAGCACTTACATTTACATTTATGGCATTTAGCAGACGCTCTTATCCAGAGCGACTTACAAAAGTGCTTAGTGTTCGGTTAGAGTATGAATCTCTATCTACTACAAACGGGTTTAAGTCCAAACTACTCTTATACTCAAACACTGCCATAAACACAGGGCCAGTGCTGATACCTAGAAAAAAGACAATGCAATTCCTAGCAAGACTGGAACACCTACAGAAAAGGGAATAAATACAAGACTACATATAGTACAAGTGCAATACCTAGCCAGTGCTCCTAGAAGATAAAGTGCAATTACAGTTTATACCAATACTTTAGTAGATTAGTGCTTATAAGTGCTTTACAAAGAGATAGGTCTTCAGTCTGCGTTTGAAGACAGCGAGAGAGTTTGTTGTTTGGACAGCCAGTGGAAGTTCGTTCCACCATTCAAGCGTCTTGTCACGTGTCTTCCATGAATCTTAAGTGATGGCGGGTCAAGCCGAGCAGTACTTGAAGCGCAAAGGGCTCGAGGTGTGGTTTGACTTTTGACCAAGCATCAGAACTTTAAACTGAATGCGAGCAGCTACAGGAAGCCAGTGAAGGGAGCGCAGCAGTGGAGTGAAATAAGTGTACCTGGGAAGATTGAAGACGAGCCTTGCTGCTGCATTCTGGATCAGACTGGACGAGCACCTGGGAGGCCTCCTGAGAGAGGAAGGGTCGGATGCGTCTGATGTTGTGGAGAATGTTTCTGCATGACCGAGTCAGATTCGTAATATGGGCTGAGAACAATAACCGGTCATCCAGAGTCACCCCAAGGTTTCTTGCATCTTTAGACGGAACAATCAAAGAGTTCTCGAATGAGATGGCAAGATCCTGCTGAGGACCTGTAGTTCCAGGGAGGAACAGCAGCTCAGTCTTGCTGGGATTGAGCTTCATGTGATGAGCTGTCATCCATGAAGAGATGTCACTCAGACATGCAGAGATGCGACTGCAAACCTGAGTATCATGGTGGGAAGGAAAGCATTAGTTGAGTGTCATCAGCATAGCAGTGGTAAGAGAAACCATGAGAGGTAATTACATCACCAAGAGAACGGGTGTAGAATGAAAAGAGGAGAGGACCTAGCACTGAGCCTTGAGGGACACCAGTAAAGAGCCTGCAAGGAGCAGATGCAGACCCTCTCCATGTTACCTGGTAAGACCGCTCCTCTAGATAGATCTCCATGCAGAGCCCGCGATTCCCAGGTCAGCGAGAACGGATAGGAGGATCTTGGGGTTCACCGTGTCGAAAGCTGCAGAGAGGTCCAGAAGGATCAGAACCGATGACAGTTTGGATGATCTTGCAGTTTGGAGCTTCTTAGTCACCGCTATGAGGGCTGTTCATTACCAGCTTCAGTCCTAGAAGCCCTCTTGCAATAGACAGTTTTGTGTTATTCATTTTTACCAGTCCTTGCCAAGTTTAATCAGATAGGTTAGAGCAGGGAAAGCCGGTAACTGCACAATAGGCAAGGTTTGGCTGCAGGTTTTCAGTTCCGCCAAGCAGGAGGACTATAATCCGTAATCAGTCATTTAAACACTGAGACCAGTGGGCTAAACAAGTGCAATTATATTTCTGAATAGAAATCTGTAGCAACACCATCCCTTTGTGGATAATATTTCTGACTCCCAGTGAGTATTCCAAAGTGCCGGATTTCTTGGTTAGCCAAAGAACTTAAGCCCAAAGACGAGGACTGACACATTTGCCTATGGGACAGGCCTGATTTGAATCATCAGGGCTGATTTAGAAATCCCTCCGGCTCTACTTGGCCAGCAAGTGAGGGTGGGCTATGGTTGTGTCCAAGCTTGCAGCAATGGTGGGAGGTGGATATCCAGGAGCAAAGTTGGTGTCCAGTGGTGTAGAAGTGTATACTTTACACATACAGTTACAGAATGGAGTTAACAAGTTCACTGTGTTGCTCAGGAGAAACCAAAGAAGACAAAGTTTGGACCTCTTGCTGACCAGGACAGAATTTTCACCAACCTCTATGGGCGCCATGACTGGAGGTACTCTGTGCTGTGTTTGTTTCTACTCATTCTGCATTGATATTTCAAGTAAAAATATTGTATTTATAATAAGTTATCATATGAAAAACATAATAATTCAGTATTTTTAAGGTTGTTGTACATTAATCTTATTTTGTTTGCTTTGAGTTCCCTAAAAAAATGTCAAAGGCAACATAGACATGGATCGAGCTGGATTTTTCAGATTCCCTGTTATGCGAAACCTTTAAGGGGGTTGGGCTGTGTCTGCCTACTTAGACATTATATACTAGATTTGACCCCATTCGCACTATTTGACTGGTAAAGCAGTGGGCTCTTTCAGTATGTAAGTGTTTAGTGTCTACGCAGCCTAACACACTACACATGCCATCCTACCAACGTCCTTTGACGCAAGATGTGACACCACCGCTATTAAAGTTCTCCTCTTCATTAAAAGCGTCATATGAAGACATTATTTTAAGATGCTTTTTGTGGCAGTTTTACTTTCATTACAGGCAGTTTTTAATATATATTGCCTTCATTACAGGCTGAAGGGTGCGCTGAGTCGGGGTGACTGGTACAAGACCAAGGAGATCCTGGAGAAGGGTGTGGATTGGATCCTGAATGAGATTAAAGTGTCTGGCTTACGTGGCAGAGGAGGAGCCGGCTTCCCCACTGGAATGAAATGGGGTTTTATGAACAAGCCCAGTGATGGCAGGTTGGTTCAACTCCCCTTGTTACTCCACTGTAGTGTTTAGTGTTCTGAGACACATTCATGATTTTATTTTGTTTTCTTTTATTCAGGCCTAAGTATCTGGTGGTGAATGCTGATGAGGGAGAGCCTGGCACATGTAAAGATCGAGAGATCATGCGGCATGATCCGCATAAACTGGTGGAGGGGTGCTTGGTTGCAGGCAGGGCCATGGGAGCACGTGCTGCATATATCTACATTCGTGGAGAGTTCTACAATGAGTCCTCAAATCTTCAGGTGAAAAGGATAAGCCACATTGCTTAAAGAAGTGGGGAATGAAATATCTGCTCCATAATTTGATTATTGTCCAACTTGTGGGCTCACAGGATGCATATGTGAATTGAGCTCTGTGCGTTAATGAATGTTTGCACGTACTTCACCAGAATGTCTCCTTTCAGTATTAATCTTTATTTTTTTAGTCTTAATCTAATAAAGGTTACAGACATGTAACCCTCACCAAATACAACACTGACACTGCTTATCTCTCCAGCAAAGCTTTATCAACAGTATGCCTTTCTGTTTGAACAGTCTCTTTCTCTTTGTGTCTAAGCCAGAATTTTGAACTTTGCTATATGATTAATGTAACTGTCAACTTTGGTATGATACAGTCGTTTAACAGGCCTACATCTTACATTTGTCTTGGAACATGAATGTGGATTTATTTAGTAAAATCTAGCATAATTCATTTCATGCTCATTTGTTGACCCATTTCCAACCTTCATTTATTCTTTAGAGTTTTGCTCTTTTTTTAAGATTAATATATGTGTACTATATTTGTTTGGATTGGTTGCCCTGAATGACATAATTTGTTGGGGCTAAGCCGAGTTTCTATATATGGACTGTGTGGACTGATAAGCAAAACAACCAGTCACAAGCAGTCATGAAAAAGTAGTCACAAAAAAAAAGAAGTTCCACAGTAAACACAGAAGTGTATGTGGATAGCTAATCAGAATGCAACTGACAAAATCCTGACAGTGTAGCCGCCAGGTTAATGCACTAATGATATCAGACTCTCTGTGTACAGGTGTATCTGTGGCTGAGACTAACTTAATAAGCATAATAAGGCACTTCATATGTCCTCTAAAACAGTGTTTCCCAACCGCAGTCCTGGAGACTTCCTGCTCCCTGCACATTGGAGGTTTCTCCATTTCCCAAGCACCTGATCCAGCCAATCAGCTCAATACCAGCCCTTACTTGTGCTGAAGCAAAGCATGCAGAGTAGTGGGCATCAAGGACCAAAGTGGGAAACACTGCTCTAGAACAGTGATTCTTCAAGTCCACTTTTTGTTCCCCCAAATCCCAACATGTAAAGGGGCGAGGGGCTATTTGGTTCGAGAATTCTAGAAAATTAACAACTTTAAGTGTTTTTGTTAAAGCGATAGTCGTAAAGAGTTGTGGAATGTTGAACCTTGTTAAGTGTAAGTACATCCACGAAACCATTAATGTGTCTGTTAATCCTCTTTTCTTCCAGGTTGCCATTAATGAAGCATACGGCGCAGGGCTGATAGGCAAGAATGCCTGTGGCTCGGGTTATGACTTTGATGTGTTTGTGATGCGTGGAGCTGGGGCTTACATCTGTGGAGAGGAGACTGCTCTGATTGAATCTATTGAGGGCAAACAGGGGAAACCTCGCCTGAAGCCCCCTTTTCCTGCTGATGTGGGTAAGACACTAAACAAGTCAAACAACTTGAGAAGTGCCTAAAGAAGTAGCTTTATGTAAGCTCATTTGTGTTTGCCTTTTCTGTACCGTTCAGCTGTTGTGCTAAAAAGTAAAATATGGTGTAATTTTGTGAAATGTGTGACTTTTGTCTGTTTATCTTCTCACAGGTGTGTTTGGCTGCCCAACCACAGTTGCCAACGTAGAAACTGTATCTGTTGCCCCAACCATCTGCCGTCGTGGCGGCACGTGGTTTGCCAGTTTTGGTAGAGAGAGGAATTCTGGCACAAAACTCTTCAACATCTCAGGCCATGTGAATACCCCCTGCACAGTGGAGGAGGAAATGTCAATTCCCATGAAAGAGCTTATTGAGAGGCATGCAGGTAACTATCAGACCTCTCAAGCATCCAACGTATGAACATATCTACAAGATATTTCGCAAAATCAAGCTTGTCAAATAGAAGTGTCAAAGGACATTTTTAGCACGCAATCATCACTTTTGTTTTCTGCTTTGAGAAATAGCCTTCTGATTATTATCAATAGTGTAAGCTTTGCTAACACTAGCTTAAAAAGTATTGGTGATTTATCATTGCTACTCCTCATCCAGGTGGTGTCCGTGGAGGTTGGGATAACCTTCTATGTGTAATCCCTGGAGGGTCATCCACACCACTCATCCCTCGTCAAGTGTGTGAAGATGTTATGATGGACTTCGATGGCCTCATTCAGGCTCAGACTGGCCTGGGCACTGCAGCACTTATTGTGATGGACAAATCAGTGAGTGACCCATGATAAAGACATATAAAAAGACTGTACTTGAAATCTTTGAGATGAAACTTCTCTACTAACATTTGTTTACAAGTATGGGGGTTGGTCTTTCACAAAATAACCTCTGTGTTGCATGGTTGAAACAAATAGGCTAACACTGTATTTGGCTATACATAATAAATGACTGGGTGATAAACAGGTGATGTCATGAATAAGTTATTTAATGCTAAAACACCATGGGCATAGTGGTTAGCTTATTTGTAACAAATAAAGAATTTGACTCCATAATCTGCCTAATTTAACAATCAACATTTAAAAATTACAGCATTAATAGCCATAGAGCATCTTTTTTTTTTTTTCAAGTATCATGTTCACAATCATGTCAAAATACGCACTGTGTTTAAGTAAGACCTAAATGTCCAAACAGCTTTGAATAAAACATTTTCAAACGTGTTCATGTACTACACTGAAAAATGTTCTTGTTTCTGTTCACAGACTGATGTTATTAGGGCCATTGCACGCTTGATTGAATTTTATAAACATGAAAGCTGTGGCCAGTGCACCCCCTGCAGGGAAGGTGAGCAACTGCACATTACACTCACTTTTTAAAAAGTCAGTTCTGTGTAAAATATGCCTTTTTAGAAGAATGCCTTTGCATTTTTAAATATCAGAAAATATATTTTTTTGCTTTTGGCTTCAAAACATCTTTATAGAGGTTGATTCACTGCTTGAAGAGTTTTAATCTGTCAGCAACGCATTAGAGGTTTTCTCAGGAAAGGCACTGTATTCAATTAATCCATTAAGCCATCATTCCTTATTATTTAAATAGTACCATTGATTTGTGCAAATGGACAAAGTGTACTGGTTTCCCATTTTCTCTGCAAAATGTCAATAAAATCAGAATGCAATGATGTGTCAAACATTTAAACACTATGTTTAACTGAAAATAGTACACAAACATTGAAACTGAGACATGAAAAATATGTTTCCATTTCGAATAGCTTACATTTTTTTTAAGTTGGTATAGGGCCAACAAATGACTAGTAAATGTGTGTAATGCACAAACACATCTGGTGAAACATTGCACAACTACTTAGCTTCATTGGAAACAGGTTAGTCATATGACTGCATATAGAAAGAGCCTCTCAGCAAGGCTGAGTCTTTTAGAAGTCATGGTGGGGAGGGGTCATCACTCTGTGTAAGACTGTGCCAGCAAATGGTCATTTAATAACTGACCTAGGCAAAGAAGTCAAGGGTCCCGTGGTTCCATGAATAAAAAAATTAAGAGGGGAGGGACCATCTGACTTGTTATCAGTGCACAGTGTGATGGACTTCTAAACATTTAAACAGTAAAAGATGGCAAACAAATTAACATGTCTGTAATTGTAGAACTACAAAGTGCACTTCTTAGTGTAGCTGATGATGCATACTTAAGTGGCTATTAGCGTTTATTATCATTATTCACATTTTTCTTATTTCTTGCTCAGGAGTGGACTGGATGAATAAGATGATGTGGCGCTTTGTTAAGGGAGATGCACGAGCAGCTGAGATTGACATGATCTGGGAGCTCAGCAAGCAAATCGAGGGTCACACCATCTGTGCTCTGGGTGATGGAGCTGCATGGCCAGTACAGGTATGTGATTGGAGATAAAGTATCAGCCATCAACCATAAAATTAAAAACACATGTGATACTTGATTTAATTCACTCTGTCCTCTCCAGGGCTTGATCCGTCACTTCCGCCCCATCATGGAGAGCAGAATTGCAGAGTTCCAGCAGAAGCAGCAGGCTCGGGCTTAAGGCTTCAATCTGCAGCATTCTCTTGATAGTCCTGTCCCCTTTACCTCATCACACAATATTATTTAAGAAGAAGAGTGTTGTCTCTTTCTGATTTATAAACTGTTATCTGCATCTACCTTGTGGTGCCTTGCCACACTGTCTGAAAATTGTTAATAAAGTTTCATGAACCTTAGTAGGTTTAACTCCTATACATTAACCGCTGTGGAAATGCCTTCAAATGACATGACATTAAATAACACTTGATGTACAGTACTGCGCAAAAGTCTGCCATTTGTTTATTTAATTTCCAGCAAAAATGCTGTCGTTTTCTGAGGAGGTTAAGTGAAAAACAGGACTTTCCAAAACTCAAATGTTATTAAAAGATTCAGAGAAAATTGGACCCCTAGTCACGCTCTAACTACCATGTGATTGGAAATAGTTGGATTGGGAGCAGCAGAGAATGCAGCCAACTTTTGATTCTAAACTTTACAGGAAAAAAATAACTGCACAATTCTTTGAAAAACGTTAAACACTTTTATGATCAAAGCAAAGCCTAGATGGCTTCTGTAAAATGTTCTGGTAAATACATTTTCTGCTTTTGTTTCAGAAAGATGAGTAACTTGTACTTCATGATTGTCTAGAACAGGTGGTTTCTGATGTTGGTACAGGACTCTATACAATGGATTTAGATACTTGATTTAAGTAGTTAATAATGATAGTCAAAGTTGCAGATGGCTTCCACATAGTCCGTCCTCCTGTCAAACAAAATGAATTGTCGCACATGATAAGCAGATATATCTAGTGCATAATTTTACAATACTTTACAGATGCATTACTTGCATATACTGGTAAAGGAGGTGATTACTAGTTCTAGTACTAAACATCAATATGCTATAATGTTTAGTGCTGAATTAACTTTTACAGTGATTTTGTCATACTATACAGTAATAAGTTCATTTTACTCTGAGTTAATTAAATGCTGGTGGATATACCATAACCATAAGCAGTTTATTAAGAATACCTCTTTGTATTTGCACCCATGTTCTATTTTATCAGCTTTTGTAAGTTCTACAATTACAGACTGTAGTAATTACAGACTGTAGTCCATCGGTTTCATTATTTTTTATTTATTTATGTTTGCATATTTCTCACCCTTTTGAATTCACTAATACAAGCGTAACACACACTAACATGCCCCTACCTGCTCTGTGGGGGTCCTGACCATCGAATGTGGAGAATCAGACAGACGATAATTGTAGAATTACAGCCTGTAATTGTAGAACTACAAAGTGCTCCCAATTGGAAAGTGGAGCTAAAAAATGAGTGAGGTGTTCCAGGTGTGCTTGGTAAGTATATAAAGTTGATGTTGGACAGAAAGTCATTTCCATTGGTCAGCTTCAGAAGACAGAAGAAAAATTAGGGTTGTTTTGATCACCTTTCTTCTGTGTTGTAAACTCCCAGAATACAGCTCTCCAGATTGTCTCTGAATTTCATGTTAAAGCTGGCAAGGAAAAGCCAAAAGTATGTATCACAAAGAAAATTAATTAGCTTCAGGTCCTGTATGCATAGATGCTCAATTATTTTGATATTATTATTATGTCCTGGGATGACTTGGTGTCATTGTATTTTTGATTTTTTGATGTTTATGTGGTTTCCCTGAAATAATTTCAATACTCTAAATAGATAAATATACTTCAAAAAAGTGTTTTTTGCAGACGTATTACACTTAAAGGGAATATATATATTGCACAGTTCTGACAAAGTATTGCACACTTTAACAATGTAAACATAACACTGTAAATTTAAACATTTTAAGGTGTAGGAGTGCTTAGGTTTAGAAAGAAACAATGAGTCTATTGCACAAAATTAGCAGCATTACGTGGAGGACCACCTGAGTATGAATTAGGTATATGTTCAAGAGTTTAACAGAGTCTGCTCAGCAGGAAATGTGGAGCAGTCTGATGGCTTGTGGAAAGAAACTTTTGCTCAGTCTGGAAGTCCTGCACCACATGCTGCGGTAGCGTTTTCCAGAGGGCAGCAGTCTGAACAGTCCGTGAGCTGGGTGGGTGGGATCTCTGACCATCTTGGTAGCTCTGCTGGGGCACCGTGATGGGTACAGATCTTGTACAGGTGGAAGTGAGGTCCTGATGATGCGCTCTGCTGTCCTCACCACTCTCTGGAGTGATTTCTGTTCGGCGATGGTGCAGCTGCTGTACCAAACCGTGAGGCTGCTGGTCAGGATACCCTCTATTGTTTCTCTGTAGAATGTAGTGAGGATATGAGGCGGAAGGTTATCTCTTATCATCTTTTGTAGGAAGTGAAGGTGCTGTTGGGCTTTCTTGACCAGGGAGGAGGTATGTGTGGTCCATGTCAGGTCGTCTGCTATGTGCACCCCCAGAAACTTGGTGCTTTTCACAAACTCCACAGTTTTGCCATGGATTGTGAGTGGTGTGTGAACTGTATGTTTCCTCCTGCAGTCAACAGTCATTTCTTTTGTCTTGTTGACATTCAGTGACAGATTGTTGCTGTCGCACCAGGCAACGAGTTGGTTCACCTTCTCTCTGTAGGCGGAGTCATCATCGTTCCTGATGAGGCCCACTACTGTAGTGTCATCTGCAAACCTGATGATTTGGTTTGAGTTGTACTTGGCACAGCAGTCGTGGGTCAACAAAGTGAACAACAGAGGGCTCAACACGCATCCTTGGGGAACACCAGTGTTCATGATGGCGGTTTGGGAGGTGTTTTCTCCAACTCATACTGTCTGCGGTCTGTCTGTGAGGAAGTCCAATAACCAGTTACACAGTGAGGTGTCAATGCCTAATGGGCCAAGTTTTTCAACAAGGTGCTGGGGGATAACTGTGTTAAAGGCTATAAGTTAAGTAAACTGATCAGCCTCTATATAAAACTAATTTCAAAGTTGTAAATAGCATCCCAGAGCCTCTCACACTGTCTTATACGTCAAAACTTGGAATTTGATGCAATAGCCAATGAAACACTTGTTGTAAGGAATAATTAATAAACATATAAACAAAATAAATAAATCAATATTCTCACATTGTATAATAACGTTTCACTTTAATTGAATTAAAGTAAGTAGGACATTGTAGGTAATATATATATATATATATATATATATATATATATATATATATATATATATATATATATATATATATATATATATATATATATATATATCTGTCATATAAGTTAAGTAAACTGATCAGCCTCTATATAAAACTAATTTCAAAGTTGTAAATAGCATCCCAGAGCCTCTCACACTGTCTTATACGTCAAAACTTGGAATCTTGATCATTTATTAAATTACCTAAAGGCATCCAGTGTAGATTTAAGCGTTATAAAGCAAAGTGTGATTAATTTTCTTATTTATCTTTTAATTTTGAAAGTTAAAATTTTGGAGAAAATGATAAATAATGTGCAGAGGTGTCATGTAATGAAGTACAAATACTTAAATTTTAGTACAATACTTTGTACTTAAATACAAATGTTGGTTATTTATACTTTACTGGCGTATTATTTTTCAGATGACTTTTTATTTCCACTCCTTACATTTTCACACCAATATCTGTACATTCTACTCCTTACATTTTAAAAAATAGCCTCGTTACTCCTCTTTCATTTTTGGCTTGTTTTAATTCATGTACGTTTATATTCCAGTAAAGGTTATTGATAACATGCCTTTGAAGTTTGACTTTTTGCACCATTACAATACTTATAGGCAACTAATCATCAAATCCTCTGCTCCATGAAACACATGTTAATGCTCAGTAGTACACAGATATGCTTCTTTAATATATTTACATTGTATTTAAATACATTCATTTTCAATGGGTGTTTATGTGGCTGATACAGGAAGCCTAGCGCATCCCAAATTGATCAACATTAACATTTTAATATAACATTATAGTCATTATGGCTTTTAGAATAATGTTTTTGGGGAGGTGGGCTAGTGCACTATGTGCCCCTGTGGTGCGGACCAAGCTTACGTCCTCATGGCATTTTTCCCCTTACATTACGTTTACTTTCATACTTTAAGAAGTTTTGACAGCAGTACTTTTACTGGAGTAAAAAGCTTGAGTTGATACTTCAACTTTTACAGAAGTATTTTAAAGACTAGTATCTCTACTTCTACCTGAGTAATGAATGTGAATACTTACCTCATCACATCTTTGATAATGTGTAAGAACACATAAAGACTCTCAGGACGAACTTTATGCTAACGAGCTACCCACCGTCCAATCCAGTGGCTAAATACCGCTTGTGTCACGCCCACCATCTAACTAATCGTATGGGTACATGTACTTACGGCTCTTACTAAATTATACATTAGATTTTTGTCTTGCGGGTAAAACTACAGAACATTTGGCGGAAAGAGAATGATGCAGGTTTATCTCTCATGTGGAAATGTGTGCGTCCACGGTCGAAGGAGCCGATCCTTGGACGCAACGTTTCACAAATTAGAGTGGTCACCAAACTTGGGCGTGCACATCTACCTGAGCTGAAATACACAACTACTCCAGCTCACTGATGAATCCGATGTGTTGAGCCAGGTTTGGAAGTGAGAGTTCTTCAGAGAACTCAACACATACCTGTTTTAAAACTCGTGCTCCTGGTGAGGCTCGAACTCACAACCTCGGCATATCTCCACAAGTACTGCTGTATAAGTACCGCGCGCTAACCGATTGCGCCACAGGAGCCCGAGCACCAATCTAAACGAGGTAATTCGTCACGCCTGCAGCCACATAGAGAGTTTTCCTTACTGAAGAGCAGACACACATGATCCTGACATAAACATATCAAAGCCCACTGTTTCCGTTAAATAAATGTGTATATTTAATTATTGTTGTATGTTTACTTTTTCCCCGATTATTAATTTAGAATTCATTCATTTTTTAAGCTAAATGTTTTGATTGGGCTGGGTGTTAGCAAGCCCCCAAGTGGGAACTCTAATAGTACGCAAATGTTCTGCGTATTTGGGAAGATAAGAATTTGTATTGAAAAGAAAATAAGTCTATCTATCTATCTATCAATCTATCTATCTATCTATCTATCTATCTATCTATCTATCTATCTATCTATCTATCTATCTATACAATCCGCTCAGCTCCATTTCATGTCTTCTTGAGTCACTAACATTAGATACTCCAATAAAGCACGTGTTGTAAGGAATAATAAATAAACATAGAAACAAAATAAATAAATAACATTGTATGAAAACGGTATTTTACTTCAATTGAATTAAAATAAAGAGGAATATTCCAGAGAATAGAAATATTCCAGAGAACAGAGCACTATGTTTTACAATTCCATTATTTAATTCACTGTATCGAATATACATGTAAAAACAGCAACAGCAAAAAAACATAAGAAACGATTTAATAAATAATATTTTATAAATAAAATTGGCTAAGTAACCGTAACGCAAAGTAAAACTGCAAATAAACGCCATTTCCCATCATGCCAGGCGTCGCGCAGGCAATCTCGCGCCTTTCCATCTTGTTCCTCCCCAAAGCGGAGCAGCGCCGTTGTTGTTGTGGTCGATAATAATGGCGGCAGCTGGAGGCGGATTAGCAGCCTCGGTTGTCGTTTCAGGCGCAACCCCGTCGGCCACGGTGCGCTGCCGCTTCCCAGGACGACCATGGACATCTCGGAGTCAGCTAAAGAGGGAAAAGCGTTTGCGGGTGGGTCGGTTAGCGAACGAAGAGCGAGCGGCTCGGTCCAGGGGGCCGAGGCCCGTCAACGTTGGCGCTACGCTGCAGGAGGACCCGTGCTTACTGCGCTTACTCGAGCTGACTGAGAAACTCGGGCGCCAGAAGGAGGCTGGTTTCTGCACCAGTAGCAGCGATGAGGTTAGTCTGCAAAAAAGCTGACCCTCTCGGTCGTGCACTCCGAGGAAACGGTCTATGCGCGGTACTGTCATGGAGCCTGTACGGAACTGACACAGCAGCAGAGCTCCGAAAAGCTCCGAGGGTGGCTGCTCGTTTTTAGCGACCTCGCTGTTTCCTGCTAAGCTGAGCTAGCTAGCTATGGTTTGAGCAGAGCGCATAGAGAACGGACACTGGTGGCTTTCCCGGGCTCACTCGCTCTGTTGGCGGGCGATAACGTTACTGTCCCTGCAGCCATGACACCACCCAGCCAGATAATCGCGGTGGTCGTTTATTATTGCCTTCAAACTGTCTTACCAAGCTGATCCACAGCGACCTGTTTGATTCTGATAGCAGTAGATGTTAGCTAGCTTGCCTTAGGACCACTACTAGATGGGTTAGCTAGACATCTGGTGGTAAGAATGTTTGCTGTAGAGCTGTTCTGCAGCTTTTCGACTGTGAAGCTCGAATATTGTCGTGGAACGACAGCCCGCTAAGTTCATGGTGTACTAAATTAAGACTTAACGATGTAGCAGTGTAAGGGCGAGGAGGGGTGCGACCCCCGACCACTGTGGTTGAGTTCTTGTCAACTTTTTTTTAAAACAGATGGTGATCGGTTAGCTGTAACAGTGCCTGAGAAAAGGATCTGAATTTGTTTGTTGTCCCAGTACGATGGTCGCCGGTTACAGAACGTTTTGTTGTGTTTTCAATTTAAAAAAATGGTTTGCCGAAAAGTCACGTTAACGTAGACACCCTCTCATCGTAAACGTTGTCGATCATTCAAAACGTTTGCTTCTTTAGTTTTGCTCTGCAGCTGTGAGGCTAATGCAGTTATCAAGCTGTGGACGTCTAAAGCAAAGTCTTAAGTGATGTACACTTAAATTATATTACGCTGCAGTGCAAAACTAAACAAAGGCAAAGAAGTCTTGTCTGATTATGTGTGTAAATCTGATTATTCAGTCATACGATGGCACAAAATTATCACATGTCTTAGGACATTGTGAGTAAAAATGGCCTTAGGTGAAAAATAATGGATAATGTGTATATGAAAGGGGGCGTCTGCAGATTTTCAAAATGCTGAATTCAATTGTTGGTGTGACGGTTTATTTTAGAGAAACATATGGATTTATTTACATTGTTGACAGGGGGAACCAGGGCTCATAATGTCTACAAAGCAAATTTGTCTAAAAAGCAAAGCCGTTTTATTTACCTTCCAAAATGGCGAGTGAGCATACAGATGTCTTCTAACCCTGTTGTATGTTAGATTGCTAATAAAAAAATAATACAGAATACAAATAAATTAGTTTAGCTACTGTAACACAAAATTAAACTAAACTGAAAACTGGAGAAAAGTTGTCTGCATTGCCTTAGAATATCACGCATGTACGTCTCTACTGTGGTGGACATTTAATATAATTGTTTTTTATTTTATTGTTTAGTCGGTTTTTAAGAAATGGCATGGTTATTGTGTGTGGTTTTATATAAATTTTTAAATGGTTGAAGGCAAGGAGCTGACACAAGGCACATGTATCAGTTTAAAAATACAAATATGATTGTATTTATATTTTCTATAACTATGAATGTATCCAAACACATGCAACATTTTCTATGTAATGTAATAACTTTGCGAGGAACTTTTTTATTCATTAATCTCTTCAAATGTCTATTTTCTGTCACAACCATGGTGAGCAGTGAGTCAGTATAAATAAAGAATAAAGCAATTGGATGACTTGGTTTACATCTTAACCATGTAATTGAACAGACTTTTAAAAAATAAAAAGGTGCAGCTCCCTGTAAATGTGTACAAAATGGTTTGTGTTTTGCATATGTTCATGCAGAAGTGGAAAAAAATAATCGCTATATCTGTTCGTTTCTGACCTCTTGCACATGCTCTCATGAATGTTTACAGGCTGTGAACCTGTTCAGTTAAAAAAAGGTTTCTTGTCCTTTTATCATAACTTGCTGAATTTAGCTAAAGTGTTGGACATTGTCATAATTCTGTTGAATAATGTAAAGTGGGCCAGAGCAACATCACTCCTTCACTTAGCATAACGCTGGTCCAAATGTATTCGTATAATAGAGTATGCTATGATAAGATACTGGTGGTCTGCCTTATAGACATCTGTAAAGAGGTGTGTACTCATCTGTGTATGTGTGATTGACATCTCTGTATTTTTCTGTTCTGTAGTTTTTCTTAAAATGTCTTGTGACCTTCTAATCAGTAAGAAATCAAAAAAGTCATTTAGAGAGGTTTGATGTGTCAAGAAAGTACGTGTTCACAGTGGTTGTAGTGAATCAGATGTCTGTAGTTTTTACATAAAACTGGTGTGAATTTGTTACCTGGTTTTTTTATTATAGTATGATTTATTTTTTAAAATGAAAGTCTTTTTGTGGCAGTTTTGTTTTTAAAAAAATTACCACGATTTAACCATTTTATCATAATCAACTTCACACATATAAAAACTCAAATATACATATAGGTTAATTGATGGTTTATGTAGTACATAGAATGCTTGTATTAGCATTGCAAGGCCTGATTCCTGTCACTAGCACTGTGAAGAAATTTGAGCCAACAATTTGGCAATGCGTTATGTATACATTTTAAGATAATTATGTAAAAATGTAGATCATTTTGGTTTTGCATGAATTTCAGGCAGATTAAATGGTATGGGGTTTACAGACTGTCCTACCATAAATAATGATACACACATTTTAGCAGTTTTGTTGTAACTTCAGGGATTCTTCATTGCAGTATATGATCTGCATAAGATGGTTTTGCTGTAAGAACCCATATCTTGTAAAATGTCATCCGTAAGCTGTTTGTTGTATGGTGCTGTTCATATGACTTGTTTGCAAATCAGAACAGTGCAGCTGAATGGCAGTTGTGAGGAACTTAGCTGTAAAATGTTGAAGGTGAGTAGGTGGAGGTGAAGTGGAGAGGGAAGTATAACATGGTATGATTGGTTAATATTATTTTTGCCTGCCCTCTTACATGAAAGATTACAGGTTGTCTTTTACAATGTAGGATGTAATGAATCCTGCTCAATGTGACAAAAAACATGAAATAACAAGGTCTGTTAGATTTTAGGTTGACTTAAGTACTATTGGGATGGGATTCATTCTCCATTGGGAGGTGGGGTAGTGTCAGTTTACCACAGGCTGTCTAAAATGTTTATAAACAATTAGCATTGGATCAGAAATCTCAGTATAAATTAAGTTTACGCTTATCGCTGCTTATACTGTTTTGGTTGCAGTTTGTTCTTTGTGGTGGCACTAGCATTTTTACTTGCATGTTAAATTATGTAGGATTAATATAACCTATGGTTGTTTCTATGGCTCATTTTATCAACATTAATAACCAGTCTTTACTGATGCATGAGCACGGAGTCAATAAAAATTGCAGACATGCTGGATTCGAGTATATTTTACCCCACCTTCTGATCAAAAACTAATTCTAATCCAGTAGTGTTTTGTTTATGCTTTGTATGTAGTTGAACCGTATTAAATACAAAGAAATGGTGAAGACTTTGCCTTGTCTGCTTTAATCTTTTTTAATCTAGCACCTAAACTGCCGCAAGCAGGCTTTAACGACTTAACTTGAATCAAAAATAAATATATTTAAGGATATATCTGAAGATCTACAGTACCACCAAAGACAATCAAGGTACCATATGAAAGCTTAGAATCTCTACTTTTCGGTCGTTTTGCCATTTTCTTTATTGTCATTGGACAATATACTGGACATACACTGGACATATAACACATCAAACGAACGGGGAGACCCTCAGGATTACGATGGTGTAAGCTATTATACTCTAAAATGTAGCAGTATTTAAATAAAAAATAAAGAATAGCTTTTCCGAACAGTAACATGCCCCCTAGCGCCGCCACTACTTCTGCGTTTCTCCGCCGTGTAAAGGCTCTCAGCCGCCACAGGGACATACCACCAAAACCGCAATAAAACTGCGACCTACCTCAGAGTGTCAGCTTCAAAACGAGACCAAACTTGTGTTTTTCCATCAATCCGATTGTTAATAATCCGCCATTTTGTGGAAGGAGTACTCCAGAGATCCGACAGGTCAGAGTAAATACCTTCGAATTAAAAAATGTATTAAAATACCTTACAGTTCGAAATCCACATTTTCGTGTCAACCAAGTCTGTGGACCAATCAGGTGCGGAGATATCTGGACGCGTAACCGAGAAGGTGGGTGGGTTAGAAAAACGGATGGGTTTTTGAGACTCAGCGCGCATTCAGTGCGCAGAGCGCAGAGAGGAAACACGCCACGCAGGACGCACACAGGCACAAAACAACGATCAAAACATTAATTATGAACCCTAAACAAAGTCCCAAATCAAAGAAAACGATATTTTATGATGTTTATGAATATTAGTAAAGCTCAAAAGGAAGGGTAACGGCAGCGATCTACTGAAACCGGGCAGCAGAGGGAGTTTTACACCAGATAAACAGCTCCAAACGATACCAAAATAAAAGTACAGTCTGAGGTTATAAACTGACTGAGTTTTTTCCAAGAAGATAATTTAGTTATAGACTTATAATAAACATGTAAAATATGGTAAAAAATGGCCTAAAAATCATACATGACATTATTTTGTCAAGGAAAGTGAATAAACACATTTTTAGATGTGGGTTTATGAGAATATAACATATACACATATATACATATTTTTTTGCAGTAAAATCAACTGTTTTCATTTTGGGGTGGTTGGGGGACCTTGGACACCCCAATAGACCAGTGGGGGGGGGCCCTGTTCACTCTCTACTCCAGCTTGAATAACTTCAAATCAGTAAAAGAAATCAACTACAATTTTTTTTCTGGTGACTGTAGACACACGCAGAAACACTTTTCTAAAGGAAAAAGTCTGGGGACACAAACTCTATTTTTGGTAGGCACTAAAATTTAAATTTTAAAATAAAAATGAGAAAAGCGCCTGTTTTTTTTTGTTGTTGTTTTCAGCATATTTGGAGCATTGCAGATTAATTTCAAAGCCTTTTAGTGCTTCTAGTACAAATTTGAAGGCTTTTCAGGAACATTACATCTTGAAAATTACTCTAATTTATGCAGTGTTTCAGTGAAAAGCTGCAAGATTTGGGTATGTATTTTCAGGCGGAAATTGGTAAAAAGGGGGGTACGGTTAAGAGGTTAAAACTATTCTAAACTGCTAAAGAAAAGTGGCATTAATTGTGCAGAGTGCATTACTGTTAGAAAATCAGCTTTCCAATCTCAGCATTTGACATTTTCTTTAAACATTTATTTTAATTGCACAAAAGTAAAAATGAAGATACCTATAAAGATAAATAAAGCCACTTATTTTTTTATGTTAATATAGTTTTGAAACAAGGGATGCTTATAAATGCGTGTTAGCAATGTGTAATTTAAGAAACCTGTAGCTTTGTTAATGGCATAATTCTGTAATTCTTTTTTGAGTCTATAAACCACTTTATTAAATAATAGGAGGGCTGAGACCTATTGTGTACAGATAGTAGACATTTCACAAAGTATTTTATAATTGTCTGATTAGTTATTTACGCTGAGCAAACTTAGTTTTCCATTGGTAGCTTTCGCAGTCGCAATTGGGTTTAAACCAATATAAATAATAAGACCAAGTTTGTAATTCTGATTGTAACCTTGTGCTGCATTTTGCAGGAGCTCTGCAGTGTTTGCCCTGGTGTGAGTTTTGTGTACTGGTCTAGTTTGGAGAGTGTGAGACAGCAGTTACCAATGCTCTGAGATAATGTACTTTCATATTCACATTGGAGTCCACCGAACCTGACGTTCACACAACACAAGTTCAGTGCAGTCTGCTGTACTCAACTTTAAGCTGCACGGCTCTGTAGAGGCTAAGTATGGCTGTGTTGGTAAACACATGAGGTCACAAACCTGGTTCCATTGTTTTCAGCAAAAAAGAAAAGCCATTTTCAGCAACGTCATAGGTTCACGTCTTTGCACAGTAAGTGACTTCTGAGCTGGCTTAGAAGTCTGTTCTGTGTTAATGGTAAAACCAACAAAGAATCAAAAGCCAATTTAAACATGGCGTCTGATTCAGTTCTTCCTCAAATTCACATAATCATGCATAATTATGCAGCGCAGATGATGGCTGGATGGATGCATGGAACATTGAGAATTGAAAAGGGTCAGAAACGTCTTAACTTGCGCCCTAAATTAATTATCCAGTCGATTTCAAAGGCTTTACACTTTCTGTAGGTGCAGTGTTGTTTAGTGCTGCTCAGTGAATGTGGCTCCTGAGGGCCTGATTTATAAGGAGACACTGAATTTGTAGTATTCCCAGGGTGTGTATTTTTCATATGACTCTAGAATCTTTCATTGCAAATGACTGACTAAAATCAATACTGTGTTTTTGAGAATCTGTACAATGTACAGAATATATCACAATATCCCATATTTTGTGATATTCTGATTTCTTCTGATTTCTTTCTATGATGCCTCCATTTTTGTTTTGAAAAAAGTTGCTTACTTTTACCTCTGCTGACCTCACCAACGAAACCTGCCATCTAGTGGACTGCAAAAAGCAATTAATTCTGTTGTTTTAGTGCCAAGAACAATCATGTCTAATCGATGACACCACCACCTAATCTGCTTTTGTCTCCTTGCATTACAGGAGAAAGATTTCACAGGCTTTCAAGCAGATGGCCGGTGGTCCATGCGCTCTGGACAAGGTATGTTACAAAGTAACGTAATGTAACATAACAAAGTTCATAATGTCCACAATTTATGGAATAATGCTTCACATCATTAATCGTATGTCTGCATGGCCTTAGTTATTTAAGGGCTATGGTTAATTGTACTCAAAGCTCTTCCTGCACTCAATGTCACTTGAAAAATGTGCCCAAGTGTTTGATAACAGTAGGCCGTTAATAATTTTGCTAATTCATTTTTGTTTGTTTTTTACACCTTTTTATCTTTGCTCCTTGATAGGCAGTATTCGTAAATCCTCTTTAGCGGCAGCAGTTAAGAAGCCTCCTCTGGCTCCTGACTTATCTGAAAGTGACAGGAGGACCACCACTGCAAAAAAACTCTTGAGGGCCACTACAGAAGCAGAGCAGACTGAGAGAAAATGTGACAAGGGCCAAAAATCTCACCGCAATACTGAAAGACCCAAATTTGTTGTCAAACTGGCTAGCAAAAACGTGACCAAGAAAAGTGCATCAGGTCCGCAACGAGTAAAAAAGGCCTCTTTGCGTGGGGTTGGGGAGAAAAAGACTGAGAAAGAGAAAGGAATCAAATTCTCACATACAGAAGAAAATGGAGGTGTAGGTGATGAAGTGTTGGAGAAATCGGCCAGTGAAGGTGCAGTGACATCTGCAGGAGCTGAAAGAAAGGGAAAGAGGCTAGATGATACAGTCATTTTAGAAAATCGAACAAGGCAAAAGAAATTGGTATGGACTTTGATGCTGGTTAAGGGGAAAAGGAGGGCATCCAGAAAGAGACAGCCTGACAGTTTGGACCAACACCCTCCTAAAGGAAAGGTTAAGACTGCTGATCTAGAACAGTGTGAGGATGGGAAGGCCAAGGGTGTGCTCACTATTGATGATGCTGCATCTCCCAAAACTACTGGGAAACGGAGGAAGACCCCCAAGGCTACGAGCGCCTGTCCAGAAGTTGGGACTCGAGTGGGCCAGGAGGACGCAGTTTCTCCCGTTGATAGTGCGGGTGCGTTATTAAGGCACAATTCTTCACATTCTCCTAGAAAATACCCCCCTGGCATAAAACGCCGCAGGTCTTTATTTGGATATCGAAGGTCACCAGAGCAGGAGTTGTTACGGAAAATGCGTGAGTCTCAGTCAGGAGGGGAGATTAAAGTCCCCAGGAAAAGAAGACGTCTTGTCTGTTACACCTATGAAGTAGTGGACTCCCCAGTTAGTGAAGGTCAGCAGCAGGAGCTACCAGGACAGGCACAGAATGCAGGAGCAGAGAGTCAACAAGGTCTCACTGAAGGTGGTACGCTTAGTGCTCGACCATCCAGGGTGATCAAGGTACCCAAGAGGTTCATGGATGATGAAGGCATGTCTGGTCTGCCTGTGAAGAAGCCTGTCCAGTCTGAAATCCTACCTGATGAGTCTTGCATTGAATCAGAGCAGGCTGAGGTCCCACAAGTCCAGGATTTGAAACAAAGGCGAAGGAGGTCAAGATACCGGAACATCAGCGATAGCGATGGAATTGCTGTTGGAAAGGCAGCGCCTCATGGAGCAAAACCCAGAAGTACCTCAGGGTTCTCAGATGGCCCCCGGAAAAAGGTTGAGAGAGTAGCGTATGGTTCCACTCACCTTAAAATTTATGAGAGGCTGAAGAAGCTCACAGCAAGCTTGGCTCTGCGAAGGCAGAAGCGAATGGCCAGTTACAGAGATGATGGTGAAAAAACAGAGGGGGAGCTCCAGGGTTCAGGGGAATCCCCAGGGTCCAAAGATGTAAGAAGACAGAGAAGTTCTGATCTAAAGATAGAAGAAGTAAACTCTCCAGGAGTTGTGCGTAAACTAGCTGTACATGTTGATAATACAGCTGGTCAGGCAACACTCTCCACTGTTGAAGATGGTGAAGATGCAACCAAAGCAACTGGTAAGGATTAAATTGACTTTATCTTTAAGTCACCAAATCATCTAATGTTTGAGAAATGCTTGATAACGCTATACTTTAATTCTGTGTTACGAGTCACATGGAGTATGACGTTTTTTGAGGTTTTGCATTTTGTAGCTTATTCATTTCCCCAGCTCTGGCTGGATCCTTTAACATTGAGCATCTGATGATAGTCTTATTTTTCTATAGAGTTGCATGCAAAAGCTGCCAGGCTTTGTAGTTTTTCTTAAGTACATGTCCTCTACAGGAGCACTTTTTGGTGCACAATTACTATTTATCTAGTAAGTTTAATGCATAGAGAAAAACATTAAGTATGATTAACCCAAATTAACCATGTAAAGAGTGATTTGTAATAAAACTCTGATCTGTTAAAGTATCTCCTGAAATGGCTGTGAGGTTTGTCCTTTAAACTGAAATGAGAGATCCCTACTAGCACACTTTCCAGAGTAAAGCAGAACTGCTTGCTAATTTTTAATTTTTTTTTGTTCTAGGAGAGAGTACCAACCTGGATGCCACTGATGTGCAAAGGCAGGTTGCAAAGGATTCTCAGGTTTTGGTAGAGCAGGTCAGTCCCATCCATCGAATTAACCTCTCTGGTGCCAACAAGAGGATGCTTCACTTGCTAAAGAGGGCCAAAGTCCAGCTGATTAAGATTGACCAGCAGAAACAGCTAAAGTCAGCTCAGGTAAGGGTGTATTAATGATTACCTCTGGCAGACATTCGCTTTAGACTTTTAAGTCTTTAGTTGTTGGGAATCATTGCTTGATTTTTGAGAGAGTGCTGATATTGGCTTATGTTGGCTTTGTGTCAGGCCAGTTGATGAATTAAAACCACAAAGAAAAAAGAAGCCTAGCAGTTGGTGAAAATGTTAACGATTTATGATGCTGTCTGTCTCTTACAGCTGTTGTCTGGTGCAGTTGGAGGTGGGGACGGAGTTATTAGAGGCATTCGCAGGAGAAGGAGGAAAAGGGGATTGGGCAGAGGAAACATGCAAGCTGCTCCTGAGGTAGTCTGCATCTTTAAATAATAGTGGGGTTTTATTATTTATTCTTCCAATAGTATATTGTGTACACAATATTTGGTACATGCTTATAGCATTATAAATAACCTATATTTTATTATTACTTATTAAATTATTAGGTTTTTTTTGTGTAAACTATAATGGTGTACATTCACTCTAACCTGTAATTTAAAATGTAGTGCAAATCTAGTGAACTGCTGTAGTTGCATAGCTTCAGTTACATTTGATCACATAGTGTTGCACTGATAAATAATAGGATTTACTTCACATTACTAATCCCTCTATATAGCTCTGAGTCATGTATTTTTCATAGTCATAGTTAGATCATTGCTCTTACTCTATGGCTCCCTACAATAGTCTTTGTAGCACACTAGCAGCAGAAACCACATCCCAGGCTAAGGCAGCTGAGGAGCTCACTATAGTTTTATGTCTTGAGTCTTGATTGGCTGGTTGAGCTGTAGTTGAATGTCCTTTAAAATCAGACATACAGTGTGCCACTCTGTTCTTTGGTGACTCTGTACATTTTAAATAGACAGTCCTGAACAGGCAAAGCATACGACTTGTATGCGTTCGCTGTCCGTAAATGCTCAGGCCACCTGAACTGCTACGATGTGGGAACTCTGAAACTAAAACCAGGTGGTGGTGTCTTTATAGCAGCCACCCAACCCCTGTGTGTGTTCACATATGTGGGGAAAGTGGTTGACGCAAGACGCACTTTGCTGTCAGAGCTAACTCTTATTCACCGTCAACCTGTGTTGTTGGTTAGTGAAACAGTGTGTTTAGTGTGCACGAAGCTTGCGTCATATGGTATTAGCCTGCATTATCTTTTTTGTTTTGTTTTGTTTTCTTTTAATAAATACAAGAGGGTGATGGGTATCAGATGCCAGTCTCTGAACAGGGCCTCGTGTACACTGAGATGGGCCCTTTAATAAACTGTAAAATGATGGTACCTGCAATATACTAGCAATAAGGAATGTTGTGCATGTGTTGGTTTTTTTTTGTGGTTTTGACCATATGTGTTGACACATTGTCCTCACAGAACGGTGTTCTCTTTTTCACTCTCTTTGAGTGCAGGGGCATCCAGTAGGAGGTCCACGGATCAAGCACGTGTGCCGTGCAGCAGCAGTGGCACTAGGGCAGCCTCGAGCTATGGTGCCAGATGACATCCCCAGACTTAGTGCCCTGCCTCTGCATGAGAGAGAGGGCATCTCTCCTTCACACAACACAGAAGGTACACCAAAAATCTTATATTTAATCAAAAGAAAAGCCCAAAAGACCACCAGACGGCTTTTACCCTGTAGGGATCAATAGATCTTAGATCTCCTTGTGGTCCACTGTTAGGAATAAACTGTAATATCTTATTACTATTAGATTAATATCTAATCAGCTAACATTAAATAAAACATTACAGTATGTGACCCCAGTTTCTGCCGACAGTATTGGTTTTCCGAAACCATGTAGTTAGACTTTAGTTATATTATTGAATAAAAAGTTATTTAATGTTGCTTACTTTCTTGATGCTGAGGATCTACAATAATGTCTACTGTCCCTTGTGGAAATTGTGAAATTGGTCCACTCCAAGAAACTTCTTTCTTCTGTTTATTATTAACAATATTAATATGGTTATGATACACATTTGAGTTACAGTATCTAGTATTTTATTAATGTTATTTAAATAGGCTTTTTTTATTAAGGATTAAAATGCCAATTTGTCCAGTCACACAGTAATTTTGACTATAAAAAAAAATATAATCATGATTGGTCCCTTTCTACTCTGTCATTCCAATGTTTATATTTTACAGGCTATTTAAAAAATGATTCATGGACTTAATTTTTCTAATTTTTGCTTTCTTCTTTTGCTTAAGATCTTGGCTCCTGCTCAGACCCCGAGAGCACTGGCTCTGCTGAGCAAAAGCCAATGTCCAATAGAAGGTCTTTAGGTTTGCGGCAAAGGCGCTGTTTTCGCTGCAAGGGTTGCTGCCGGGAAGAGGACTGTGGACGATGTATCTTCTGTCTAGATAAACCAAAATATGGAGGACCCAATAAGAAACGCCAGAGCTGCATGTAAGTGAATGAGAGATGCAGGACACTGCATGTCAGTTTTAGAAATGCCCTTGTCTATGCATGGATGGCCACAAGTGTACTGGCAAGAAGTTATTTGAATAATGCTGCAGGGAATAAAGCTTATTTTTGCAGAGTCATATTTAATTTTGATCAGATTATGATTGCTGTTTTGTTTAAATGTTCGGAGGCAGTTTACATCCTAGGAGCGCAGAGACAGAAAGCAATTTGGAAAGGGCTCAGGAAATCCAGTAACTGCTGCAAAGCGGTTGGACATTATACTTCTGTTCATTTCTTAACAGTATTATATTATTTTGATGAGAAAGGAATGTTTTAATTTATTTTTCAGTACACTGGTTTCTCTGCATCTCTGTTGCATATTTTTTGTGGCAGGTAGCTGCACTTTTTTATTGGTAAATGTAACCATGCTTCCTTCTTACTAGCTTTTGAGCAAGTATTTTTACTCTGTAATGTTTTTAAAAAGAAGCGGGTGATGTGAATGTATTTAATAAAATAATAACTAAGTATAAGTAAATAAAAGTACCATCACATAGTTTTACTCTTAACGTGCCATTGCCAGAGAAAGTCATTTAAATTAATTACTTTCTACCTCTTTTAATAAGTGTTTAAATACATTAAATAGAGACACATTTGTCGAAGTTCAAAGTATGTTGACAGAAACCTGGATACTCCAGATGACTGTTTTTCAAACTGCTTATTGTTGGTGGGTTTTTATTAAGAGGTTTGCAGAACCTTACCAAAACTGACTGACTTAAACTTTTTTTTGGCCCTCTCTCCCCTCTTCAGCTATAAGAAGTGTGCAAGGATTGAAGAGAACAAAATGAAGCGATTAAAAGGTATGGCTATCTCCCTCTAAGTGTTTTTGTATTAAATAAATCTGGAGTGACCCGTATCTTGGGTGTACTGTTTAATCTACACTAATAACGCTAGAAAGAATTGGCCTCATAAAAATAAAATTGGTTCAGCATTTAGGCTGCTACAGTATCAATTAAATGATCAGCAGGAGTGAAAACAGTACTGAAAATACTTATCACTAGTTAGTTTAGTTTAGTTATCACTAAAGTAACCATACTTTTACTTCAGTGCAAGTGGAAGTATTAATAAAAGAAATTACTTTTATAAAAAGTAATAAAGAGGAAGAAGCTGTCTCAGAACCACCTCCTGCTGCTCAGCAGCTGTGAGATTAGACAGTGGCTTGGTTATGTTGACATTGAGAAAAAAGGCGATTTCCCTTGCACCAGTGTGTCAGGAAGCTGTAAGGTGAGGCTGCGGTTTTGCAAATACATTTCAAGTGTCAGTCCAGATGTGGCTATTTTTTCTTTCTACTTTCAGAACAAATAATAATGCAATAGTGTAAATACACTCTGTTAGTGATCTGGTTTCTCTGGTGGATTTCTTTTGTTCTGAGGTCACAGATGGACAGATGATTACAGTACTGTTTAGAGCAGTAAAACCAGAAATAAAAGGGAACCACAAACAACAGATCTGAGAGCGATGGGATTGGTATTTGAATAAGACCTCAGAAACTGTATTTACTGGTAGACTGTGAGGTTTGGGTGAAACAAACTAAAGTAGCTAACAGATACTCACAATACAACGTACATAAGAGTTTAACAACCAGTCATTCTGAAACAGCAGAGTAAGAAGAAAATGGTTAATACAGTAGCTCCTGGGATTAACTAGGCTATCTCAGGCTTGAGACCAAAAGTTCCATCTGAGCAGAGAAAAGCGGAGATCTTGGCAGATGTTTAGCATCCAGTAATGCTGTTTTCTTTAGCTCATGTAAAAGTACAATAAAGGTGACCATTTGGATGAAGGTGCTCATGTATGCTGGTAAAGTTTTCTGCTCCTGTTCATTGAGCTTGACGTCTCTGTAGTGTTTGTGAAGCAGGTAGCTGCAGTTTTTTTTTTTGGTTGGTGAGTCTTTTAAATGTAACCATGTTGTCGTCGTCTTGGTTTATAAATAAATTAATTATTTATTATAAATAAATAAAATATTTTACTCTGTAAATTAACAATTCAACTGGTAAGGTAAAAGTATTGAATCAAATAATATAACTCTAGTATAAGTACTATCATGTAATTTTGCCATTTCCAGAAAAATGTGCTTACGTACAGAAACTATAGTCATTTCAATTCATTACTGTCTACCTTGTAGTAGTGTACAGCTTTAATCAAAGAGAGGAATATTTTGTTAAGCATTTTCTAAAATATTCATTCATTTAAAACAGCATTTACATATTGCTACTATTGCTACTATTCTGTACTCCATAAATGATTATATTGGATATAGGGCAAAGCCAGTATGTTTTAAAATCTAGTGGGAAAGTTAAAAAAAAAAATCCACTCTTTGAACTTAAATTTGGTGTAATTTTTTTGGGGAGGATATTAAGGCCAATATATTTTGTTTAAGTAAACCATTATGTTCTTAAATGTGAAGCAGTATTTTATTTTAAATTATGTTGTTTATTTAAAATTCTATAATTTGTTGAAGTGTGTGTGTGTGTGTTTGTGTGTTTGTGTACACATTTACTTTCCCCCCCCACCCCTCCATTTGACCTATTATTTGACCAATTCTCTTTTCCGCAGTTCAGATGAAGCGACGGCAGATTTCTGCGGCCGCATACCCATACAGCAGCGGGGAAGAAGAGGGCGACAAAAGTGGTGCAAGAGAGGACGAGTCTAGCCAAGCGGACCCCATTAATACATTAAGCCCCACTAGGAGACAGCCTAGGCGTCAGGTGACGCCCCGATGCTACAGCAGCCTGTTAAAGTCAGACTCCAGTGACACGGAGTCAGCCAGTGGAGATGCCATAAAAGAACAAAGCAGTAGTGCACCAACTAATCAAGCTAATGGTATGAATATTAAAGTGTTCTGTTCCTAAACTTAGGTTACAAGGCAGAATATACGCTGATATATACTGAATGCATCACACTATTTCAGATTGTTTTTGTAAGGCAATCTGCCTCATTATTTTTTCCATGCCTACATTACCTTTATAATACTGTACTATTCTTCATAGGACTTCTAGAAGGTGGACTTTGTATTTAAACAGTTCTGCCATAATTGTGCAACAGTCCCCATAATTCCAGAAGCCATTGTATGGTGTATAGTATAGTATGTTTGTAAGAATTTGGGCAATGTTAGGTTTTTTTGACAGTTGTTCAGCTGGCAAATGCACTGCAGCTAAAACAGAAAAAGCATATTTATTGCTGCTCGATATATTGCTATGAGAATGCTGATTATGGTCAAGAGGTTGCCGGTACAGTTTTTGTTTTTAAACAATGTTGTTGATGTTTCTGTAAACAACCCATATAGTAAATATTGTAGATATAATAGTAAAAAGCTACAAATGGTTATAACAAATGTAAGATTTATTTATTTGGTATCTTGATGAGTGGCCCTATAAGAATGGTTCAAAGGAATTAGGAATGAAATGTGATTATTATTACTTGCTCTCAAATTTAATCAATTTAAAGTGTTTTTTTTTCTAGTGTACATTTTAAGCTTTTGGGTTATGAGGTTTCTTCTGATTGACAATATAATAATAATAATGGAAGAACAAATTGCTTGCTTAAAGGCTTGATACTGATATGGGTGGGGTACAAAGCAGGTTTATTGATGGAACAGTCTGAACTCTTCAGGACAGTGTAAACTATTTTTAGGACAGTAAAGTTTGTTTATGGTGAACCCTGAATGGTGTCATCTGAGGTTCTTATCTCTTCTCTCTCTGATAGATTCTGCTACAGCTGGGAATGCTCGATATGAGGTGGTAAAGCCACGAAAGCCTGGACTGCCTCGAGGGCTATGGGGCCGCCGGCGAATTGATAAGGTACTGAGACGCTGGAGCTGCTTAAATAACGCTGTAATAATATTCAATTAAAAATTACTGGAAGTTAAGCAGTCTTCTAATAAATTTATCTTTATCTGTATAGAACACATTTTATTTTTGATGTAGGGAGGGGGCTTTGACTTGAATGACTAATTTAGTCTGTGGCCTAAATTTTGGAAACTGTGCTTTAAAGGTGATGGGTTCTTTTTCTGTCCACTAATGCATGCTGCCAAATAGTGTGCGTTCTTGGGGCAATGCTGGACAGTCCTACTCTAAAGTCTTTCATTCCATAATACCAGAGAAGCATTTTGCAATGTGCCAAGTATAAAGAATGAGAAATCATATATTATGTGGTAATTCACATTCAGGAAGAAAATAAAGAAATCATGTTTATAGGGTTTTGTTTAGCAGATAAGCTTGTGTATGACAACACATTGATTACTGATATTTAATTAACTTAGTGTTTGTACTCAATTCTAATGCTTTTCCATATGCTTTATAAAACTGAAATGCTGTCAAGTGTCTCTGGATACATGGGCTTTGGGCTTTCCTCAATAACTCCTTCATCAACTTTTCCACAGTTGGAACCATTCATACATGACAAATTAAATGCTCCAGTTTTGCATTAAAGTACAGGCGACTATGGTGTCCAGAACAGTCCAATTGGGAACACTCTTGTTTTTGAAGACTTTTAACAGGTTGCAACTTGCCTACATTTAACATCAGGTTGCCAAGACATTAACCCTGTGCATTACTCAGCTTAATTAAGAATAAACATGCAATTTCTTAAGACACGCAGAGCAGCTCTGCTTTCTTAATGTGGTTGTGGTCATGTGATGTGTCCCCTCCGACAATCCTATAATCTGTCACAACCCTTGCAAAGCCATGGCACAGCAGAAGGAGCTGCAGATTGAGAGTGCCCTTAAAAAGTGAAGGCTGTATTTTTATGTTGGAGCAACTTTACAGCTTTTGGTAAATGTCTCCTTGTCCTGTGGCTGCATTTACAATTACAGTCTTAGCTACCACTCGTCCTGTAAAAGACAGCAAACATCATTACGTATACAGATTTTTTTTATTGGTTTATATATTGCAAATACTGCTTTTTAATTGGCAATAGCAGTATATATTTTCCAGTCAAATACATTTAAGTTTGTGATCTTGTAATGTGTTGCTGAGCTGACATAATTAGTCCTCCAGCATTAGGTGCGTATTTGGGTAGTTGCTGCTGTAGTGATAGTACCGTGGCCAAAACATCATAATTGTAGCATCAGATCTGGTTCTGATTGTGGAAGTGTGTCTGAAGCTCTTTTTAACTGTGTGCCTGTTCAGGGTTTTCATTGGATGCTTCTTAAAAATGTAGGCCTGTGTGCTCTCTCGGCTTCAGTTTCTTTATAGAATGCAATAATATTTTTCCTCTTTTTCCCCACAGCTGCAGTCTAACCCTGCATGTAATTTGTTAGCTTGGCATCTTTAACTAACTGGGCAATTTGTTGGAGTTCTCTTCTTTTCTCTTTTCTCACCTCTTCTCTTCTGTCCTGCTCTCTTGTCTTCTGAAGAAAATGCTCAGCCTCCTCCCCTTCACCTGCTCGCCTGCGTTGTGCCTTTGCTGTGGTAATCTTGCGGTCTTGCTATAATGCACCCTCCCTCCCCATTTTCTCCTCGTTCTCCAACTCTCCCAGCTTCAGCATTGCCCTCCCTCACAGGTCCCGGAGCCCAGAGAGCCATCGCCACCTACACCCAACAACCCCCTCACTCCTACGGGAAGCCCGTCCCTAAAGCTCAAGCTAAAGCTCCAGCTGCGGCTGCAAAGGCTGCCACTTAGCGTGGTGCGAGCAGCTGAACTGTCTGCAAGTGCTGCGCCACGCCAGCCTGATGTCAAAAAAGCACAGGATGAGAAGGCGGATGGAGGGGAGCAGGTGGAAAAGGAGGGCGCACAGGACCAAGCCCTTACTGACCCCCACTGTCTTACTCGTTCCCAGAGCTCAGCGGAGCACACGCCGCCTAGTGTTCTGGCCGCACTGGCCAACGGCTTCACCCAGCGGGAGCCGCAGGCACAAGAGTTGGCGCACAAAATCCGGGTGGACTTCAAGGTCAGAGCGAGGCTGGCAGTCAAGTGGTCTCTAGAATGTTTGTTTTAAGCCTTAGAAGTTATGTTCAAGTCTGATGGTAACAAAAGCACATTAAAATATATATATATATATATATATACACACACACACACACACACTCGCAACATGGTTCTTGAACTTCTGATGTCAAGTTAACAGATAATATTAATTATAATACAAAAATCTGGGTGTCTGTGTGTTAGCAAATGTTGCGTTACAGATAGTTAGCTCTGGGATTAGAATGTGGCACATTTCAGTTTTACAATAATTGAAGTACTATCTTTAAGACCACCAACATGTCTTTTCGTTATACCATCCAAATTGCTATATGCTTACTATAATTCATTTATATAATTGTTATACTTTTATAGTAATACTTGTATTAGAAAGATTTTTGAAAGACACGTGTTTTCTCTCCCTCTTTTTCAGGAGGACTGCAACATTCAGAATGTTTGGGCGATGGGGGGTCTGAGTATTCTCACATCAGTTCCTATCACACCTGAGTGTGTGTGTCTGCTCTGCGCTAGTAAAGGCCATCATAATGTAAGAGCACACAAACAGCCCAGGACCAGGATAATTACATAATTGATTATACATTATCAGTCTGTCAGTATGTTGTAGTTTTGTGTGTTGCATGGTGCTTGACTAAATGATTCTAGGCGTAGAGGTTGAATTTAGTTATTGGTTGTTGAGTTTGAGATGGACCGTTGAGATTTACTGTGTAGAGAAGGAAACATGAAAAGTGGTCTACCAGTGGTGAGTGCAGTGTAATATTTGTAAAACTTAGCAGAACTTAGCCGTTTCAGAGCAAGAGAGAACTAGCTCTGAGCAAAATCATGTTGCTTTGGTCTGCACTACTCACAGTCTCTGACTTTGCCAGGGTCTTTAATTTGTTGAGCCACTATTTCACAGCCGCATGTACAATACAGCACATGGTTGTTTTGAATAGTAATGAAAGTGAGTAAATGAGTTAGAAAGTTTCTGTAGAATGAATCATTTCACAACATGTGCACCTCTTTGTTTTTCAGATGATTTTTTGTCAGATGTGCTGTGAACCCTTCCACCGCTTCTGTCTTCCAGTGGACGATCGTCCACAGAAAGACAACAAGGAGAACTGGTGTTGTAGGCGCTGCAAATACTGCCATGTTTGTGGCCGTAAGAGCAAACATGGAAAGGTACTGGCATTACCTTCATACTCCTTCATGGATTTCAATGAAACACGTCATCTATTAAACATCATTTAGTAGTCCAGTAATCCATCATTTCTTCTCATAAACCATGCATTTGTCAGTATCTCTGCTAGGCACCAGTAGTTCTCTTAGTATTTACATTTTAAAGAGAGATGTAGTAAACAAGACCGCCTGCCTTTTTAAAACACATTAAGGGATAATGAGGCTGTGATCATCATATTTGCCTCTTGGTTGCACACTTGTTTAACTGGTGCCAAGATAAGCTGCCCATGAGTCATTTCCAAGACGGCTGCTGTTATACTGCATTGCAATGTGATATGGCAGAGTTTAAGACAGCTTCATGCAAATAAGCCCTGACATGGTGAGATTACAACCAATTGTAAAAGCTCACGACTCCTAAATAACTAGCATAACAGTGTTTATAATGACCATAACTCTAAAATTAACCTTCTAGAAAGGTTTTTCAGTAGATTTTGGAACATTGTTGAAGATCATCTTTTTCTGGATGGGGGAAAAAGAGCAATAATATTTGTCTATGTTGACATAAAAAGACCCATCAGTGAATTAAAAAAAGAAATACTACCCCCCTGAATAGCAGCTCTTGGTTAAAAGGTAAATTATGTTAAACCTTTCATGCAAAAAAAGTAATAATAAACTTTTATGAAATTTTTAGCCCAACAAAGGCCTATAGAATTTTCGAATCGAATGACGTTTTTTACCAAATACATACATTAATTGCTATTATTATTATTATTATTATTATTATTATTATTATTATTATTATTATTATTATTATTATTATTATTATGAAGCACTTAAAGTATTACTGTACCTTAACAAATGCTGAGCACAATTCCCAGGGAACAGAGAAATTGAGGTTTTCTCGATCAGTATTACAAAGAACAGTGCATTTAAAAGTAGTTATACTGTTATTATTTGCTCTCACTATGTCTGTGTCTGTTTTTTGTAGCCGGTTTTGCAGTGCAAAAGGTGCTTTTACTGCTACCACCCATCCTGTCTCGGACCCACATATCCCAAACCAGTGAAGTGTAACACGTCTTGGGTATGTTTGACCTGCTCTGTACTTTCATCCTTCCACATGTATTAGTGTAGATATTAGTAAAGATGCATTGTTGCATATGTTATTTCTGTCTAGGTGTGTATGATGTGCGTTCGATGCAAGAGCTGTGGGGTTACACCAGGGAAGTCATGGGACATGGCGTGGAATCATGAGCTAAATCTCTGCCCTGACTGTAGCCACCTTCACAGCCAAGGTACTGACTTACTTTGCTGTACTAACCCCGGTTTCAGTTTCTTGTTGGGGGTAATAACATTTTTGTTGAGACCATTGCTTTGAAGTAGGATAGTCACGTAATCATCTTCAGCTAACCTGGCCTTGTGTGACGTTACATTGTATATTCACAAGTTGTCAACCATAACTAAGGACATATTCCTTTTTAATACTCTTGATTTTGAAATATGTAGTGTATAATCAAACACCAATGTTTTTGAGTTATTATTATTTTTTAACTGAGTTGACTGGTCTGTCTTTGTGACAGTGCAGGTCTATATTGGAGTATGTGGCTTTTTGGTGGGATTATGTTTGGCTAAGCTTAATGCCTGTCATTTTTTAAAATGATTTTGCAGGTAACTTCTGCACAGTCTGCCTGAAGTGCTACCAAGAGCATGAGTTTGACAGCAAGATGATGCAGTGTGCTCGATGTGCCCATTGGGTACATCCCAAGTGTGAGGGGCTTACAGGTTGGTGTTTTTGTGTCTGAAAAATGCAAGCTTATTATTCGGATATAGTAGTTATAATAGTTATGCAGTTATATAATGCAATTCTACAGCACCATAAGGTTTTATCCATCCATTCATCTATCAACAAAGTGCAAGGAACTTAACGTTGTGTTGCATTATTTGGCACCTTGTACATCAGTGTCAGCGATGGCTTTACATCTCAAAATAATAAAGATAATAGTAGAGGTATGTGACATCAGTTAATATGTTTATAATTAGACCAAGTAATAATGACTCACTATAAATCCTAATATTTTACTGTCAATACAGTGACTAATAGATAGATATGCCTATTTTTAACTGCAGTGGGGGAAAAATGTATTCATTGGGTTATTTGATGTTGAGTCTGTGAGAGTTTATGACATTAAAATTATTAATAAACAAAATGTTGACTAACATGCGTTCAGATCCCATGTAACACAGCAACATCTGTTTAGTTTGCGATACATGTCTACATACACTTAATTCAAATGGTTCTCCCCATCAATTACAAACACTCTAAACCAAACTAAGCCTTGTCTGTGCAATTACCTCAAATACACAGCTAAACAATGATCATTACAGTTGAGACAGGTTAATCAGTTGTTCCGCAGGGCTTTGATCCTAGGGGCCAGATTTATCTTCTTCAAATGTTATTTGAAGCAGCAATTAAGGGTAACTGATTAATAACTATTACTCCCATGGAAACGTGGATACAGCACCTATGGGAATTACATAACATGGAAGAAGTAACACATAATTTGAGACTACAGAGGCAGAAGTATGTCAGAAGATGGAGTCCAGAAATGTATACCCTGACCTCTTTTACATTTGTTTGGTTTTTGCTACTTATGTGTGAATGTCTGACACTATGTATGTAAGCGCCAGATGCTTTATGGCCTGACTGCAGGTGCTGACTTCTGCTCTGATCCTTACAATTAGTAAACTAAACATTTAGTGAAAAAATAAATAATCACCTTATTAGTACAAACAACTCCATTCTATAAACTAAACAATGAACTCACATCTGAAGAAGAAGCCCCTGTTACACATTTGGTATTATTACTTCTAATATTGCTGTTACTATTATTATATTAGCATTATAACACCATAGTTGTCAACTAGAAGAAGCCTCCAGTCATATATTAACTGCAGTTAACCAGATATACGTTCATGGACTGTTGTGGATACTTGTATTAAACTTGGTCGCTCGCTTTGTGCGTCCCTAGTGTCTTTTAGATGCTGTTATCATTTTAATGTGCCCTCTTTCTCTATTTCTTTTTCTTTTGCCTGCCCCTTAGACGACTTGTATGAGCTCCTATGCAGGTTACGAGGGAAGAGTCTGGTATTTTCTTGTGCAGCTTGCAGTAAGAGTCACCCCAGTGGCTGGCAGGATGTGGTGCAGGACGTGCTAAGGGATGGTCTGATGAAGATTATGAACGGCTTACTGAACTCTCCCATCACTTGTTACCTCCATACCTGCTCACAGGTAAAAGTTTGTAAAAGCCACCATTTTTTTCCTTTTTATTTAAGTTCTCTGTTTCTTATTAGCTGTTTACATCTCCTGTTTGCATTTCTTTATCCATATCTTCTTATTTATTCCTAATATCTTGCAACAACAGTGGTTGTTTATATATTTTATGTCTGTATCTGAACAGTGCGAGACTTGTCCTGATGCTGATAGTATAAAGGACAGAAAGATGGTCTGTGATCTCCGTGCTGTGGAGAGGAAGCTTGAAGACGGCCTTTACACTTCATTGGTGAGCTAGGTTGCCCAAATTTATTCCACCATCAAAGTCTGGAATAAATGTAGCTGTTACTATCAGCCAAACACTTTTCAGTGCCTAACTTGTATTCGTAATGTTATGGTGATCTTATTCAGCCTTAATCGGTGATGTTGGACTACAGTGCTAATTGCACCACAAAGTTTAGCGTCATGTTTAATGTTGTTTGATATCTGCCTGTTATTGCAAGTCTTACTGTATGAGATCTTCTGGCACTACAAATCTTCTGTTCTAAAATCTGCTCTGGTCTTTTTCAACAGAAAGAGTTTCATGAAGATGTGGTGAGGTTGTTACTGAAGAAGCTACAAGAAGAACAGTGTCTTCCAGAGCAGCAGAGGCCCACTGCCCAGGCCAGAATTGTGTATCTGAGGGTAGGTGAAAGTGCAATTTGTTAACACGGATGCTATGTTTAGCACTTTTCAAGTGCCTGGCAATGCAGGTTTGTCAAGTACTGCAATGCAGCTGACTGGTTGTGACTAGAGCTAGGCATTGTTCATTAGTTCCTTTCAAGAATTTGTGCATTCAAGTTCCTATATGTTTGTGTGTCTGTGTGTGTAATATGCATACAAATAAAACAGTTACATTTGTCAGTTTGAAGCAAAATGCTAAGCTTAAACCAGGAGTTTCCACCATTAACTAGTGCAGCTGTTATATTCTGAGGTTTTCTAGTTGGTATACTATTTAAGGTTGGAACAGAAAAAAATAGAACAAGAAGCTGGTGATGCTCTGGCCTCTTTACTGTTAGGTTTGCACTGTTTACCTTAGTGTGGAGTTTTCTGTATCAAAATAAGTCATTGTAACTAAATAATTACATAATTCTTACTGACCTGAATAAACTAGTGTGTTCTGATGGCATAGATTAATATTTTTTTTATATTGTTTTTTCATATCTTAAATCAGTTCCTTGGGGACATTAATAATGTTACATTAAACAGAATAGCAAGCCACACTGCGCTTTTGCTGAATTTTGTCTTTACCTTCGTCATGTGAATTTTCTTTGCAGTTGTTGGAGCAGACTTTCAGTTGGTTTGACAGTCAGGATCCTGTAACATGGAAACCTATTTCGAAAGCGTTCCCAAGGTATTTAGTTTGATCTCTTATTTATTAATTTTTTTGGTTGTTTCAACTGTTGTTAATACACATAGTTCTGTAGCGATTTTTTTGAGAGTTTTAATGCTGGAGAATGCCACAACACTGCTACATTTTGCCTTGCAAATGTTGTTTATGACGTTCTGTAACTTACCTGTGTATGCAAACATTAAAAGGCAAGCCTACATATTGCTGATCCTACCTATACTGCGCTACCAGTGCAACAGGTTAAAGTGTATGGTCCATTGTAATGGTACTCCTTGGGCAACATTACATTTTGAGTAAAATTTACTTTTTGTTTCACAGTGGTATGCTCCCAGAGGCTATAATCCCACCATCTGATGAGCACAGTTATGCCCAATGGCTGGAGGAACAGGACCGTGCCGTTCCTAGGACAAAGGAGACTCAAGAAAACCTTCATTTAAAAGCACATGGTAAAAAAACAATCATGATTTTTACAATCAGTTTGTTTAGTTGGTAAACATACTGCTTATGAATTAGTCTTGCTTTATTGACCTAATTATTTGAATTAATATCGGCTTTGTTTCAGTTTAGTTTATTCCGTGTATGTATTATTATTTTTTTTTTTTTCTATTTAGCATATGTTTTGACCTAATGTCTCAGCGAAGATTGTGATTGTGTTTGTGTCCCAATGCACTGTAGACCCTTTGAATGTGAACCATTTTGATGTCGATAAGAGACAATGTTCTCTTTGTCAGCAACTTGGTGATGCCAAACCCAGTGTAAGTCAGTCCTCGTGTTGCTCTTTTATAGCTGTTGTACCTTCTGTGTTCTGCTGTCTTATCACTGCATTCATTGTATTCATAGGAAGCGGGCAGGCTGTTGTACCTTGGGCAAAATGAGTGGGCTCATGTAAACTGTTGCATCTGGTCAGCTGAGGTGCAGGAGGTCAAGGGAGCATTGTTGCATGTCCACAGTGCTGTGACCAGGGGGCGATTCATGGTAAATACACCTTTGTTTAGTTCATAACAGATTGCTAATAAGTTTTATCTGGTCTGATAGGAGACCACAACCAATGTACATTTCCAGCACAACTTCAGAAGCAAAGTAGTGGATGATGATTGATTGAGATTGCTTGATTGTGTTGAGATTGATTATTGACATTGATTGGTCACTCATTGCCTCGTTTCTCTGCAGCGCTGTGAGAGGTGTAGCCAGGTGGGGGCAACAGTGGGCTGCTGTCTCTCAACCTGTCAGAGTAACTACCACTTCATGTGTGCTCGTGCCAGCCACTGTGTCTTTCAGAGTGATAAGAAAGTCTACTGTCACAAACACCGTGACCTCATTAACAACAAGGTTCTTTGAGTTTAAAATGCCCTTGCACAGAACTGCTTCTTTTTCATATATAACACTGCTCTGTTAAATGAAAGGTTGAAACATGATTTTCTTTTTTTCCCTTTTTAGATGATGAATGGATTTGAGGTTCTCAGACGGGTCTATGTGGATTTTGAGGGAATTAGTCTTCGCAGGAAGTTTCTGACTGGCTTGGAGCCAGAGTCTGTGAATGTGATGATAGGTAGGTAAACCAGATGGCGCTAATGTAAAGAATTCACTTTTTTTTTATTTTGCACCATGATTCTTTTGTGACATCCTCAAATATGTTTTTTTCTCTGTGTAGGCTCTCTACAAATTCACAAATTGGGTGTGCTGACCGAGCTCTCTGAACTTGCAGGAAAATTGTATCCTGTGGGTTACCAGTGAGTACAAGTAAAAATTGTTACATTTGTGAGGCATGGTAGTACATGAAGCATGAAACACTTGCTTTATTACTCATTGTGGACCAGACCATTTAGGCAATTATAAGCTGCTGGGTGTTTTATATATTTGACTGCATTTTTAACCCTCTATAAATAGATATAGATGGTAACATATTGTAATATCTCTGTAATACTATTTACAATTACAAAGCTATATTTATAGATATGTAAACCAGGTGGATCCAGTGTCAGTGTATACATAAACTATGTTGTCATGAAAGATATATGTGAAAATAGCTGACTCATGAAATGAGCCTTATGTACTCATTTGGAAAATATTTCATAAAATTCATAATAGAAACTGCATATGATATTAACTTTTAATGAGAAGTGTTTTTAGAAAAAGTGATAGTTGAAATTCTGTATGTAATGTGTTGATGGGTAGAGTGTTATTGGAGTAGTGTATGCACAGCAGCAATGTCTTTTCGCTGCTTTTAAAAAAATGTCTGTGACTCCTTTTTGTAGAACTTCAGAGTCATAGAACATACAAATAGTTGGAGAAAAGGTGTATTGGCAAAATGCTGAAAATGTTTTCTGAACTAATATGAATGACAATGTTATGAAGGTAGATTGAAGTGGCTTGATACAAAGCATTGATTTGTTTAGATGAGTAGTTTAGAATATTTTAGAATAACTGGGTTTTTTTTTTGTTTGTTTCCCCCAGATGTACTCGTTGGTACTGGAGCACAGTTGACCCAAGAAAACGTTGTAGGTACACGTGCAAAGTCACTGATGTGCAACTGTCATCGCCAATGAGAGCTCAGAATTCAGCACAAAATCAAGAGGAGAACTGCACCATTGCACACAGCCCAAAACCTAATGAAGGTAATTTATACTATTCATTCAGTTAATTTTATCTAGCTGTTTTATTTTGGTTGCAAACGTTTATTTGTAACAGGAATACCTTACGTTACTTCAAGGCTTTGATGAAGTGAAAGTGTAAAGAAAGTTAATTGATTTAGGAATATGACCTGGAGTATTTCTCTTTTAGATATCGGCTCAGCTAATGTTGAGGTTAGTCCTGTTGATCAACTGCCTAGCACTCCATCTCCTAACTCCAAACATGACTCAGGAGGGGAATCTAAAACTCCAAAGCACCCTCAGAGCCGAAGACCAGTTGGAGGAAATTTCAGACCATTGCCATCCCCAGGTTTGTGATCTCTCCAGATAACTGTGCATAAAACCGCTTTAAACATTGTTTTTACAGCCTCTGTTTTTTGCATATGCACATTTTAAAACTAAATTTTTTTCACAGGCGCTGCAGCTGCCACATCCCATCACATTCTGACCATCAGTGACCTTGATGAGACACGCCGGTCCAAAAGACTTTCCCTACGCAGTCGAAATGCTTCTCCTCCCCAAAAGTCTGCTGCAGTGCCAATGAAACTGCGCTCTGGAGGCACTCTTCACCCAAAATCACTTCAATTTAGTTCCCCTGTTTCTCCACTAGGTGCTACGGAAAACCTGAGCTCTCCATCCCCTCGTCGCAGGGGTCGTCCTCCTTCCTCCCCTTCTAGTGCTACCTCAGCGTACTCTCCTCGACAGGGAACCATTGAGAGCACCCCTTCAACTGTTTTCTTGTCCCCTCGTGACTCTCCGAGGATTGAGCAACATTTTAGGATCACACCACATGAATCTGCAGAGGTACCTCAAGATTTCTCTGCCTCTTTAGAGCCAGAACATGCCGCAGGAATGCCAGAGGACGCCATCTCTATGATTTCCATCATTGCCGATGGAAACGCAGTGCCACTGTCGTCAGATCAAGAGTTGCTCTCCACACACTTTGATGCTGACACGGATGTCGCTGTGGCTTCTGTACTGAATGCAAAGCTGGAGTTTGATGAGACCCTGTTAAATGAGAATGTGGCCCTGCACTGTGGACTATATAGTAGTGGAGTAGATGGGCAAGACATCAGGGAGAGTCAAGGACCACATAGTGAGGGGAACAGCTTCCTAGGCAGAATTTCAGATGAAGATACCAGTATATACATTGCCAGTGAAAAAGATTTGCCTGGCCTTGCAGACCATGAAGGGCAAATAGAGGTAGACTCTGTTGACGGTGACTCTGACCATTATCTTAATTTCTCACGCACAGTAGTGGTCTGTGATTCTGTCAAGGACTCTGCACAGCCAGGGCTATCTGTTGTTTCTACCTCACAGTCCATCTCTCAGCTGGATGGAGCAGATAATGATTCAGAAAGTGATGCAAGCGAAGTCACTGGGGAGGACGACACTCAGGAAGTAGGGAATAGTTATTATAGTCAGAATACTGAGCCATCAAAATGTATCACTTCTAAATCTGGAAGTGGGTTAGCTTGCACAAGCAGAGTAAAGTCTTTTGTGCCAGAGTTCATTCAGATGGAGGCTGAGCAAAAGGTCTTGCAACAAACCGCTGTAGAACAATGCTTAGATAACCAGGCGTTACAGGAGTTAACACCCTTACAGAAGAGCTGGGATGTATGTGTTGAGTCTGCCACCGAAGTATTCACAGCACAAGAAACCATATCTACAGAGGACTTAACTGTGCAAGAAATGCAGTCAACGCCTGAGGCAGAAATACATGCGTTGCCAACATCTCCCGTTTTTGATCCAAGTGGTGATCTTGTTGCTAGACAAGAGGATGTTCTGGCTGTCAATGAACCTGTGGAGGATTTAAATGAGGTGTTGTTGGATCCTGAGATGGGTCATTTTGTCTCTGCTAAAGATGGCAGCATAGTGAATATGTATGAATCCTCAGCGGTCAACTTTGTAAACAATGACACGAAATTACCAGAGCAGATCGTCTTGCCAGAGCCTACAGTGAAGGTCTTATCACCCCCTTCTCTGAGCAGTATTCAAAAAGTCAGTGGTCCAGTACCACTCCCTCAAACGAGTTATGTCATTCCACACCCTGTATCACGTCACAGAATACTGAAGATGACAGTGCCTGCTGGCACATCGTTGCCTCTGTCTGTGCCTGTCAACATGGTGTCCAAATCATCAGCTGCCTCAATTTTTCAAAAAAGAGACCTTGTTGCTGCTTCCTCTCAGGTAGTAGTGAATGGTCTGGATCCTCCCCAGGAAGCCGCAAAGAACAGAACTCTGGCCATACGCATTCCTGCCAGAAAATCAAGTGGAACTGGTCTGTTACCTAGCCCACAGGTTTTGCTTGTCAACCGTTCTGGTCAGGTTTTAATAAAAGACCCACAGACCAACACTTACCAGATGCCTAGTGCTAATTCACCATCTTTCAGTCACATTAGCCAGATTGCTAAGATCATCCACAGCAGTAACCTTGTTCATAGATCTGTCCCAAGGGTTGTGGTAACCCCCGTGCCTCAAGCCAGCCCCAGCCAAGCTCCAGCCACACGTGTAGTATCGTACAGCAATGGGGCCATGCCCTCTAAGGTTTTCATCAGGAAGATACCTCAGAAGTTTTCAGAAGTCCAAATGAACAGTGGCAGCAGTGTAAGGCTGAACAATACAGCTGTACCAGTCTCACCAGTATCAGAAGTAAATCAGGCAGTTGAGGCACAGGCTATAATAGAGAGAGCCATGGCAAGCCACCGAGAAACGGCAAACTCTGGTATGCTGAGCCCATCCCAGTTCCAGGTCCACCCATACCTTAGCAAGCTACACTCTCCGAATATGGTAGAACAGTCTTCAAAGCTGCAGCATCGGACTCAGCCTACCATTCTGTCCCATTCAAGGTCTCAGGTCAGAGTCAAGAGGGTGTCTTCAGCATCAGATCGAACTAGCATAAAAAGATGCAAGACCGACTTCATAGAGCCAATGGTTCCTAGCGCTCAGGATGAACTCAACAGGTTAGTTGGGCTGGAGCTGAATTAAGCTGGTGTTTATCTGGTGTCTGTGAATTTCTTTTCGTGAATGGATCTGAAACATGATTTTTTGTTTTGTATTGTAGATCTAACAAAGTGCGTATTAAGGCCCCAACTTTTAAGGACGTACTGAACTTGGACCATCCAAAAGTTGAAAATCATACTGAACCAAAGACTGCTGAAGCCAAAGAATTTGAAAGTAGAAGGTTAGCCACTGATTCATGTGCACTTTTACAGCTATTAATTTGGCATCCTTACATTTTCATAGTTCTGTATTCCTTTTTTTAGAGTTACTCCAATGGAATGTGAACCGCAGGAAGTTGAGAGGGGATGCCATGACAGAAGTCAAGGATGGTTCAGTTCTAGAAACAGTGACCTATCTGACTGGACTCCCTGTGCAGGTATTGTGATGTTTATTTATAAATATTACTGCTAATGTATGGATCTAATTGTTGCATGAAATTTCAAGTGTACTTTTGTTGCATCTTCATATTTTGCCTTAGATTGGAGTTCAGATGAGGACTCTCCATCACCCTTTAGGCAGGAGCAGGATGAAACTCCTGGTCAAAATCAACCACATCTACTCTTTAAAATCACCAGCGATGATGGCTTCAGTGTGGAAGCGGACAGCATTGAAGGTGACTTGTTTGTTTCCTAAAAGCATGTTGGGTTGAACCTTGGAGAGCAGTTATTAGTTTAGTATTGTATGTATTTGATTTATTCCTCATTATCTCCTTCCTCAACCCCTTCAGTGGCATGGAAGGCAGTGGTGGATGGTGTCCAGGAGGCACGGACGGGCTATAGGCTTGAGCAGTTACCGCTAG
Organism: Megaleporinus macrocephalus; assembly: GCA_021613375.1. Classification (NCBI taxonomy): domain Eukaryota; kingdom Metazoa; phylum Chordata; class Actinopteri; order Characiformes; family Anostomidae; genus Megaleporinus; species Megaleporinus macrocephalus. The sequence goes on from CM038703.1 coordinate 27,516,308, forward strand.
GCAGAATGAGTGGAGCCAGGGTACTTGGTGTCATTCATGATGCTGTGCTGTTCCTCCTGGAGCAGCTGCAGGGTGCTCCCCAGTGTCAGAACCACAACTTTCGGTTCCACCAGCATGAGAAACCTGAGAAAGAGCTTCCTGTAAACCCTACTGGCTGTGCTCGTGCTGAGGTCTATGTGAGGTATGAACCAGTAGTGGAAAACGAATATGTAACTTTATTTAACTTTGAACTGTGATGTTGCTGTGTTGTCAGCTGATGGACATGATCTAACTGGGTTCTGCTTATTTGTTGGCAGTCTTTACAGGTGATGTCAGATGATAAGGCTATAGATCTTGACAAAACTGATCAATGAATCTAGATTTGTTTTGTTATCTGAAGTCATGGACACTTTGCAGAGGCATCTTTTGCATATCTAGGATGATTTGACTTTGTACTAGAGGGAGGTGACCTCTTTACATGGGCAAAAATAACTAACTAATAAAGACTGCATGTAAGGTTAAAAACATGAAAGTTAACGTTAATGCCATCTTATAAAAGCTCATGGTTGCTTCTGTATTTGTTTGTTCAGTTAAAACATCATATTGGACTTAGATTTAATGATTTAACTGGGTGAGATGTGTGGAAAGATTGCAAGACTAAGCTAAACATTACATTTGTATTTCATCCCAAAAATAATGTTCTGATGGTTTTCCCATGTGTCACCACACTACTGTGACATCGGGCATTTTCTTTTACATGTTTTTCCTAGTTCTGCAAATAATGCACATTCATTTCATATAGTGTAAATTCTGTTTTTTCTTGTCCTGCAGGAAATCCACGTTTGACATGTTTAACTTCCTGGCTTCCCAACATCGCCAGCTCCCTGAGAGCAGGCCCTGTGATGAAGATGAGGATGACATTAAGCTTAAATCCAGCAGGTGAGATATGTGACCAAGCACTGTTTATGATTACATTGGAAATACAAACTATGCCTTTCTCCTCTTCATTGTTTTAGATTTACTGGTCTGATGTCAGATGTTGCACTGACAGTTGTGAAGTTATATACAGATGTGCAGTTATATACAATCTTATTTTTTAAAAATGGGGACTCCAAAATGTAAATAAAAATAGAATGCAATAATAGCCTAGTCACTTTTACCCTGTTTAAAATACATTTAAAATACTACAGCGACAACATATTGCATGTTGAAACTGAAAGAAACTGGGTTTTTTGTTTTCTGGATGCAGCATCCCTTATTTTCTAAATAGAATTTCAAATTTAAATTTTTCATGCCACAGGACACTTTTCCACTTTAACAAAGTCCAGCTTAAATTCAGAGATTGATCTGAATTGTCTAAATCTTTTAATAATACTGTGTACTGTAGATTGGTTCTTTACTTTTGCTGCTTGCCTGCACAGTTTTCACGGAGTGATCAACCCCACCCCTTCTTCGCTTTTGAAAGACTCCATCTCTCTTGATTGCTTGATTTTGTTTTTTCTCATTAACCTATTTAGTTGTGAAATGCTCCACCGGATGTTTTTTTTTCCCCCTGGTTTAATATATAATGTAAAGGATTTGCACATCATTAAATTCTGTTTTTGTTTGTTTCGGACTACAGCCCAACTGTTTCAGAAAACAAGGTTGTACGTCGTTTGTATAGTCTGAACCATTTTTTGTATGCTCTGTTTTCAAATAAAATAAGATTGATTGATTATGTAATTCTTTTCAGGCGTGCCACCAGTACGGAGTTGCCAATGGCAATGAGGTTTCGACACCTTGAGAAAACATCTAAAGAAGCTGTAGGGGTTTATAGGTAAAGAAGCGAAGCTGTGCATATTGCTTAATTGTGAGAGAAACTGTTAAAACTCAGCCACTAATCTACAGTCTAATAAATACATCTGTGGTTCTAGCTAACATCAGTGATACAGCACTATGCACAACTAGTCACCAGACTTGTCCTTGTTGTTCCTCGGATAGGTCTGCCATTCATGGACGTGGTCTTTTCTGCAAGAGGAACATAGAAGCTGGAGAGATGGTGATTGAGTATGCTGGTAATGTCATCCGTTCAGTTTTAACTGACAAGCGGGAAAAATACTACGACAGTAAGGTATGCCCATTGGTAAATTCTTATTTGGATACTTGTTTTTTTTTTTCTTTCAGTCATCCTCTCAACTAAGTGAATATATCAGTCCACTGTTTATTTGAGGTGCAGATTAATTCTGATAGTTGATATCGTTGTTTTTGTATTACCTATACGAGAACAGTTTAGAGAAAATGCTAGTTTTGCGGGGCCAGAGGCAATTAAACTAAAGTACACACATGGCAACAACTTAGCAACTTTGCTGCAATCCAGCACTGAAGGTTTAACATCAAACCCACCCCCAATTTCCTAGTTAGCCAACAGAACTTTCAGCAGAGCTAAGGTTTTGTTTAACCACATGTGAAATGTTCTCTACGCATTCTGCACATCTGCATGCATACTTGGAGTTTAGGGGGGAGTTTTCTGCCATGTTGTTTGGCAATGTTGACTAGCACACCTTACCCCCCACCTGTTTGGTTATCTCTCCTCACCCAGTGAATGATGGGACTATTTCATGCTTTTTTTCCCACCCTAATACAGCTACTTTCCCCTCCCACATTTAACCCAAAATTTCTCCTGTTTGTCCCAAAACATTTTTGTTGTGAGATCACCTCTAGTCCAGGAACGTGGGTTATCAGTGTGTTTTTATTCTGGTATTTTGATGGATCTCTCACTCTTCTCTCTTCCTCTCTCTTCAAAGGGCATTGGCTGCTACATGTTTCGCATTGATGATTTTGATGTTGTGGATGCCACCATGCATGGAAATGCAGCACGTTTTATTAACCACTCATGTGAGCCCAACTGTTACTCTAGGGTAATTAACGTGGAAGGCCGGAAGCACATCGTCATATTTGCTTTGAGAAAGATCTACCGCGGGGAGGAGCTGACCTATGATTACAAGTTTCCCATTGAAGATGCCAGCAACAAGCTACACTGTAACTGTGGAGCTAGACGATGTAGACGCTTTTTGAACTAGAATTATTCATTCTTTTGAAAAATATGCTGTTGCAGGGAACCCATGGATGAAGGTACTCAGGGCAAGCTAGTGAGTAAAGAAATGAGGTAGGAAATTAAGTGTGGAAAGAAACATTTAAGCTTAAGTTAGAGTTTCCCAGGTTTGAGAAACACTGTCTTACTGAGCAACCATTTGTCTTTGTGATCATCTCACCATTTTGATATACTTATGGGCCAGTTAAAACCATATATGGGCCAAGGACCAGCACACCTAATAGGCAGATTTGATCACTCCTTAGCGCTGCAGTCCCGCTTAATCTGTTTGAGTTGCTAAAAAACTGAAATGGATGTCTTTAAAAAGAAGGCACCCCTCAGAAATGTATGGCCATATTTCTTCCTGGCTGGGACATTTAGAACGAAATGGCCTCTCCAGTTTTCAGTGAGGGAAATATTTTTAGCTTTGTACAGTGCTGTTTTTTTTCCTAATGGCTGCTCACAGCCATAGTTCAGTACTTGAGTTCACTAGGACTGCAGAGTGTAAACCCAGTCTTGTGTTTTGAGGGTGTTCTTGCATTTTTGCTACTGATTCAGAAGAGCTCTGTAGAGAGTCCGTATTTAGCACCTTACCAGTATGGCTCTGTATTTATCAGAGTTGGATTATATCTTGTCTGTGGGACTGAGTGAGGTTTTTTTTTTTGTTTGTTTGTTTTTTGGGTGAACGAAGGCTTCAGTAAATATATTTTAAATAATGGTGCTAATTAAAGTACCAGGATTTTTTCTGCTGCTTTTTAAACTTCCAAACAGCTTTGTTTTTCTTGTGATTACTGTGCAGTCTGTGTGAGATTTATCTTCCAAATTTCTCACATTTGGGTACTTGTACAGAATTTTACTTTTACCCCATTTATTGCGTGCCCCAACGGTGTTCAGATGAAGTTCTGTATATGTGAATTGATGTTGCTTCTGCTAAGTTTGTATGTGTGTCTTTTCACCTTTCTTTTTCTTTTTTTTATCAGTCTGTATAGATTTTATAAATTTCACAGTTGGGAATTGACGCCCAAAATTTACATTTAATAGCATAAGCTTGTCAAATCTCTCGGCTGTCCCGCTGGTTTAACCACTGAAAGCTACGATTTTTAAAACACAGCTGTTCAAATTTGAGGGATCTAAAAAATATCTGAAGAAATAACCATGCTTGTTCTAGCCGTGTATTTTTCATTTGCTCTCTGTTCCACAACCAGTCATACCAGGGACACTTTGCAGATGTACTACCTCAGTGGCTCATAACCCATGATAGCTAGTGAAATACAGTGAACAGTAGCAAGAACGAGTTGTTGCAGTTCTTCACTAGCATTGAATTTATGCAATGTGACTGCAGATTTAGTTTTTCCTTGCTTTCAGTGGGCTTCAGGTCCTCCATGTTTTTGTACAGAATGTTTTGTTTACTTAACATAAGAGTACGGATTGAGTCCCTAATTTAGCATGAGGAACTTGTCCATGTTATTTAGCACAGTCTTTGTATATAGTTGTACAAAAATTTCAAACGTGTTAAATTTTTTCTACGCACTTTTTATTTATGATGTTCTAAATGAAATAAAGATCCAAATTTTTTTTCAACAACAGTTCATAGTAATTCAGTTTTATTTGTGCAATTGTTTGTAAAGATGTGGGCTAGGTTTCCATGTTTTCTTTTTTAAAATGAACACGTAATCAAATTTCTAAACCATTTTTTATTAACCATAATTTTTAAATAGAACAAAAATAACATATGTAGCAGTTGTCTTATTGTGGGTTATGATATTCTAAAATCTCTGAGGAACTATGAGGACTGTTCTCTAAAGCTTAGTGCAGTGTTAGGGTAAATTTTGATATGTTTCGAATAATTGTCCTGCTGCAGAAGACAATCAGAACTGGCCATCACCATTCCTGTGTAGGTTAAACATTCCTGCAGGTCGTTCCACAGCTCCCCTTAACCTAGAAATCTTTTAATATTCTTCCCCTGCTTTGCGGGCATCAGTAAGATTTATCTTAGGATCTATAGCTAGGTTCTAAAAGAAGTGCAAGATTTTTTAAAATGATGCTTGACCTGCTTTGTTAAACAAGTATAAATAACAGTGCATTAACATTTTTTAGAAAAAGTTCAATAGATAGTTTGAACTATGAAGAAAATGTTATTTTGCAGCATTTTGTGTCCAAACCCTCTAGGAGGAGACCGATAATGAAAAAGGGTAAAGCTGAAAAAGGCTACATTAGGTGCCAAAGGAGTAGGAAGAGAATTTACAGAGCCTCTTTAATAATAATAACCACATCTGGTGGAGTGCTTGCTTATGTGAATGCAGTTTATTAGTTCCATGCAGTTTGGGATTAAAAGTATTTTATGACCCTGCTCTTCTAGGATATATTTGACAGCAAACAAACAGTTGTTTCTTGTAGTTAATGTGTTGGATGCAGAAGAAATGGGCAGAAATGAACACCTGAGCAGCTTCGACAAGCCAAATAGTTGTGTGATTCTGTGGGCAGTGTTCTGCTGGAAAACCACTGTACCACCAATCTATGCAGACCATGTACACCACTTTGAGTGATAACCTTCCATGATTGAATGGAAAAATAATGTTGTGTGGGTAAGCTGTGGGTAAGTGACTAGCTAAAGTTTCGGCAGCTTTAACCAACTAACACACGCCTTTTACTTCTATTGCGTTTAAAAAGATTTATCGTAAAAAGGTTGTTTCAAGCTTTCAGAGACAAAGTGATAAATTACCTTTAAGCAGCATTTGGGGTTTTTTTTTTAGATGTGAACACACATATTGCTCCTTTAATAGTGCCACTGGAGTAATTTCCTGATTATTGATAATATATCCTGCCATAATGATTCACACCTGCTGTTCAACTGTCACCTTTAAGATCTCCAGCTCTTCTGCAAAACACTGGAAACTATATTAATTTATATATTAAACATTGAAAATATATAAAAGTTGAAAAGTTAAATATTGCATGTGTAGTATGGAAAAGCTCCCTTCAGACATTTAGGCTTTATAGGAAAAGTGGCAACAATATGCAAATAATAGCTCATAGCTCAGATTTACCGGTTTTCATTTCACACACGAAAAGAAATACCAATTGCTGTCGCCCAAAATCTTTAAGTACACCAATGATCCAAAACTTGCCTAATGTGTTGTTGGTCCTCTATGAGTCATTAACATGTGGGGGGTCTGTGGTATCTGAGATGTTAGCAGCGGATCCTGTTTCTCCGAATTAAAAATTAGATGGTATGGTTTTAGGTGGTATGTCTTTTACAGCGCGCATGTTCAAAGTTCTGATTCATTTTTTTGATGAACAACAAAACAGGCATAAAAACAAAACAGATACATATGAGTCCAGACAGTGAAGTAGATTCTTATTCTGGTTCTTGCAATCTCTTTCTTAATGTTATTAAATACATTACTCACTCTGGTGTTATCATTTTACATATACCCCTGACAGACCTGGAACTCTACTGTGTGATGTAGTAATAATTTTTTATGATATGAGTGGTTAACTCAACGCACTCTTGTATAAATTAATAAAATAAAATGTTAAATGATGGGAGGTACTTCTCTTATTTGTTAAATTATTTGTTAAATTCACAGCTCAGAGATGGAAATGTAGTTTTATGACATAGAGAGGTTATGGCGATCCTCTCTTTAAGAAGTGTATGAATTTTGACTCTTAATATCCATGTCCAGCTTATTCAAATAGCTTAAAAGTTTTATTTTTGTCAAGTAAAACTAATCAAACCCTCTTATCTGCCATCTTGGTGTGTATTAGCTGTAGATAAGGTGAACGTTCAAGCCTAATACATCACGTTAATTTGGTAAAGGTAGGCTTGCTATGCACGTGAGACAATGTAGTGTGCAGATGTAGGCTACTTTTTTATATGTAAATATGTTGCTGGATTTGTATCAAGAATGACAATCTGCATTTGTCAGACGACTAATAGCATCTCAGACAGCAAAGGGATGGAAGACTGACTGATCCCTGCCTTCAATAACCGCTATGAAATGTGCAAACATGGCATGGAACAAACAGTAGGTAATGCTTAAAGGGGACCTATTATCCTTCTCTGGCTTTCTCTTTAGCGTGTTATATGGCATGTAAATGGTATGCAAATTTATAAAGCCCAAAGTACACAGACAGAGGGTGAATGCAGTATGAGAAAAGCATGTAACTTAGAAGCAAATATGGACAGAGGTTCACAAATCTAAAAATGATAAAACAAATATCAGAAAAATGTTCCTGAACGTAAAGACATAGAGCTTGAGAGTATTTGGAGAAATACCTGTGGACAAAGGATGGGCTGGTGGTCAATACTGGATGCTCATATTCTCTGGGTCCTCAGGCACCAAAACAGGCATGATTCTGGACTGGAAATCACAGCATGGGCTCCCACTTTCAGAAATCATTGTCTGTAAACAGCATTCCACAAACGCAAGTTAAAGTTGAATCAAACAAAGAATAAGCCACATTTCAATATGATCCAGAAACGCTGCCATCTTCTCTGGGCCAAAGCGATTACTATTTTAACTAACGTGCTGGTAGTCTTACTTCAATGGCAAGCTGTTTCAGGTTTTATTCACTTATTTATTTAGATTTTCTTTGCCATCTGAATTTAATTTACACAAGTAAAATTTCAGTTTTACTAGTAAATATGTCATATTCAAACGTAAATTTAAGTTATTTGTAAAATACACAAACATGTAATTAGAAATTCAACTTGTCAACTAATTTATTTGCACTACAAGCTAATCCTACAATAATGAGAAAGCTAGTGCATGAGTAAGTGAATGTACATGACAGGGTGGTACATGACGGGGTGGTACACGGCCGCAATTCTATGTGTGACCCACGCTGACCCAGTATTCATAAAAAAACTTGTCGTTAACACTTAAATTTGTAGTAAAAAACTTCTCTCTTTTTATTTTGTGTGACGGGGTTGTTGGGTTGAATTTCACAGACATTGGCTCACTTGACTGACATTTAAAAAATGTGTTTAAGACATACACGTTTTTGAATAAATGTATCTTATAAATAAACGGGGACACTGAAATTTACAAAGCTTTGGTTAAATATATATATATATATATTACGGTGTTGGTTAATACACGCGGAAATATTAAAAAAATAATGTGTTATTTTCTAAGAACGGTGTATATATGTGTTAAAAAACACAAATACCTGTTTTTTTTGTTTTAAGGGTCAGTGGCGCACAGACTCACAGCAGTTCAGGGTTAAACTGGGTCGCGGTTACTGGGAACTGGGAACCGGAGCTTCGGCGTTTTTGGGTCAAACAGATGACAGACTGCGCTCCGGTTCAAATGTTGATGAAAAAAAAGTCTTTGTGAAGCCATTTAAACTGTTAAGTGTAATAAAGCAGGGTGATATATGAAATAACCTCTGACCCCTGAAGGCAGTATTCACTTCTGAAATTCTGTATGGGCTTTGTTAGTTCTAATGGCTTACCAGAAAATGGGAAAAAGAAGTACATACAATTTGAAGGCATTAATTTAGAGCCAACTTGCAACATGATTGACTGTATTTGATGATCATTTCACTTTATTCGCTTTTTCTTTTAAAATAGAAACACAATACATAATAATAACAATACTGGCACACAAAAAGTTTTCCTCCGCATCAGTGAAAGGACTCTAAACCAATGCTTTTAAGACTAGTTCATAATTGTTTTCCACACATAAAATATTTATTTCTTTTTGTAAAGAAAACACCTATTTAGCACCCATTTTGTTATTTACATTTCAAATTACAAATGTTTTACATTTGGCACAAAGAAAGGTACACCAACACAAAAAAAACTTAAGCTTTTGCTTAAGATGCTATGCGTGCCATAGCAACATGACTTATAGTCTATGTAACCTTACAAGAAATAAACTATGGTACAACCGAAAACGTCCCGAGACCTTTGTGTGTGCGCTTATGACTATGTTGTAAAAAATCTAAACCAAAAGATTTCGCTGTTCGATTTTTTTCACCGCGGTCACGCTGTCTGCACTTAGATAAAGCTCGGTGGCGCTATCTGTACTAAAGGTTCACGTGCGAGTCTAAACTGTATTTTACGGTAGCAGCACGCACTTTCAGTACAGAAAGAAACAAGTCTTACAGCCTAATAAACATTACTAAAACAAGTCTAACACATACACACATGTACCAGAAATTAAACATATGTTAAAACCACCATATTCCTGAAAAACATTCTCTGATGTATCCATAGTATGAGGACCAAGTCATTTTACTATAGGAATTTTGAGTAATGGGGTGGCAAACTTGAGAATAGTGTCTATTCGATTCTGAATTTATCACAATTTGAGGTCCTATAAAATAAGCAAAACATTTTTTATTAACTTATACCATCATTTTCCAGAAGAACAATCTCTTGTGTACCCAAGGCATGAAGACCAAGTCATTTTACTGTGGAATTTGGAGTAATGAGATGGCAAACTTGTGAAATACATTGATGTGATTATATATATATACATAGGTCACAATTTCATATTAGACCAGTATATTCCTGAAGAACACTCTTTCATGTACTCATGGTATGTGGACCAAGTAATATTATAGTAGAAATTTGGAATAATGGGATGGCAAACTTGTAAAATGTGTCTATTTGGTTCTGAATATATCACAATTTGAGGTCACTTAAATAGGCAAATCAAATTCATATCAACTTATACCACCACATTCCTGAGGAAAACTTTCATGTACCCATGGGATGAGAACCAATTGATTTTACTTTAGGATTTGGGGTAATTGGAAGGAAAACCTGTGAATAGTGTATTCGGCTCTCTACAGACCACAATTTGAAGTCCCATAAAACAGGGACATCAGAGTGTTATTATATTAGACCACCATATTCCAGAAGAACACTCTTTTGTACTAATGTTTTGATGATAAATTGATATTACAATAGTAATCTGAAGTAATGGGGTGGCAAACTTGTAAAAAGTGTGGTTCTACATATACCACAATTTGAAATGTTAGAAATTCAGGGATCAGAAGTCAGGAGACCTTCAGCATAGACTTGAGTTTATTGACACACAGGAAATGTGGGTACAGCTCAGTCTGTTAGCGGTCGGGAAGCAGTCTTAATCACGTGCATGCAGAATTACACACACGGGCACATCTTCTTAGGTCATCGGTCTGTTGAGTTTTCCTCTGTGCATATTGCAGTAGGAGTCTTTTCCTTTATCATAATCATCGTCCTCTAACTGTTCCATATCACTTGAATCATCATCCATAATCACCTTCAGGACATTAATTAGTCTTATTTTAAATGACAATTAATATACAATCTGAACTGTAAAAATCACGCTGGAAATTCTGAAGACCGTATTAGGCCGGTTTATATGAGTATAAGCGTCCTTGATCTAAACTTTAAGAAAGCTTGCTAGAACATGGTTTGTGGTCTTGAAGTTTGATGGGTACCAAACACAGAAAACTAGAATGCTCACTAGTTTTGAGTTAATGGTTTCAAACGATGACCTGTAATGCCATAAAATGTATTACATAAAATCAGGAATACCCCCAAACTTGGGCTTATTGGTGGTTTCCACCAATGTGGACCTTGAACACAAGGTATAAGATGTGACTATTTTTCTGTATGTGTTTGAGTGAGCTTCGAGAAGTCTGTGAGTTTTGAGAAGGCATTCTTTAAATTAAATAAACCTGCTCTTTTCTTCAAATAATCTTTCAGAAGATAATTAGCAAGTGCGTTATGACAACTATCCTACAAGTTATCAGTCATTGTTATACAGCAGGTTGCATAGATATAAACATGTATAAATATCAAAATGTTTGCTCTAAATGTACCTAATTGTGTCATTTGTTAATTAGTTAACTTAAACCATGAAAAATGGCTTTAGGCCATGATCAACAGTCAATCCAGAGGGATGAGCATTGCACATCATAAGTGCAGAGCTTTTATTTAAAAAACAATAGGTAATTTTCAAAGTAGAAGCAAGAACTTAATAGGTTTAACATGTTAGTATTTTAATCTAGACCTTTCAGAGAAGAGGTCATTGACAGATTAATACTTAATGAAATTTTCTCAAACCAGAACTTACTGAATTAAATACTACTATTTTGAGTATTCAGAATAGATGGAAACCGTCCAAATAAAACCAGGAAAAATACTACATGGCATTCAGACTTGAAGGATGAATGGGAAAAGTGCTTTTATTCACAAATTAAAGGTAAACTTACTTAGCCATGTGTGCGTGCAGTTGAGAGGCCAGTGACTTCCTCTCTATTGTGTGTGCATGCGTGATAGCACAGTGGAAGAGAAAGATGCTAAAGTTGAAGCAGGTTTCTGCTAGATCTGCAAGACAAATTGATAATTGCTCCAACAATTCTTTCTGAATGTGTGAGAGTTTATCAGTTAGGCACACAATCCCTTGTAGGTTTCATTGCACAGCAGCAACACCTACTGGCTTCTCTTTGTATTTCCCCTGCTGGATGGGGAGCATTATGAAGTTGCCCATGAAATTACCCTGTTACATCCTAGAAGAGGATATCTCCTTGATTGCAATTATCCTTCTCAGGTTCCGTTTGGAGGCAGGACTTCTGGTTTAAAAAGCCAATCCGGAGGGGCAACAAGAGCGGCAGCCATTGAAGAGCAACAGACTCGTGGCCTAGAGTTGCGAATAACAATGTTTATCTGTACCACACACTACTTTTAATATTTTGCACCTTTACAGCTTTAGCATTTTTGGCCAACAGCGAACAGACAGGCAGGGGCACTAAAAGATACTGCAAATAGCTGTGTTGTATCTATCTGTTTCTACCCTTTTCACCTGCCCATCGAGTTTTTATCACCATACCACTGGACTCTTAGAGACCAGCACGTAACATACCCCAGAGAGAAGCACTTATTCTGTGTATTAAATAATATATGCTCCACTTTGTGGTGGTCTCAAAAGACAATGAAACTTAAGGTCAGTGATAAATATGCGTATCAAGCATAAACTGTCCAACCAAAGTCATACCCCAGCTTGATAGCACTTTCTTGTACAGTGGGAGAGAAAGATGCTAAAGTTGAAGCAGGTTTCTACTAGATTTTTCAACATTCTTTATAAATATGAATTGGTTAGTAGTAGTAGCCACTGTCTTGATGGTAAAAGTATCCAAGTGTTGCCCCAACTTGTTAGAACTTACAATTCAATTTAGGTAAGAGAGCTCCAGTTAGGGTCGCATTATGTAGGTGCCCATGAAACTACCCCAAAGAGAAGCACTTATTCTGTGTATTAAATAATATATGCTCCACTTTGTGGTGGTCTCAAAAGACAATGAAACTTAATGTCAGTGATAAATATGTATATCAAGCATAAACTGTCCAATCAAAAACATACCCCGACTTGATATCACTTTCTTGTACAGTGGGAGAGAAATATGCTAAAGTTGAAGCGGGTTTCTGCTAGATTCTTCAACAGTACTTATAAATGGTCAAATATGAATTTTAGTATTAGTAGCCACTGTCTTGATGGTAAAAGTCTCCAAGTGTTGCCCCAACTTGTTAGCACTTACAATTCAATTTAGGTAAGAGAGCTCCAGTTAGGGATGCATTATGAAGGTGCCCATGAAACTACCCCAAAGACAAGCACTTATTCTGTGTATTAAATAATATATGCTCCACTTTGTGGTGGTCTCAAAAGACAATGAAATTTAATGTCAGTGATAAATATGTATATCAAGCATAAACTGTCCAATCAAAAACATACCCCAACTTGATAGCACTTTCTTGTACAGTGGGAGATTATGTCAGTGGTAAATATGTATATCATGGATAAACTGTCCAATCAAAAACATACCCCAACTTGATAGCACTTTCTTGTACAGTGGGATATTATGTCAGTGATAAATATGTATATCGAGGATAAACTGTCCAATCAAAAACATACCCCAACTTGATAGCACTTTCTTGTACAGTGGGAGAGAAATATGCTAAAGTTGAAGCAGGTTTCTGCGAGATTCTTCAACATTATTTATAAATGGTCAAATATGAATTTTAGTATTAGTAGCCACTGTCTTGATGGTAAAAGTCTCCAAGTGTTTCCCCAACTTGTTAGCACTTAGAATTCAATTTAGGTAAGAGAGCTCCAGTTAGGGTCACATACAGAGCTATAGTTTAAAAGAATTCCAAAAAGAAATATTTGGGCAAAAATTTGTGGTTGCTTTAGTCACTTAAAACTACCCCAACAAATAGCACTTACCAAATAGTAATGAAAGGTCAGAGCCATTGTTAGAGTATCAATTGTGACATGGATTCCAGTTGTTTGTATTGAAATGTAAAAATCAAATGTTTTCAGTATTCCATACCTTATAGGCTGTTGACATAGAAGTTAATCCTGGCAGAGCTGATCATTGTGAAGTTTACTTTCTGAGGAGGTCCTGTTTTAAATGTCCAGAATCCCTGCCAGAGATTGAGGCCATTCACAGCTCCTCCCCTTTCAAAACCCATTGTGACATGAAAATTGATAATTGCTCCAACAATTCTTTCTGAATGTGTGAGTGTTTATCAGTTAGGCACACAAATCCTATGCAAATGGTTGTCTGTTTCTTAGTAAGAAGTTTTTTTACAATAAGTTCCAAACTGTTTGACATGAAAGTTTGATTAAAGTGTAGGTTTTTATGGCACAGCAGCAACACCTACTGGCTTCTCTATGTATTTCCCCTGCTGGATGGGGAGCATTATGAAGGTGCCCATGAAACTACCCCAAAGAGAAGCACTTATTCTGTGTATTAAATCATATATGCTCCACTTTGTGGTGGTCTCAACAGACAATAAAACTTAATGTCAGTGATAAATATGTATATTAAGGATAAACTGTCCAATCAAAAACATACCCCAACTTGATAGCACTTTCTTGTACAGTGGGAGAGAAATATGCTAAAGTTGAAGCAGGTTTCTGCTAGATTCTTCAACATTATTTATAAATGGTCAAATATGAATTTTAGTATTAGTAGCCACTGTCTTGATGGTAAAAGTCTCCAAGTGTTGCCCCAACTTGTTAGCACTTACAATTCAATTTAGGTAAGAGGGCTCCAGGTAAGAGAGCTCCAGTTAGGGTCACATTCAGAGAATTCCAAAAAGAAATATTTGGGCAAAAATTTGTGGTTGCTTTAGTCACTTAAAACTACCCCAACAAATAGCACTTACCAAATAGTAATGAAAGGTCAGAGCCATTGTTAGAGTATCAATTGTGACATGGATTCCAGTTGTTAGAATTGAAATGTAAAAATCAAATGTTTTCAGTATTCCACACCTTATAGGCTGTTGACATAGAAGTTAAACCTGGCAGAGCTGATCATTGTAAAGTTTACTTTCTGAGGAGGTCCTGTTTTAAATGTCCAGAATCCCTGCCAGAGATTGAGGCCATTCACAGCTCCTCCCCTTTCAAAACCCATTGTGACATGAAAATTGATAATTGCTCCAACAATTCTTTCTGAATGTGTGAGTGTTTATCAGTTAGGCACACAAATCCTATGCAAATGGTTGTCTGTTTCTTAGTAAGAAGTTTTTTTACAATAAGTTCCAAACTGTTTGACATGAAAGTTTGATTAAAGTGTAGGTTTTTATGGCACAGCAGCAACACCTACTGGCTTCTCTATGTATTTCCCCTGCTGGATGGGGAGCATTATGAAGGTGCCCATGAAACTACCCCAAAGAGAAGCACTTATTCTGTGTATTAAATCATATATGCTCCACTTTGTGGTGGTCTCAACAGACAATAAAACTTAATGTCAGTGATATATCAAGCATGAACTGTCCAATCAAAAACATACCACAACTTGATAGCACTTTCTTGTACAGTGGGAGAGAAATATGCTAAAGTTGAAGCAGGTTTCTGCTAGATTCTTCAACATTATTTATAAATGGTCAAATATGAATTTTAGTATTAGTAGCCACTGTCTTGATGGTAAAAGTCTCCAAGTGTTGCCCCAACTTAATAGCACTTACAATTCAATTTAGGTAAGAGGGCTCCAGGTAAGAGAGCTCCAGTTAGGGTCACATTCAGAGAATTCCAAAAAGAAATATTTGGGCAAAAATTTGTGGTTTCTTTAGTCACTTAAAACTACCCCAACAAATAGCACTTACCAAATAGTAATGAAAGGTCAGAGCCATTGTTAGAGTATCAATTGTGACATGGATTCCAGTTGTTAGAATTGAAATGTAAAAATCAAATGTTTTCAGTATTCCACACCTTATAGGCTGTTGACATAGAAGTTAAACCTGGCAGAGCTGATCATTGTAAAGTTTACTTTCTGAGGAGGTCCTGTTTTAAATGTCCAGAATCCCTGCCAGAGATTGAGGCCATTAACAGCTCCTCCCCTTTCAAAACCCATTGTGACATCAAAATTGATAATTGCTCCAACAATTCTTTCTGAATGTGTGAGTGTTTATCAGTTAGGCACACAAATCCTATGCAAATGGTTGTCTGTTTCTTAGTAAGAAGTTTTCTTTACAATAAGTTCCAAACTGTTTGACATGAAAGTTTGATTAAAGTGTAGGTTTTTATGGCACAGCAGCAACACCTACTGGCTTCTCTATGTATTTCCCTTGCTGGATGGGGAGCATTATGAAGGTGCCCATGAAACTACCCCAAAGACAAGCACTTATTCTGTGTATTAAATCATATATGCTCCACTTTGTGGTGGTCTCAACAGACAATAAAACTTAATGTCAGTGATAAATATGTATATTAAGGATAAACTGTCCAATCAAAAACATACCCCAACTTGATAGCACTTTCTTGTACAGTGGGAGAGAAATATGCTAAAGTTGAAGCAGGTTTCTGCTAGATTCTTCAACATTATTTATAAATGGTCAAATATGAATTTTAGTATTAGTAGCCACTGTCTTGATGGTAAAAGTCTCCAAGTGTTGCCCCAACTTGTTATCACTTACAATTCAATTTAGGTAAGAGGGCTCCAGGTAAGAGAGCTCCAGTTAGGGTCACATTCAGAGAATTCCAAAAAGAAATATTTGGGCAAAAATTTGTGGTTGCTTTAGTCACTTAAAACTACCCCAACAAATAGCACTTACCAAATAGTAATGAAAGGTCAGAGCCATTGTTAGAGTATCAATTGTGACATGGATTCCAGTTGTTAGAATTGAAATGTAAAAATCAAATGTTTTCAGTATTCCACACCTTATAGGCTGTTGACATAGAAGTTAAACCTGGCAGAGCTGATCATTGTAAAGTTTACTTTCTGAGGAGGTCCTGTTTTAAATGTCCAGAATCCCTGCCAGAGATTGAGGCCATTAACAGCTCCTCCCCTTTCAAAACCCATTGTGACATCAAAATTGATAATTGCTCCAACAATTCTTTCTGAATGTGTGAGTGTTTATCAGTTAGGCACACAAATCCTATGCAAATGGTTGTCTGTTTCTTAGTAAGAAGTTTTCTTTACAATAAGTTCCAAACTGTTTGACATGAAAGTTTGATTAAAGTGTAGGTTTTTATGGCACAGCAGCAACACCTACTGGCTTCTCTATGTATTTCCCCTGCTGGATGGGGAGCATTATGAAGGTGCCCATGAAACTACCCCAAAGAGAAGCACTTATTCTGTGTATTAAATCATATATGCTCCACTTTGTGGTGGTCTCAAAAGACAATAAAACTTAATGTCAGTGATATATCAAGCATAAACTGTCCAATCAAAAACATACCACAACTTGATAGCACTTTCTTGTACAGTGGGAGAGAAATATGCTAAAGTTGAAGCAGGTTTCTGCTAGATTCTTCAACATTATTTATAAATGGTCAAATATGAATTTTAGTATTAGTAGCCACTGTCTTGATGGTAAAAGTCTCCAAGTGTTGCCCCAACTTAATAGCACTTACAATTCAATTTAGGTAAGAGGGCTCCAGGTAAGAGAGCTCCAGTTAGGGTCACATTCAGAGAATTCCAAAAAGAAATATTTGGGCAAAAATTTGTGGTTGCTTTAGTCACTTAAAACTACCCCAACAAATAGCACTTACCAAATAGTAATGAAAGGTCAGAGCCATTGTTAGAGTATCAATTGTGACATGGATTCCAGTTGTTAGAATTGAAATGTAAAAATCAAATGTTTTCAGTATTCCACACCTTATAGGCTGTTGACATAGAAGTTAAACCTGGCAGAGCTGATCATTGTAAAGTTTACTTTCTGAGGAGGTCCTGTTTTAAATGTCCAGAATCCCTGCCAGAGATTGAGGCCATTAACAGCTCCTCCCCTTTCAAAACCCATTGTGACATCAAAATTGATAATTGCTCCAACAATTCTTTCTGAATGTGTGAGTGTTTATCAGTTAGGCACACAAATCCTATGCAAATGGTTGTCTGTTTCTTAGTAAGAAGTTTTCTTTACAATAAGTTCCAAACTGTTTGACATGAAAGTTTGATTAAAGTGTAGGTTTTTATGGCACAGCAGCAACACCTACTGGCTTCTCTATGTATTTCCCTTGCTGGATGGGGAGCATTATGAAGGTGCCCATGAAACTACCCCAAAGACAAGCACTTATTCTGTGTATTAAATCATATATGCTCCACTTTGTGGTGGTCTCAACAGACAATAAAACTTAATGTCAGTGATAAATATGTATATTAAGGATAAACTGTCCAATCAAAAACATACCCCAACTTGATAGCACTTTCTTGTACAGTGGGAGAGAAATATGCTAAAGTTGAAGCAGGTTTCTGCTAGATTCTTCAACATTATTTATAAATGGTCAAATATGAATTTTAGTATTAGTAGCCACTGTCTTGATGGTAAAAGTCTCCAAGTGTTGCCCCAACTTGTTAGCACTTACAATTCAATTTAGGTAAGAGGGCTCCAGGTAAGAGAGCTCCAGTTAGGGTCACATTCAGAGAATTCCAAAAAGAAATATTTGGGCAAAAATTTGTGGTTGCTTTAGTCACTTAAAACTACCCCAACAAATAGCACTTACCAAATAGTAATGAAAGGTCAGAGCCATTGTTAGAGTATCAATTGTGACATGGATTCCAGTTGTTAGAATTGAAATGTAAAAATCAAATGTTTTCAGTATTCCACACCTTATAGGCTGTTGACATAGAAGTTAAACCTGGCAGAGCTGATCATTGTAAAGTTTACTTTCTGAGGAGGTCCTGTTTTAAATGTCCAGAATCCCTGCCAGAGATTGAGGCCATTAACAGCTCCTCCCCTTTCAAAACCCATTGTGACATCAAAATTGATAATTGCTCCAACAATTCTTTCTGAATGTGTGAGTGTTTATCAGTTAGGCACACAAATCCTATGCAAATGGTTGTCTGTTTCTTAGTAAGAAGTTTTCTTTACAATAAGTTCCAAACTGTTTGACATGAAAGTTTGATTAAAGTGTAGGTTTTTATGGCACAGCAGCAACACCTACTGGCTTCTCTATGTATTTCCCTTGCTGGATGGGGAGCATTATGAAGGTGCCCATGAAACTACCCCAAAGACAAGCACTTATTCTGTGTATTAAATCATATATGCTCCACTTTGTGGTGGTCTCAACAGACAATAAAACTTAATGTCAGTGATAAATATGTATATTAAGGATAAACTGTCCAATCAAAAACATACCCCAACTTGATAGCACTTTCTTGTACAGTGGGAGAGAAATATGCTAAAGTTGAAGCAGGTTTCTGCTAGATTCTTCAACATTATTTATAAATGGTCAAATATGAATTTTAGTATTAGTAGCCACTGTCTTGATGGTAAAAGTCTCCAAGTGTTGCCCCAACTTGTTATCACTTACAATTCAATTTAGGTAAGAGGGCTCCAGGTAAGAGAGCTCCAGTTAGGGTCACATTCAGAGAATTCCAAAAAGAAATATTTGGGCAAAAATTTGTGGTTGCTTTAGTCACTTAAAACTACCCCCAACAAATAGCACTTACGAAATAGTAATGAAAGGTCAGAGCCATTGTTAGAGTATCAATTGTGACATGGATTCCAGTTGTTAGAATTGAAATGTAAAAATCAAATGTTTTCAGTATTCCACACCTTATAGGCTGTTGACATAGAAGTTAAACCTGGCAGAGCTGATCATTGTAAAGTTTACTTTCTGAGGAGGTTTTAAATGTCCAGAATCCCTGCCAGAGATTGAGGCCATTAACAGCTCCTCCCCTTTCAAAACCCATTGTGACATCAAAATTGATAATTGCTCCAACAATTCTTTCTGAATGTGTGAGTGTTTATCAGTTAGGCACACAAATCCTATGCAAATGGTTGTCTGTTTCTTAGTAAGAAGTTTTCTTTACAATAAGTTCCAAACTGTTTGACATGAAAGTTTGATTAAAGTGTAGGTTTTTATGGCACAGCAGCAACACCTACTGGCTTCTCTATGTATTTCCCTTGCTGGATGGGGAGCATTATGAAGGTGCCCATGAAACTACCCCAAAGACAAGCACTTATTCTGTGTATTAAATCATATATGCTCCACTTTGTGGTGGTCTCAACAGACAATAAAACTTAATGTCAGTGATAAATATGTATATTAAGGATAAACTGTCCAATCAAAAACATACCCCAACTTGATAGCACTTTCTTGTACAGTGGGAGAGAAATATGCTAAAGTTGAAGCAGG
Source organism: Megaleporinus macrocephalus (assembly GCA_021613375.1). NCBI lineage: Eukaryota > Metazoa > Chordata > Actinopteri > Characiformes > Anostomidae > Megaleporinus > Megaleporinus macrocephalus. The sequence goes on from CM038703.1 coordinate 27,535,940, forward strand.
TTTCTGCTAGATTCTTCAACATTATTTATAAATGGTCAAATATGAATTTTAGTATTAGTAGCCACTGTCTTGATGGTAAAAGTCTCCAAGTGTTGCCCCAACTTGTTATCACTTACAATTCAATTTAGGTAAGAGGGCTCCAGGTAAGAGAGCTCCAGTTAGGGTCACATTCAGAGAATTCCAAAAAGAAATATTTGGGCAAAAATTTGTGGTTGCTTTAGTCACTTAAAACTACCCCAACAAATAGCACTTACCAAATAGTAATGAAAGGTCAGAGCCATTGTTAGAGTATCAATTGTGACATGGATTCCAGTTGTTAGAATTGAAATGTAAAAATCAAATGTTTTCAGTATTCCACACCTTATAGGCTGTTGACATAGAAGTTAAACCTGGCAGAGCTGATCATTGTAAAGTTTACTTTCTGAGGAGGTTTTAAATGTCCAGAATCCCTGCCAGAGATTGAGGCCATTAACAGCTCCTCCCCTTTCAAAACCCATTGTGACATGAAAATTGATAATTGCTCCAACAATTCTTTCTGAATGTGTGAGTGTTTATCAGTTAGGCACACAAATCCTATGCAAATGGTTGTCTGTTTCTTAGTAAGAAGTTTTCTTTACAATAAGTTCCAAACTGTTTGACATGAAAGTTTGATTAAAGTGTAGGTTTTTATGGCACAGCAGCAACACCTACTGGCTTCTCTATGTATTTCCCCTGCTGGATGGGGAGCATTATGAAGGTGCCCATGAAACTACCCCAAAGAGAAGCACTTATTCTGTGTATTAAATCATATATGCTCCACTTTGTGGTGGTCTCAAAAGACAATAAAACTTAATGTCAGTGATATATCAAGCATAAACTGTCCAATCAAAAACATACCCCAACTTGATAGCACTTTCTTGTACAGTGGGAGAGAAATATGCTAAAGTTGAAGCAGGTTTCTGCTAGATTCTTCAACATTATTTATAAATGGTCAAATATGAATTTTAGTATTAGTAGCCACTGTCTTGATGGTAAAAGTCTCCAAGTGTTGCCCCAACTTGTTATCACTTACAATTCAATTTAGGTAAGAGGGCTCCAGGTAAGAGAGCTCCAGTTAGGGTCACATTCAGAGAATTCCAAAAAGAAATATTTGGGCAAAAATTTGTGGTTGCTTTAGTCACTTAAAACTACCCCAACAAATAGCACTTACCAAATAGTAATGAAAGGTCAGAGCCACTGTTAGAGTATCAATTGTGACATGGATTCCAGTTGTTAGAATTGAAATGTAAAAATCAAATGTTTTCAGTATTCCACACCTTATAGGCTGTTGACATAGAAGTTAAACCTGGCAGAGCTGATCATTGTAAAGTTTACTTTCTGAGGAGGTCCTGTTTTAAATGTCCAGAATCCCTGCCAGAGATTGAGGCCATTAACAGCTCCTCCCCTTTCAAAACCCATTGTGACATCAAAATTGATAATTGCTCCAACAATTCTTTCTGAATGTGTGAGTGTTTATCAGTTAGGCACACAAATCCTATGCAAATGGTTGTCTGTTTCTTAGTAAGAAGTTTTCTTTACAATAAGTTCCAAACTGTTTGACATGAAAGTTTGATTAAAGTGTAGGTTTTTATGGCACAGCAGCAACACCTACTGGCTTCTCTATGTATTTCCCTTGCTGGATGGGGAGCATTATGAAGGTGCCCATGAAACTACCCCAAAGACAAGCACTTATTCTGTGTATTAAATCATATATGCTCCACTTTGTGGTGGTCTCAACAGACAATAAAACTTAATGTCAGTGATAAATATGTATATTAAGGATAAACTGTCCAATCAAAAACATACCCCAACTTGATAGCACTTTCTTGTACAGTGGGAGAGAAATATGCTAAAGTTGAAGCAGGTTTCTGCTAGATTCTTCAACATTATTTATAAATGGTCAAATATGAATTTTAGTATTAGTAGCCACTGTCTTGATGGTAAAAGTCTCCAAGTGTTGCCCCAACTTGTTATCACTTACAATTCAATTTAGGTAAGAGGGCTCCAGGTAAGAGAGCTCCAGTTAGGGTCACATTCAGAGAATTCCAAAAAGAAATATTTGGGCAAAAATTTGTGGTTGCTTTAGTCACTTAAAACTACCCCCAACAAATAGCACTTACCAAATAGTAATGAAAGGTCAGAGCCATTGTTAGAGTATCAATTGTGACATGGATTCCAGTTGTTAGAATTGAAATGTAAAAATCAAATGTTTTCAGTATTCCACACCTTATAGGCTGTTGACATAGAAGTTAAACCTGGCAGAGCTGATCATTGTAAAGTTTACTTTCTGAGGAGGTCCTGTTTTAAATGTCCAGAATCCCTGCCAGAGATTGAGGCCATTAACAGCTCCTCCCCTTTCAAAACCCATTGTGACATCAAAATTGATAATTGCTCCAACAATTCTTTCTGAATGTGTGAGTGTTTATCAGTTAGGCACACAAATCCTATGCAAATGGTTGTCTGTTTCTTAGTAAGAAGTTTTCTTTACAATAAGTTCCAAACTGTTTGACATGAAAGTTTGATTAAAGTGTAGGTTTTTATGGCACAGCAGCAACACCTACTGGCTTCTCTATGTATTTCCCTTGCTGGATGGGGAGCATTATGAAGGTGCCCATGAAACTACCCCAAAGACAAGCACTTATTCTGTGTATTAAATCATATATGCTCCACTTTGTGGTGGTCTCAACAGACAATAAAACTTAATGTCAGTGATAAATATGTATATTAAGGATAAACTGTCCAATCAAAAACATACCCCAACTTGATAGCACTTTCTTGTACAGTGGGAGAGAAATATGCTAAAGTTGAAGCAGGTTTCTGCTAGATTCTTCAACATTATTTATAAATGGTCAAATATGAATTTTAGTATTAGTAGCCACTGTCTTGATGGTAAAAGTCTCCAAGTGTTGCCCCAACTTGTTATCACTTACAATTCAATTTAGGTAAGAGGGCTCCAGGTAAGAGAGCTCCAGTTAGGGTCACATTCAGAGAATTCCAAAAAGAAATATTTGGGCAAAAATTTGTGGTTGCTTTAGTCACTTAAAACTACCCCAACAAATAGCACTTACCAAATAGTAATGAAAGGTCAGAGCCATTGTTAGAGTATCAATTGTGACATGGATTCCAGTTGTTAGAATTGAAATGTAAAAATCAAATGTTTTCAGTATTCCACACCTTATAGGCTGTTGACATAGAAGTTAAACCTGGCAGAGCTGATCATTGTAAAGTTTACTTTCTGAGGAGGTCCTGTTTTAAATGTCCAGAATCCCTGCCAGAGATTGAGGCCATTAACAGCTCCTCCCCTTTCAAAACCCATTGTGACATCAAAATTGATAATTGCTCCAACAATTCTTTCTGAATGTGTGAGTGTTTATCAGTTAGGCACACAAATCCTATGCAAATGGTTGTCTGTTTCTTAGTAAGAAGTTTTCTTTACAATAAGTTCCAAACTGTTTGACATGAAAGTTTGATTAAAGTGTAGGTTTTTATGGCACAGCAGCAACACCTACTGGCTTCTCTATGTATTTCCCTTGCTGGATGGGGAGCATTATGAAGGTGCCCATGAAACTACCCCAAAGACAAGCACTTATTCTGTGTATTAAATCATATATGCTCCACTTTGTGGTGGTCTCAACAGACAATAAAACTTAATGTCAGTGATAAATATGTATATTAAGGATAAACTGTCCAATCAAAAACATACCCCAACTTGATAGCACTTTCTTGTACAGTGGGAGAGAAATATGCTAAAGTTGAAGCAGGTTTCTGCTAGATTCTTCAACATTATTTATAAATGGTCAAATATGAATTTTAGTATTAGTAGCCACTGTCTTGATGGTAAAAGTCTCCAAGTGTTGCCCCAACTTGTTATCACTTACAATTCAATTTAGGTAAGAGGGCTCCAGGTAAGAGAGCTCCAGTTAGGGTCACATTCAGAGAATTCCAAAAAGAAATATTTGGGCAAAAATTTGTGGTTGCTTTAGTCACTTAAAACTACCCCAACAAATAGCACTTACCAAATAGTAATGAAAGGTCAGAGCCATTGTTAGAGTATCAATTGTGACATGGATTCCAGTTGTTAGAATTGAAATGTAAAAATCAAATGTTTTCAGTATTCCACACCTTATAGGCTGTTGACATAGAAGTTAAACCTGGCAGAGCTGATCATTGTAAAGTTTACTTTCTGAGGAGGTCCTGTTTTAAATGTCCAGAATCCCTGCCAGAGATTGAGGCCATTAACAGCTCCTCCCCTTTCAAAACCCATTGTGACATCAAAATTGATAATTGCTCCAACAATTCTTTCTGAATGTGTGAGTGTTTATCAGTTAGGCACACAAATCCTATGCAAATGGTTGTCTGTTTCTTAGTAAGAAGTTTTCTTTACAATAAGTTCCAAACTGTTTGACATGAAAGTTTGATTAAAGTGTAGGTTTTTATGGCACAGCAGCAACACCTACTGGCTTCTCTATGTATTTCCCTTGCTGGATGGGGAGCATTATGAAGGTGCCCATGAAACTACCCCAAAGACAAGCACTTATTCTGTGTATTAAATCATATATGCTCCACTTTGTGGTGGTCTCAACAGACAATAAAACTTAATGTCAGTGATAAATATGTATATTAAGGATAAACTGTCCAATCAAAAACATACCCCAACTTGATAGCACTTTCTTGTACAGTGGGAGAGAAATATGCTAAAGTTGAAGCAGGTTTCTGCTAGATTCTTCAACATTATTTATAAATGGTCAAATATGAATTTTAGTATTAGTAGCCACTGTCTTGATGGTAAAAGTCTCCAAGTGTTGCCCCAACTTGTTATCACTTACAATTCAATTTAGGTAAGAGGGCTCCAGGTAAGAGAGCTCCAGTTAGGGTCACATTCAGAGAATTCCAAAAAGAAATATTTGGGCAAAAATTTGTGGTTGCTTTAGTCACTTAAAACTACCCCAACAAATAGCACTTACCAAATAGTAATGAAAGGTCAGAGCCATTGTTAGAGTATCAATTGTGACATGGATTCCAGTTGTTAGAATTGAAATGTAAAAATCAAATGTTTTCAGTATTCCACACCTTATAGGCTGTTGACATAGAAGTTAAACCTGGCAGAGCTGATCATTGTAAAGTTTACTTTCTGAGGAGGGTTTAAATGTCCAGAATCCCTGCCAGAGATTGAGGCCATTAACAGCTCCTCCCCTTTCAAAACCCATTGTGACATCAAAATTGATAATTGCTCCAACAATTCTTTCTGAATGTGTGAGTGTTTATCAGTTAGGCACACAAATCCTATGCAAATGGTTGTCTGTTTCTTAGTAAGAAGTTTTCTTTACAATAAGTTCCAAACTGTTTGACATGAAAGTTTGATTAAAGTGTAGGTTTTTATGGCACAGCAGCAACACCTACTGGCTTCTCTATGTATTTCCCCTGCTGGATGGGGAGCATTATGAAGGTGCCCATGAAACTACCCCAAAGAGAAGCACTTATTCTGTGTATTAAATCATATATGCTCCACTTTGTGGTGGTCTCAAAAGACAATAAAACTTAATGTCAGTGATAATATCAAGCATAAACTGTCCAATCAAAAACATACCCCAACTTGATAGCACTTTCTTGTACAGTGGGAGAGAAATATGCTAAAGTTGAAGCAGGTTTCTGCTAGATTCTTCAACATTATTTATAAATGGTCAAATATGAATTTTAGTATTAGTAGCCACTGTCTTGATGGTAAAAGTCTCCAAGTGTTGCCCCAACTTGTTATCACTTACAATTCAATTTAGGTAAGAGGGCTCCAGGTAAGAGAGCTCCAGTTAGGGTCACATTCAGAGAATTCCAAAAAGAAATATTTGGGCAAAAATTTGTGGTTGCTTTAGTCACTTAAAACTACCCCAACAAATAGCACTTACCAAATAGTAATGAAAGGTCAGAGCCATTGTTAGAGTATCAATTGTGACATGGATTCCAGTTGTTAGAATTGAAATGTAAAAATCAAATGTTTTCAGTATTCCACACCTTATAGGCTGTTGACATAGAAGTTAAACCTGGCAGAGCTGATCATTGTAAAGTTTACTTTCTGAGGAGGTCCTGTTTTAAATGTCCAGAATCCCTGCCAGAGATTGAGGCCATTAACAGCTCCTCCCCTTTCAAAACCCATTGTGACATCAAAATTGATAATTGCTCCAACAATTCTTTCTGAATGTGTGAGTGTTTATCAGTTAGGCACACAAATCCTATGCAAATGGTTGTCTGTTTCTTAGTAAGAAGTTTTCTTTACAATAAGTTCCAAACTGTTTGACATGAAAGTTTGATTAAAGTGTAGGTTTTTATGGCACAGCAGCAACACCTACTGGCTTCTCTATGTATTTCCCTTGCTGGATGGGGAGCATTATGAAGGTGCCCATGAAACTACCCCAAAGACAAGCACTTATTCTGTGTATTAAATCATATATGCTCCACTTTGTGGTGGTCTCAACAGACAATAAAACTTAATGTCAGTGATAAATATGTATATTAAGGATAAACTGTCCAATCAAAAACATACCCCAACTTGATAGCACTTTCTTGTACAGTGGGAGAGAAATATGCTAAAGTTGAAGCAGGTTTCTGCTAGATTCTTCAACATTATTTATAAATGGTCAAATATGAATTTTAGTATTAGTAGCCACTGTCTTGATGGTAAAAGTCTCCAAGTGTTGCCCCAACTTGTTATCACTTACAATTCAATTTAGGTAAGAGGGCTCCAGGTAAGAGAGCTCCAGTTAGGGTCACATTCAGAGAATTCCAAAAAGAAATATTTGGGCAAAAATTTGTGGTTGCTTTAGTCACTTAAAACTACCCCAACAAATAGCACTTACCAAATAGTAATGAAAGGTCAGAGCCATTGTTAGAGTATCAATTGTGACATGGATTCCAGTTGTTAGAATTGAAATGTAAAAATCAAATGTTTTCAGTATTCCACACCTTATAGGCTGTTGACATAGAAGTTAAACCTGGCAGAGCTGATCATTGTAAAGTTTACTTTCTGAGGAGGTCCTGTTTTAAATGTCCAGAATCCCTGCCAGAGATTGAGGCCATTAACAGCTCCTCCCCTTTCAAAACCCATTGTGACATCAAAATTGATAATTGCTCCAACAATTCTTTCTGAATGTGTGAGTGTTTATCAGTTAGGCACACAAATCCTATGCAAATGGTTGTCTGTTTCTTAGTAAGAAGTTTTCTTTACAATAAGTTCCAAACTGTTTGACATGAAAGTTTGATTAAAGTGTAGGTTTTTATGGCACAGCAGCAACACCTACTGGCTTCTCTATGTATTTCCCTTGCTGGATGGGGAGCATTATGAAGGTGCCCATGAAACTACCCCAAAGACAAGCACTTATTCTGTGTATTAAATCATATATGCTCCACTTTGTGGTGGTCTCAACAGACAATAAAACTTAATGTCAGTGATAAATATGTATATTAAGGATAAACTGTCCAATCAAAAACATACCCCAACTTGATAGCACTTTCTTGTACAGTGGGAGAGAAATATGCTAAAGTTGAAGCAGGTTTCTGCTAGATTCTTCAACATTATTTATAAATGGTCAAATATGAATTTTAGTATTAGTAGCCACTGTCTTGATGGTAAAAGTCTCCAAGTGTTGCCCCAACTTGTTATCACTTACAATTCAATTTAGGTAAGAGGGCTCCAGGTAAGAGAGCTCCAGTTAGGGTCACATTCAGAGAATTCCAAAAAGAAATATTTGGGCAAAAATTTGTGGTTGCTTTAGTCACTTAAAACTACCCCAACAAATAGCACTTACCAAATAGTAATGAAAGGTCAGAGCCATTGTTAGAGTATCAATTGTGACATGGATTCCAGTTGTTAGAATTGAAATGTAAAAATCAAATGTTTTCAGTATTCCACACCTTATAGGCTGTTGACATAGAAGTTAAACCTGGCAGAGCTGATCATTGTAAAGTTTACTTTCTGAGGAGGTCCTGTTTTAAATGTCCAGAATCCCTGCCAGAGATTGAGGCCATTAACAGCTCCTCCCCTTTCAAAACCCATTGTGACATCAAAATTGATAATTGCTCCAACAATTCTTTCTGAATGTGTGAGTGTTTATCAGTTAGGCACACAAATCCTATGCAAATGGTTGTCTGTTTCTTAGTAAGAAGTTTTCTTTACAATAAGTTCCAAACTGTTTGACATGAAAGTTTGATTAAAGTGTAGGTTTTTATGGCACAGCAGCAACACCTACTGGCTTCTCTATGTATTTCCCTTGCTGGATGGGGAGCATTATGAAGGTGCCCATGAAACTACCCCAAAGACAAGCACTTATTCTGTGTATTAAATCATATATGCTCCACTTTGTGGTGGTCTCAACAGACAATAAAACTTAATGTCAGTGATAAATATGTATATTAAGGATAAACTGTCCAATCAAAAACATACCCCAACTTGATAGCACTTTCTTGTACAGTGGGAGAGAAATATGCTAAAGTTGAAGCAGGTTTCTGCTAGATTCTTCAACATTATTTATAAATGGTCAAATATGAATTTTAGTATTAGTAGCCACTGTCTTGATGGTAAAAGTCTCCAAGTGTTGCCCCAACTTGTTATCACTTACAATTCAATTTAGGTAAGAGGGCTCCAGGTAAGAGAGCTCCAGTTAGGGTCACATTCAGAGAATTCCAAAAAGAAATATTTGGGCAAAAATTTGTGGTTGCTTTAGTCACTTAAAACTACCCCAACAAATAGCACTTACCAAATAGTAATGAAAGGTCAGAGCCATTGTTAGAGTATCAATTGTGACATGGATTCCAGTTGTTAGAATTGAAATGTAAAAATCAAATGTTTTCAGTATTCCACACCTTATAGGCTGTTGACATAGAAGTTAAACCTGGCAGAGCTGATCATTGTAAAGTTTACTTTCTGAGGAGGTCCTGTTTTAAATGTCCAGAATCCCTGCCAGAGATTGAGGCCATTAACAGCTCCTCCCCTTTCAAAACCCATTGTGACATCAAAATTGATAATTGCTCCAACAATTCTTTCTGAATGTGTGAGTGTTTATCAGTTAGGCACACAAATCCTATGCAAATGGTTGTCTGTTTCTTAGTAAGAAGTTTTCTTTACAATAAGTTCCAAACTGTTTGACATGAAAGTTTGATTAAAGTGTAGGTTTTTATGGCACAGCAGCAACACCTACTGGCTTCTCTATGTATTTCCCTGCTGGATGGGGAGCATTATGAAGGTGCCCATGAAACTACCCCAAAGACAAGCACTTATTCTGTGTATTAAATCATATATGCTCCACTTTGTGGTGGTCTCAACAGACAATAAAACTTAATGTCAGTGATAAATATGTATATTAAGGATAAACTGTCCAATCAAAAACATACCCCAACTTGATAGCACTTTCTTGTACAGTGGGAGAGAAATATGCTAAAGTTGAAGCAGGTTTCTGCTAGATTCTTCAACATTATTTATAAATGGTCAAATATGAATTTTAGTATTAGTAGCCACTGTCTTGATGGTAAAAGTCTCCAAGTGTTGCCCCAACTTGTTAGCACTTACAATTCAATTTAGGTAAGAGGGCTCCAGGTAAGAGAGCTCCAGTTAGGGTCACATTCAGAGAATTCCAAAAAGAAATATTTGGGCAAAAATTTGTGGTTGCTTTAGTCACTTAAAACTACCCCAACAAATAGCACTTACCAAATAGTAATGAAAGGTCAGAGCCATTGTTAGAGTATCAATTGTGACATGGATTCCAGTTGTTAGAATTGAAATGTAAAAATCAAATGTTTTCAGTATTCCACACCTTATAGGCTGTTGACATAGAAGTTAAACCTGGCAGAGCTGATCATTGTAAAGTTTACTTTCTGAGGAGGTCCTGTTTTAAATGTCCAGAATCCCTGCCAGAGATTGAGGCCATTAACAGCTCCTCCCCTTTCAAAACCCATTGTGACATCAAAATTGATAATTGCTCCAACAATTCTTTCTGAATGTGTGAGTGTTTATCAGTTAGGCACACAAATCCTATGCAAATGGTTGTCTGTTTCTTAGTAAGAAGTTTTCTTTACAATAAGTTCCAAACTGTTTGACATGAAAGTTTGATTAAAGTGTAGGTTTTTATGGCACAGCAGCAACACCTACTGGCTTCTCTATGTATTTCCCCTGCTGGATAGGGAGCATTATGAAGGTGCCCATGAAACTACCCCAAAGACAAGCACTTATTCTGTGTATTAAATCATATATGCTCCACTTTGTGGTGGTCTCAACAGACAATAAAACTTAATGTCAGTGATAAATATGTATATTAAGGATAAACTGTCCAATCAAAAACATACCCCAACTTGATAGCACTTTCTTGTACAGTGGGAGAGAAATATGCTAAAGTTGAAGCAGGTTTCTGCTAGATTCTTCAACATTATTTATAAATGGTCAAATATGAATTTTAGTATTAGTAGCCACTGTCTTGATGGTAAAAGTCTCCAAGTGTTGCCCCAACTTGTTAGCACTTACAATTCAATTTAGGTAAGAGGGCTCCAGGTAAGAGAGCTCCAGTTAGGGTCACATTCAGAGAATTCCAAAAAGAAATATTTGGGCAAAAATTTGTGGTTGCTTTAGTCACTTAAAACTACCCCAACAAATAGCACTTACCAAATAGTAATGAAAGGTCAGAGCCATTGTTAGAGTATCAATTGTGACATGGATTCCAGTTGTTAGAATTGAAATGTAAAAATCAAA